>CAOLHI010001155.1:0-427711 GCA_948474755.1 Ctenosaura bakeri | reverse complement strand
CCCTCCTCACCTACTTGATGCATTTTGTGAGTCTGGATCTCTCTGTCAGGATCTGATTCAAACACACAAAATAAACATGCGGAAAACAAGATTTATTAAGGAATCAGAGCAAAGTACAATTGACTTCAGAGATTCAGACTGGTTAAGTTCTCACAGACAGTAAGTTATAACAATTCCCGTCTTCCCACAGAAGTTATTAAGGTTGATCTTGTATCTTCAGCTCAAAGCAGTTGCTATGAGACTATCGCATGTGAACTCAAGGTTTTTGGGTAACGGTAAGCGAAAGTATGCTATTACAATTAACAGCTGCTAACAATCAGGCCAACTACATGAATTACAAGCATTTTAGTACTGCATAACCCATCCAGTATACCTCCCCACACATATAATGGAGGGAAACCCCGACAGAGACTATCCAATTTGTGTTGGCTCCTATTTCTAACTATTCAGTAGTACTTGGACTGGCCTAAATTCCAAGACCCCTACATCAAAAGGAGCAATGGAATAGCGTGCTTTCCCAAAGGGGGATGTTGAGAACACAAATGTAACTCCCACTGGCAGTGGGGAAATGCTTAACCAGCTAAGCGGGCCAAGTAACTGAACACACTGGAGGTATAACAGATGGCATGGTGGAGGAATTGCCTGTAGAATATGTGCACTTGTGGGAGGTGGTATCTGAAAAAGACTGTGATGTCCTACCTCTGCATAGAAGTACTGACTGTGTGGTTAGCTGTGGTTATCCCAAAACATGGGTGAGTCAGAGGTCCACCCACAATGCCAGTGCTTCCATGGAACAGTGGGGAATATTAGTTCAAAGGGGAGGCCTTTTGTAAGACCTTTACACCTGTGTATATCACTACTAAAGCAGAGACACCAGTTGCAGACTCAAAGTATATTTGTTTTACTGGTGGAATTAACAATCACATACGCACAAAATCCAAACAGTCTCACAATCACATAAGCTTCAGATTAAGTGTCCGAGGATAGTACAAGAATGGGAACTGGAGCAGCAGAGTGACGGCCTATGTCCAGAACACTACAAGTTATCTGGCTCAGAGCCAGGGTTTAAATACTCTTTTTCCACACTGAGTGGGAAACAGTTAATGGCTCCCAGGCAGAATACACAATGGGGTCCAGAATGAACTAATGGCTATAGCACTGGGTGACAAAGGACTGATGGGAATTATAATAGCTCCTTAATGGCCAGGAAGGCACAGAAATAAAGGGGAAATTCAGTGAGAAGAGGGATCAAGTTGAAGACCAATCAGAAGCAGTTTCTGGTGCTATTCTTTCCAAAGGTCAAGCAGTTGAGGGACATTTGCAAGTCCAATATGACCAGAGCTTCCTTGACTATGATTTGGTCATACCGTGAGGTCCCATCTGACCTACTTTTGCATTGCATGTGTTCAGCCAGTATTACTTTCATGAACATAGTTTTGCAGCCATATCAATGTATAATTTATATTTCATGCCAATTAAATATTTGCCAATTACACCATATCACGGAGTGGGATCTGTATGTCCTGGTAACAGTGTGATCAAGCTGGAGGCAGGAGAAACTACACAAAAGCAAGCTGTACTCCATGTTGCCTAAGAAGATAAAGTGTTAAGGATGACAAAAATTTGCAATGCAGTTTTACCCGGCCAGCCCAATCCTCCATGGGGACTTCAAATTTTTTTTGTGAGAAAAAAGATTGGTCTCTGAGACTGATGACTGGTTTTAGGGGGCTGAATGTGATCAGTATCTCCAACCAATACCCCACCCTGCTGATGAAGGACCTGCTGGCTCAGCCACAGCAAAGATTTTCAGCGAGCTGGATCACAGAATGCTTACTAGTGAGTGCACATATGGGAGGAGGATAAGTGGAAAACCTCATTCAATGGGGGCTTTTGAATTCCTCATAATGCTCTTTGGATTAAGTGGGGGCCCTAAGGTGTTTATAAGTATCATAAATGATGTGCTGCATGAACAAGGGGGTTCTGGTTTACCTGAATGATGTACTATGAACTAACTAGAGCCCTAAGATCTGCAGGGGAAGGCTTTCTCTCTGTCCTGCCACCATCCCAGGCTCACCTGGTAAGGACATGAGAGAGAGCTTCTCAGTGGCTGCTCACACTCTGTAGAACATTCTTCAATGGGAGGCTAGGCTGGCCCCCTTCCTGTTTTTCTTTAGTAGACAGGTAAAGATATTTCTTTCTAAGCAAGCGTTCAATGGGTGATCTGGAAACCTTTTTTTACTTTATTTTTAGCTGTTTTTAAAAATCTATTGTTATAAAATTCTATATGGTTTTTAATATTTTAATTGTTTATATGCTTTTAATATTTTTTTACCTGTTGGAAGCTTCCTTGGGTCTTAGGAGAAAGGCAGCATAAAAATAAAACAAATTAAACAAAGAAACAAATAAGAAAACTGAGCTAGCTGTTAAGGATAGCTCTCTCACTGAGGGCCTGGTTGGCACATGGAATACAAAGATGATTCAGGCAATTGATGTAATCGTGTCTGAGAGTCTTCTCTCTTTGAACTGACCTCATAAGGCTCTGATACTCACCAGAGCTAAATGCAACAAAACATGAGTGAAGATGCTTAAGCACAAATAGAAAAAAAAAGGGGGGGGGAATTTCTGGTACTCCTAAGTTCATGTTCCAATCTTGCTTCTTCAACCCCCATTGCACTGTTGCAATGCATTGCACCCAGCCAAGTTTTTCAACAACTTCAGATTGTTGAAATTACTATTAGGGCTATTAAATCACTCCCATATTGCTTGCATCTGACAAGATTTAGTCACTAGGGAATGGACAACACCTGGACCATTGAGGTGACTAATGTCTTCTTGTAAGAAGAGCGTTGTCCTGGGCTGGACCTCTAGAGGGGAAAAATACTTTCCAATTTAGTAGGAGAAGCTAGTTTCTTTCGCTGCTGATGTGGGAGGAAAGGAGCCACTCCCATTATCACTACCTTCTCTCCATCCTATCTCACCACTGCCAACCCAACTACTATCACCCAACCACCGCCTCTGCTATCATTTGCTCCCACCTTGCTTTGTCTCCCTCTTCTCTTGTTCTTCTTCATGGTCTCTGGGACTCACACAAATGTTTCACCACCTGCACATTGCAACATTGGAATCTTCTAGAGATTAGAGACAAGTGTTTTAGAGAAAATGCCGCCCTCATCCACAAGTGCTATTAAACCACATTCCCATTTAAACCATTAGTTTGTTTTTATCTGCCATGGCAGCAGCATCACAAGAGCCTTTCTTTAGAGCTTTCCTCATGGACCTCAGTTTTGATCTCAGATTTTCCCTTTGACTTAGGGTTTTTCACAGCTCATTTCTGGCCGGTCCCTCCCTAAATGGTAAACCCCAAGGTTCCATAGGATGTCGAAAGTGGAATAATTGCACTATAAGAGTGTAGTGCGGAAATGGACCCAGCGCTTTCTCTTGTTCTTTGATCAGCTTATCAGCTTCTTTGGACTGGATATTGGATTTTGATTCTGCTCTCTCTGTTCTTCATTGTATGGCCTCCACAGTATTTTATAAGTGCTGTGGTAAGATTCCCAACAAGAATGGCCACTTCTGGAGCTTCTGGCTGTTATCCTGTTTTCTGGGGGGTCCTGGGAGGGACACCTAAATGTGCTCTCAATTATGTAAGTTGGGGAAATTAGCCAAGAGCACAAGCTAGCAATACAAGAGGCAGGGCAACGGAGCAAGATCTTTTACCCAGCATCTATGGGATCAGCCCAAGTCAAGGAGCAAACAGAAGTGAAATAATAATTGTGGTTTTTATTAAAATACAATCAAACAGTGTATGCAACACACTCACACAAAGAACTAAAGAAATAAAGGTTGGAGTGGGATAGAGGGATTTTTAAGAGGAGTTGTTGGTTTGGGTAATACTACACCTGTCCTGAAGCCCGGGTAGTCTGCAGCAGAAGTTGGGAGGTATGGAGTCTCAGTACGTGGGACTGAGGGGAAGGCTCGCCAAGCAAAGCGGCAGCAAGGCGGGATGGAAGTCGGGAGCGATCCAAAGAAGCTACAGGTTGACAGCTCTGGAGAAGTCAGGGGTTTATATAGGGGGAAATGTGGCCGAAGGCTAGTCTGTACTTGGGGACAACAATGAGTTTCAGGCTGGAGACAAAGCCTCCAAAAGGTCAGAATTTATCATCATTTGAGTTAAGTCCGAATTGACAAAGGAGTAGACAGTATGCAAACACAGAGTGCTCGACAGATGAGGATTCTTCTAATTTGTAAGTAGTGTGCATACATAATAGAGTACTTGCCTTTGAGGTCTCCTGAAGCGGCAGGACAGCTATTTCTGGCCAGCCTGTATTGTTTGGAATATTACAGCAATTAGTGGCCGTGCCTGTCTGCGAGCTTGTCTGGGGGACCTTGCAGCACGTGGAGAGGAATAGGTTAAAAAGGCCAAATTATTGATATCTAAGTGATATCTAATATCCCACAAGTCTGGGCTAGAAACTACAGTAACAACCCCCCCCCTGAAAATGGGCGATTTGGGACAATATTGAACATTTTCCAATTAAACATTTCAAAGGAATTTTTAGTGCCAAATAGGGGTCCACAGGCTCAGAGATAGTATTACTCCATAGGCAAAGGGATTTTTTTGGGAAACATGAAGGGTTTCTATCTTACAAAAACATTCCTATCTAAAACCTAAACCTAAACACATTCACACAAATGTCAATTAAGCAATGATCAATAGCAAACTGTCCCATCAGTAGAGAACTGTCAGTAAATGAGCAACTACGGTAAATGGCAGAATGCAAAAAACAATTGAACTTGGAAGCAAAAGCATGCCTTCCAATGAGGCACTGCAGAAGTGAGCAAAGCAAAGTAGTGATTACATTGTATCCAATCTTGCATACTAGCTAACAAGTGAAAGCCAACTATCCACGGCTTGCATCTTGCAGGTCTTTGCCGGAGGAATGGTCCATTTTGCAAAAGCAAAAGTCTTTTAAATCAGAGTCTTTTGGCAAAAACAGTCTTTTTGTCTGTCAGAGGGTCCTGGATCACCACCACCCCACCATGGTCCTACAGCTGCAGCAGAGGGATCGGGTATCTCCTTTGGACTAGCTCCCGGTTGGAGTGGCGATATTTCTTCTTCACCCTCCCCACAATACCCGGGGTGATGGTCAGGAACGGGGGTCATCCTGGTTCTCCGGAGCTGTCGACCTGTAGCTATTTTGCAGAAAACTAACAAGGTTAGTAGCCAATGTATAAAGTAAATGCAAATTACTGGCTCAGAGACTGATGGAAGGTCCTGAAATTTGGTTTCGCTGTGACTGAAAAATCTTCGAGGGAGTGAGGGTTTAAATAGCTCCCAAGAATAGAGCTGTATTGGCTATAGGAAGGCTAAGACAGCAGTGAAGCTGCTGATTCAGGGTCCACCACGAGCCTATTCAGGTAATAAGGTTGCTGATTCGGAGCCAGCATCCATCCATCAGTCCTTAGGCACGGTTAGCCAGACTCATCCCAGAATGAGGTCGGATTCAGATATCCAAAGTAGTTCCAGAACAAGGTTGGCCTCCAGTTAGCAGACAAAAAGTCAAACTCATCCCCGAACAGGATGAGGTCCTATACAGCAGTTGTTTCGCTGAGGTCCCCCTGTTACCCTGTTCTCTGGGGGTCCCGGGAGGGATGCCCAAATAACGAAACACAAACACAAAGCTGGGGAAATTAGCTGGAGCACTCACTAAAGCTAGCGAGAGGCAGGGTAACTTAGCAGGATCTTGCAACCCAGCGTCTACGGGGTCAGGTCAGTCAAGCAGTCAGACAGGTTTTAAAATAGCAAAAAAATGATGTTTTTATTAAAAGACAAACAAAAAGTAAAGACACCACAACCACACAGCTAATGGAAGAATTAGAAATAAGGATTTTCGGGGGAAATGGGTGATACGACACTTTTTCTCATAGTCCTGAAGAAGCTGAAGATGGTAGGGAAGAAACTCAGTGTGGTGGCTGAGGGGAGCTTGCCAGACAAAGTTGCAGTAAGGCGGTCTGGAACTCGGGAGCGATCCAAGCAGTTGGGGGGGGGGCTGGCAGTTAGAGTGATCTGAGGTGCTCTCGGAATCAGGGGGTTTATATAGGGTGAATTGTGACTGCAGGCCATGCCTTACTCGGTGAGAATAATGCGAGTTTGGAGCCCGATAAAGCTTTGGAAAAGGTCAAGTTTAACATGATCGGCTTAGCGCAGAATCAACAATAGTGTAGCCAGTATGCAAATGCAAGATGCTTAGCTTGGCTTTGTAAGACTGTTGGCTCAGAGCTGGGCACCTTTGTTAGTGTCGCGCTTAAGCAAAAAGGTTTTTGCAGGGAGACCCCTGAAGCAACGGAGTGGCGTTGTTCTGCCTGCCTAGGTGGAGAATGGAATGTCCAACAATTACCGGCCACGCCTGTTAACATGCTTGTCCGGAGGCCTCGCAAACACGTGGAGTGGGGTGGCAGAAGAAGGCCGAATGGTTTTGATATAAAAACGGATATCTAGCGCTATCACCGGATAGGCCTCGGCTGAAGTAACACCCCCCCCTCGCTCAGGACCAGAGCCTTGCTCCAAGCCTGATGATGTAGCCTGAGGGCTTGGGGTTGGCTGCAAGTACGGTCCAGATGGCTCGATGCAGACTCCGAGTAAGCAACTTCCTTACATCAGAAAAGGTGGACTCTGAGGCAGACCTAAAGATTGGTCGCCTTCGGATAGGCTTTTCAAACCAATTGGGACATCAAAATCAAAACACTACACACTAACAATGAAGTATTTACACATTATGAGCCTCAGAGCTCTCAATAAAACCAGCCAGCTTGCAGCTGGAAAATTTGTTTCTTGACCCACAGTGCAGGGCCAATTAAGCATATGGCAAGTATGACCTGGAACACGACTAAAATAATTAAAGGGTGCAAGGCAAAGTGGGCGATCGCTTGCCCCGTGGACGACCAAGTGAAGGTGTCCCACCAGGATTGTTGTGAAGAGGTTTCCAATTCTTCTGATGATTCAACGATTACCTTGGCTGAATGATTAACTGTCAAGGCAATCTGGTGGAGGGTGTGCGAAACCTCCATAACTTTCTGTGCTACGTGGGTGAGATTCCTTAGCCATAAAGACAAGGGGATCTCGTCTTCTAGATGGAATCCAACTAGTTCGGACTCTGTGGGCACACCTCCATTTTCCAAAATATAATCTCGTATCTCCCACCGAAGATAGAAGTCGTTACCAAAACAATCCTGGATGTGCTGGGGAAAAAAGCAAGGGTTGCCGGCGGTGCGGTTGAGTCTTACAGTCGCACCACTAGGCAGTACAATCACATTTGAACATGGGGTTCTTAAACAAAAGCCCTCACTGTTAATGTGGGCCATGACTGTATAATTGACTGGTACCACAATGTAATCAGAGATGTTACCATAACTAAAACTGTCAATGTTGCGAAAGCACTGTATCCAATGGTGGTGGAATAAACAACCAGATAAATCAAATGAGTGTGTACTGTTGGACCAATGGTACATTTGTCGGGGTAGCAAGGTGGCATTGAGGAAGTCCTAGATGGGATAATGGATGTAAAATTACCGGATCCAGAATCCTCTCGTGTACGACTTCCACCTTGAGAGTTAAGCTCTCCCAAGTGGCATGTCATTTCTGTGCCAAAGTGGCAGGGTGTTCCAAAGATTCCGGGTAGTGCTCTCTTAGCAGGCTCAAGATCTCTGGGTGTACTAATCCCATGAGGCTGGTCTGAATCACCTGAGCGGCAAATTATATTGCTTTGGTTGCAAAAGCAGAAGAGGCTCACAATCTACAACTACAACTATCACTAAAACAAACTATATACACAAAAAGGGGAAACTTTGCTTGCGTGTGTCTCTTCAAAGTGGCTGCCAGCCCATGAAGGGAAGTAAGGCAGTCGCCTTGCTCTTTGGCTGCTGCACAAAGGACGGGGTCGTCTAGTCTGGGGGCTTTCCCTTCCAGTCCTTCGAATGTGTTTGATTGTGGGTCTCCGAAATTACTTGCAAGAGCGGCAGTGCCCACTCATTGCTTGAGATCCTCTTGCCCAAATTAAAGTGGAAACTGGTCTCTGACCTGAATGCCTCCTGGAGTAATGTCTTTTCTCTTGGCAGGATGGTGATCGAGACAGAGCCATGGAACTGTCCTGGCCCCTCTTAAGATCACTAGAGTAAAAAGATATTGGATGCCACTGAATATGAATGTGAGCTGGCACCAGTATAGCTCTGTGGAGGGGAAGGCAGTAGCCACATCCACCTCTGTGTAGTATTTGGGACTGATGGACTGCAGTTAAGGGGAGTATGTGGTGTCAAGTCAGGATGTGCCAGTGTGAGTGTCTGTGCTAGCTGGTGCTCTGGCTGGGCAGGAGCCTCTCGCTGCTCGAATCCGTAGTCCCACAGGAAATTCCCTTGAAATAAGGCATGGAGAGGGTGGACTCTCTCTGCCAAGGATTCAAGGAAATTCCAGGAGAAACTTCCATTTTCTAACAGGGGGCTCAGAGCAGGGACAATGGGGAGCTTTGGAAGCTTGGGGCTGGCTTCCCCTTGCTCTGTGTTCTCCCTTTCCTGGCTCTCACCCATGCTGGCAATGTCCTGTATTTTGTCAAATTTGGTGGGGGCTCCCTCCTGAACCTTAGCCTGGTGCGATCCTTCTCAGTGGTCTGAAAGCACTATGGTCTCCGAGGTGGTTGGATTCGCACTCGGGGCTAAGTCAGGGGGAGGTGCAATCTGCCTGGCTCTGGTGTGCCTGGGGCGCTTGGGTTTTCTGAAGTGGTTGGATTGGGTCCCCCACGCCATACCCAGCCAACCGGATAACGTCTGGGGTGGGCTCACCCTGTCTTCTCAGGTTAGAGATCAGCACTTTTAGCGCTGCTCTGGAGTCTGCAGGAGGGGTGGCAGGAGTCTTGTCCCTCTCAGTCCCAACGCCTACCTTCACCCAGAACCTTCCTCATTTGTCTGTCTTCAATTTAGCCACAACATTACGGGGAAGCTTCCTGGACCGGGGGCATCCCTATTGATGCAGATCCAGGCTAGGATAGTATCCAGCCGGAGGAGGGCCATTGGTCACAGCACTGACCAGCTGTTTACCTCCCGCCTGAAGCTGCTTCTCCAGAGCTTCTATCAGTTCGGAAGTTGGCCGTTTCTTGAACTAGCTCATGTCCAGTCCGAACTTCCTGAGCATGCCCCAGATTCTCACTCTGTCAGAGGAGTACGTCTGGGCTGTAGGGTTGTACCCACCAGACGTCTCCCTGGGAGAGTTCGAATCCGAGGTCTGTTTTGGGGCAGAGGGTGGCTGAGAGGAATTCCCTGCCTTGCCGGGCTGACTACGGGAATCCCTAGCCTGCCACTGCCTGTTGTCCTGTCTAGGGGGAGGACGCGAATTCCAATTCCTCTTAGGAACGGAATTCGGGGCTGTTTTTCTGTGCTGGGAATGGGGTCCATAGTTGGAGTATGTCACCTCCTGAATGGGCTCCCAATTCCCGGCATCACATCTGTGCTGTTTGGGAGAAGGTTTTAGAGAACCAGTCTCATGCAGCAGGTCTGCGACCCACCGGAGGTTGTTCCCAAATTCCTCCCAATTTGTCATAGCAGGGTCCACTAGTCCCAGGGCCATCTTCGTTTCATGATTCAGACCCCCGTAAAGGAGAGTCTTGAATTCTACATGATTGAAGTTGTACCCTCCTGGAGCTAAGGGGACCTTCTCAGCTAACACGGCCAGAAGCTGCTTCCATGCCACATAAGCTTCAGGGTTCTCTCGAGGACCCTGTTGCTCCATGACATACAGAATGCTCGCGCTCTGCCCGGGCCGTAAAATCCCAATCACCTCCCTCATCCAGCTGTGGGCCTCTAGTCTCACTAAGCCTCAAGCTTCCATGGCTGATTCAAGTGTGGGGAGTTCTGAAGGTGACATGCAAAGCCTGGCCAGCTGGGTCAAATCTTGGCTGTTGGCAGTGGGGTGGGAATGTATCACTGCGTTCAACCACATAATCCTTGTCTGTTTATTTAGGGGGCCAAGCTGATCGGCTATGGCCTTGGCCTCGGTGGCTCTCCAGGGGACCCTAGCCTCAGTCTCCTGGGTCTCGTAAACCTCAGCCCTGTCTGTGCCTCCCTCTTCGGAAAGGGCAATTCTCTTCGTCATTGAGCAGGTCTCTACAGGATGGACTGGGACCCTGTGGTCACTCCAGTCCAGGTTGTGGGGAAGGGTGGCCAAAGCGTCCTCGGGCAGCGGCTCCTCGTGTGCGAATGAGGGGAGAAGTTCAGGGCACACCACAAAGATCAATGCCTTGAGGGTGACTCTCCAGCGCCTGAATTTGTTTATAGCAGGCCTCATGACTGATAGCCTCATGCTGCTCCTTCACTTGGCCCACCATAAACTTGGCTGCAGACTGGGCATGAGCAAGCTCAGCCTCTAAGGCATGAGCCTTCTCCTCCCATGTCTGACCCTGTAAGGTTGCAGCACTCAGTTTCTGTGAAGTGGCCTGCGCGACAGACGCAAACGTTACATTGTCCGGGGGCAGGGCCTCCATCTCAGCATGAAGCCAGGCATTCTCCTTTTCCAGGTCACCTAGCCTATCTCTGGTCTCAACCAGGGCTTTTGAGGCATCTCTGGTGGTCAGCCAAAGTCCCCAGGCAGCCAAAGCATCCTTTGACGGGCCGAAAGGGTTCTTTGACTGGCGCGCCTGAATGTACGCCTCCCTTAGTGTGGCAAAGGGGTCTGCCATCTGGAAGCTAGACTCCTTCCCGGGACATTTCCTCTTACCGAGGACCCACTTTCCAAGCTTGCCCTTGACCTCCTTTTCTAGCATGAGGTCTTTCACGGGAACCTTACTACACTCAGCCATTCTCAACTATTAACTATAATGCAAAAGGATCAGGATCTGGAGGGAAGGGTAAGATCACCAAGACCCCTGGGGGATTCTAGGGACATGAACACTACAGAACTACGCGAGGGAAGAGGGAATGGAACCTAACTCCAGCCTGCCTGACAAGGGTCACTTTAGTACACCTAAGCCCGGCCTTCCACCTCAACAGCTTAGGGACAAAGGGATGAGGAAACGGTTCAGGGACAGGGAGAGTCACCTAGACTCCAGGGGAAACCTTCAGGAGTAATCTGCCTGCCACTGAAGGGAGGAAATGAACCCACTGGAACTTACAGTGCCACCTGGCCAAGCAGCAGGGAAAAAGGGGCAAGGAACCAAGACTGAACTGTCCCTAACAGTTTTTTGGGTGAGGGGAATCTTCCAACACCTTAGGCTAAACCCTATGAAACCCTATGTTAGGTCAGGAATCACCACCCGCACCTAGTTCGCTAGCGATCGGGACGCACCCGAAATTTAAACAGCAGGGATGCACCCGCGCTTTCAAAACTACACCAAATGGGATGCACCCAAGCTTCACACTAAGGAACGGGATGCACCTGTATTCTACTCGGGGGGGGGATTTCTTCCCTAAGTGCTATTGCCTTGCCACTACCGTGTTGGATGTGTGTGGACTGTTCCTAATGCCCTAGCGCTTGGATCCCAGCCCACGATAGGCCCCAAGTTAGGGATGTGATTCCCAGGACAGCTTGTGCACACCCCTTGCTATCGGACAATGATTCACTGCCCAAGGGCCAGCAGTGACCACGCCAGGGCGGCTGACATACACAAACCAAGCAGGAAAGGGGAGGAGATTTCCAGCCCAGATAGAATTGTTCCTGGAGTTCAAGCACACAGATTCCACACACACACATGTGTTCCTGCCTAACAGAAGCTCTAACGACTTGACTGGCCCTTCCCTAAGTCTATACCAGCCTGATTTGAGAAGGTTTGCGACTCCTACTCAAATTAGGGGTACAGGGGTTGCCCACGTTGCCCCACCGCTCTGTTACCCTGTTTCTGGGGGGTCCCAGGAGGGACACCTAAATGTGCTCTCAATTATGTAAGTTGGGGAAATTAGCCAAGAGCACAAGCTAGCAATACAAGAGGCGGGCCAATGGAGCGAGATCTTTTACCCAGTGTGTATGGGGTCAGCCCAAGTCAAGGAGCAAACAGAAGTGAAATAATAATTGTGGTTTTTATTAAAATACAATCAAACAGTGTATGCAACACACTCACACAAAGAACTAAAGAAATAAAGGTTGGAGTGGGATAGAGGGATTTTTAAGAGGAGTTGTTGGTTTGGGTAATACTACACCTGTCCTGAAGCCCGGGTAGTCTGCAGCAGAAGTTGGGAGGTATGGAGTCTCAGTACGTGGTACTGAGGGGAAGACTCAACAAGCAAAGCAGCAACAAAGTGGGATGGAAGTCGGGAGCGATCCGAAGAAGCTCTCAAAGCCAGGGGTTTATATAGGGGGAAATGTCGCCATAGGCTAGTCCGTACTTGGGGAAAACAATGAGTTTCGTGCTGGAGACAAAGCCTCCGAAAGGTCAGAATTAATCATGATTGAGTTAAGTCCGAATTGACAAAGGAGTAGACAGTATGCAAATGCAGAGTGCTCAACAGCTGCCTGCTTGGGGCAGGGAGTTCTTTGTAAGTAGTGTGCGTACATAATGTGGTACTTGCCTTGAGGTCTCCTGAAGTGGCAGGACGGCTATTTCTGGCCAGCCTGTATTGTTTGGAATAATTCAGCAATTAGTGGCTGTGCCTGTCTGGGAGCTTGTTCAGGGGACCTTGCAGCACGTGGAGAGGAATGGGTAAAGAAGGCCAAATTATTGATATCTAAGTGATATCTAATATCCCACAAGTCCGGGCTAGAAACTACAGTAACATGGCATGGCCGCCCAGAACAGGCCTCTCTACACCACCTCAGTTACAGTGTTGCAGACTTTGCGTCATCCTCCTGCAAGGTTGAGGCCCTCAGAGACCTCTGTGCCAAGATCAGGAGTCTCTTCTTCACTGCTAGCTTCAAGGGAATCTCAACAATCTCATTCTACTTCAGGATATGGAACAGCTCACTCCTTGACCTCGACCCATATTCAATGCTCTTCACTATCTGAGCATCAAGTCCAACAGTGTCTTACACCTCATGAGACTGAACATCCGCTTTATAAAGAGTGAAGGCAGACCCCTAGCATGACTGGGAAGGCAGCTTGCCTCCCTTCAGTAAAGAAACACAAGTGAGTCACTGCAGGAGCAGCAACATCTACTGGTCAGAGATTCCTCAGAGCATTCAACCATTCACACCTCTCTTCAGGAGAGTAGTACATCCTTGGTAGTACAGCATGATCCTTTGCCATTTCTACAAGGTCTTGTTGCCTCTCCATGCCTTGCTAAGACACTTGTGGCCTTGGATGGGGAGATTGTGGAGTCTTTGCCTGTTTGGATGGCAATACCACCTCCTGACCTCTCCTAGCTTCAGCATCCATCACTGCAGGAGCATTGTGACACTTCCCAATAGTCTGGATCTCTCCAAAGGCATGAACCTGTTCCCTCCCCACCCTCATCATCTCAAGAATCGAGTCAAGGAGCTGATCACCTCAACCGTGACATCAAAGCCCTGGACACATTGTTCATTAGCACCTGTCAAGTCATCACCAAGGCTCATCGAGTCAACACCGAGGCTTGTTGAGCTGACACTGAGGGTCACCCACCTGCATCCAAAACTGCACTTCCAACATCAACACACCCAGTTCAGAAGCATCATCAGGAGGATACACCAGTTTCTCTGGTCCACTGACCATATCATCAGCCATCACTTTCAGTCTCCTCTACTTCATCTTTGGAGTTGGCTATCGATGTCACTGATGCATTCCCTTGGAATCAAGTGGCAGACTGTGACTCAATCTCTCCCACAGATTATGTTCAGGCAGTTGCACACCAGATGCTTCAAATGGCATACTCTTTGAATCTCCAGGTGGAATGCCAACAGGAAGATGTACAAGACTGCATTTCCCAGCAGATGCAGGACCAAGTCCCAATTCTGGCCTCTCTACTTGTAATTGTGGTTCTTCTAGTAGTCATCTGTGAACTCACACGATCTTGTTCATCTTCCCCTCTTTGTGTCTTGCTTGACCTGTTGGTCCTCTGGCTGCTGCCTTAGGCAGCTACAGAACTAACAGTTTAGGTGGGAAGGTGGCTTTATAGCCCCTGGAGATGGGGGACAGAGTTCTCCCCAAAATGCTTGTTGCTAAGCTCTAGAAGGTTTGGAATGTTGCACTGCTAGACACAGATGACCCATTTGTGTGAGTTCACAGATGACTACTTGAAGAACCACAGTTACAAGCTGTTCTTCTTCAGCTTGCTGCTACTGAAGCACTATTATCTTCCACATGCCTGCATGCCTATCCAAAACAGACACTTTTCTGCAGTAGAAGGCAGGTAGCAACACAAAATGAGGAAGGAAGAAGGAAGAGAAGGCAGGTGGTGCTGTAGCAGGTGCATGGTACAAGGGTAAGGTGAGATAAGTGGGCAGAATGGAGAAAGGAGGTGCAATATACAAGGAAAGCAAGGTGCAGTGAGAAAGAAAATGGAGAAGGCAGAGTACAAGAAACAAGGAAAGGAGGCATTGCAAAAGTGTGTGATAAGGGAAGAAAGAGGGAAAGAAAAGTTAGATGTGCAGGTGGTTGACTGTAAGAAATAAGTGAGAGAGGCACAGAAAA
This sequence comes from Ctenosaura bakeri, assembly GCA_948474755.1. NCBI lineage: Eukaryota > Metazoa > Chordata > Lepidosauria > Squamata > Iguanidae > Ctenosaura > Ctenosaura bakeri. The sequence goes on along the minus strand of CAOLHI010001155.1, from coordinate 413,132 downwards.
TCTGTAAGCTCAGGGAAGGGAGGATGAGAGGTACAGCAGCAGAGTACAAGAAGCAAAGACAGGAAGGGAAGAAGTAAAGTGACAGGATGCAAGGAGAAAGGTATGAAGTGAGGAGGTACAAGGAAGCAAAGGTGTGGTGGCACAAGGAGACACAAGAAATGTAAAGGGAACTGCGGTTGCAGAGTGCAATCAGCAAGTGAGACAGGCACGGCAGCAGAATGAGACAGGACACATTAGGAGCTCAGTGAGGAGACAGAGGTGAGACAGTAGCAGAAGTCCTTACCACAGGTGCTCTACTGCCTGAAGTGGCCACTCATAAGCTGCTTCTTTAAGGCAAGGAGGAGCTGGAAAGAGGCAATGGGATTGGACAGAAGCTTATTGAGGTAGATTTTTGATATAGATCTTCAGATGTTCAGGAAATGCATTCCAACTGTGATAAAGAAAAGGACCTTAAGAAGGACTAACTCTGCATTTATTTGTCCTGGGAATATGGTCTGGACATTTGAAATATTTACTCATATACATGGCTGTTACCCTGATCTCTGGGGGTCCCGGGAGGGGTGCCCAAATAACCAAACAACAACACTTTGGGGAAAATTAGCTGGAGCACTCACTAAAGCTAGCGAGAGGCAGGGTAACTTAGCAGGATCTTGCAACCCAGCGTCTACGAGGTCAGGTCAGTCAAGCAGCCAGACGGTTTTAAAGTAGCAAAATTGATGTTTTATTAAATACAGACAAATATTAAAGACACCACAGTCACACAGCTAACTGGAGAATTGGAAATGGGGATTTTTAGAGGGAAGTGGGTGATACAACAGCTGTCTTGTTGTCCTGTAGTTTGAGAGCGACGTTGGGGTGCAGGGAAGAAGCTCAGCGCGGTTGGCTGAGGGGAGCTTGCCGAACAAAGCGGCAGCAAAGCGGTCTGGAACTTGGGAGCGATCCGAGGAGGGTCTCGGAATTGGGGGGTTTTATAGGGTGAATTGTGACTGCAGGCCATACCTTACTCGGTGAGAACAATGTGATTTAGGAGCGGGACAAAGCCTTGGAAAGGTCAGAGTTTAGCATGATTGGCTTAGGGTCAAATTAACAATAGTGTAGCCAGTATGCAAATGTGAGCGCTTAGTACAGCTTTATGAGGCTGCCTGCTCGGGGCAGGGGAGCCTCTGTTAGTATCGTGCATAAGCAAGGAGGTGTTTGCCAGAGAGGTCCCTGAAGCGACGAGCCGGCTCTGTCTGGCCTGCCTGGGTGGAGAATGGAATGTCCAGCAATTATCGGCCGAGCCTGTTTACATGCTAGTCCAGAGGCCTCGCAAACACGTGGAGTGGGGTGGCAGGGGAAAGCCGAATGGTTTGATATCAAAACGATATCAAATGCTATCTTCAGGTAAGCCTGGACCGCAGTAACATGGCCTACTACAGTGTTTCTTAACTTGGGGTTCATGGACCCCTGAGGGTCTCAGAGCCCTCACAAGGGGTCTGCAAAGCCCTACTGCTGGCCACCAATAGCAGCAGCAGCAGCAGCAGCAGCGATGCAGCAGCAGCAGCAGCAGGGGTTGTATGGCTGATGAAACTGCTTCTTCATTTGCACACACCTCCCACCATGTCCCTCAGCAATCCACATCCCCTGCTGCTGTGTCCCTGATGAAAAAGACAAGCTGGCAGGCATGTGCACATGCCCAAACTATGACTCTGGAGATCAGGGTTTGAATCCCCACTTGGCTGTGGAAACCCATTGGGTGACCTCAAGCAAATCCCATACTCTCATCCTCAAAGAAAGACAAACACAATGAATCTAGCCAAGAAAACCTCCATGATAGTCACCTTGTCATAAATCAGTTTTCAAAGGAGAGGGACATGAAGGGTAGAAAGAGCTTCCCCCTGTAAGCGGCATGTTGTTGTTCTGTGCCTTCAAGTCACTTCCAAGTTGTGCCAACCCTAAGGTGAACCTATCGCAAAGATTTGGGGCAAGATTTGTTCAGAGGGGGTTTGCCTTTGCCTTTCTCTGAGGTTGAGAGAATCTGACTTGCCTAAGGTTACTCAGTGTCTGAGTAGGGATTTGAATCCTAGTTGTAGAAGTCTTTAATAAACAAACAAATACATAAATATTTGAATATTTAAATCTTGAGTTAAGTCTTGGGGGCCCCCGGCAACAACTTATATTTACAGGGGGGTCTCTTTAAAGAAAAGGTTAAGAGTCACCAGCCCACTAAGTTAAATTAGTACTCCCTTTTAAATGTTCATAGTAGCTTTATATATTTGTTAAGAATACCATTTTCTGCTGCAATGTAAATTGTGGCAGGGAGACAAAACAGCAACCTTGCAGGTGAGGATTAGAACAGGAATAGAAGAGCAGTTAAATTTGAGAGGATAGCAGTTGGTGAGGGATATGTCTTCCACATTGGTCTAGTATTTGCTTTGTTTTTGGTTTTTTTTTTTTGGTTTTTTACAAAAAGGAATACCTTCCAAAGTTTTAAAGGGATGGTTGCTTTAGTCTATTGAAACCAACCAAAAAGTGTCTAGTAGATTTAACAAGTTTTGTTAGACTAAGAAGTTTTATTTGGCATAAACTTTTGCAGCCTACAAACAATTTCATCAGATGCATGAAACTGTGCAATGGCTATACACGTAGATGAGTACGGGGAGCAGCAGAATTCCTGAACACTCCGCTGGAGATGGGAGAGAAAATAAAAAAGGGTTATCTTTGGGGGTCAGGAAACCCCAACATGGAGAACCTGTAAAGTGTCCCCCTACCATTCCCAACAAGAAGCCAAGATGCAGAACTGGGGCAAATTAGGAAACTCTCTCCCTGATTCACTCTTTTCCTGCTCCTCTCAACATTGCTACTGAGTGGGCAGGATACAGCCAAGGTTAAGCTCTGGTACATGGCCATGTTGGGAAGAGAAGGTGGCAGGTGAAAATCATCAAGTTACAGTGGGCCCTTGCTTTGGTTCTAGGGTTTGGTTCTAGAGCTTTATCTGGAAAATGTGTGGATGTTCAGGTCCCATTATGTGGAAACGGTGTAATAAAATAGTGTCCCTTATATAAAATGGCAAGATCAAAGTTCGCTTTTTGAATTTATTTATTTATTGGAGATAATTTCAAGCCATGGTTGGTTGAATCCATGGACACAGAATCTGTGGCTATGGAGGGCCAACCGTATATTCTGGTAGCCAGATGCATTCTCAGTTGTACCCCATGCTGCCCTGGCTACTACATGGCTGTTTTGGAGCAGAGGGCAGACAGCCAAGGATCACTCAGTTATCAGGATGTCGTTGGGTGATCCTCAGCCACCATCACTCCTCCTCACATCACTGCTGTCTGCTTGTGTTGGGAGGATGAGAGGTAGCCAAGGGTCATACAACTATATGGTGATAGCCAGCACATAACTATACAGGCACCCTATGAGACCTCCTGGAGACCCTCCAGAGGTCCCAGAAAATCACATCACATCACATCACTGATGTATATCTGGCTATCAAAATATAACTGGACAATCCTTGCCTGCCGTTCCTTATACCAGTCACATGGCCATGTTGGTGGGAGACAGGAAAACAGTGAGTCTTTTGTGAGAGAGACTTTCTCCCCACTGTGAGAACTTCTTCAGAAACAGCACAGTTTTTGAATACATTCTCACAGTGGAGAGATAACTGAATAGGTTATTAATTCTCTGCTCATTTAGTGCATTAGATGAAGAGCCTCATTCCCAGTTTGGTGAAAGAATGTAATTAGTAAGGTGAAAGGGAAATGAAATGTAACCCCCACTTCCTTCTGAAACATTAATGCTCATCTGTTTTAAAGTCTCTTATCCTTCTCCATTTGGTGCCCAGCAGTGAACTGTCTGTGTAAGCAGTGCAAGCAGTAAAAGTTTTTTAGCTGTCTTTGCCAGTTTCTCCTGCCAGGTATTCAGACTGTTTCCTCAGGCATTTTTCATCTGGATGAAAAAGAAAATCCTGGTTTTCTCAGCAACATGAGGAGAATAATAAAATTGTTTGACTTGAGCCTGCTTGGGAATGGTGTGTGTGTGCATGCAGTTTTACATTCTTATAACCAAAGAAGGCCCTGAGCTTGCAAGACCTGAGCAAGGCTGTTAGTAACCGGAGTGCTTGGAGGTTTCTTGTAGGCTCATCATACATCAAAGCCAACTTGAAGGTCAATCCCATCCCAATCTTGTGTTTTTTGTTCACTGCCACAACAATAAACATTTAATGAATTTGTTAGTCCTTAATAAATCTCTGCTGCATTTATTGTTATATGCCTTCAGATCAACTCTGACTTTGTGACATAAGTTTTTTTGGACAAGATTTATTCAGAGGAGATTTGCTATTTACTAACTTCCTCTGAGGCCTAGAGAGCAAGACTTGCCCAGTGGCCAAGCAGGAGGAATTCGGACCATGGTCTCCCAGAGTCCTTGTCCAGTTCTCAAGCCACTGGATCACACTGGATTTGTTGCATAACTTCCAGAATTTTGCAGAGGAAAACCAGGGCACATGTGGCCAAGCAGTGTCAATCTGTGGTCAAAAAGACAGGGCCAGGCAACAAGAGTGCAAAAGTTGTTTATGGGGAAGAATACCTAAGACTACGAGCCTTTCTGCACTACACAATTATTGCACTATAATTCCACTTTAACTATCATGGCTGCCTCTTATGGAATCCTGGGGTTTGTAGTCTTAGGAGGTACTGGAGCTCTCTGGCTGAGACTGCTATGTATCCCTCACTAAACTACAAATCCCATAAGTCCATAGAACAGAACCATGGCAATCAAAGTGGAATCAGAGTGCAATAGTTGTGTAATGCAGAAAGCCCCTACTATTTTAAGCAGTACTTATGTACTTAATCTGGCAATGCTTGGGGAAAAGAAAGAAAGAAACAAGCCCAAATCAATAAGCCCTGTGTGTGCCTGCCTATGAACACAGTGATTAAAAATAAATGTAATTCATTTTCTAAAATCAAAATGATTTTGTCAGACCTGCTCTGAATTACAGATTTCGTTTGGATCCCTGGTCACTACATAAACTCCGTGTCCACAACTGCCCCCTCTGTGCCATGAGCATTATAGATTGGAGCCCTTTCACACTAACCTTTGATTCCACTTGTGAGGCGGGGATGCCACCATGTGATACTGGAGATGAATATTCCAGCCTGTTATGATGTATATTCCAGCCTGTTATTAATTTTAGCTGTTAATTAATCTTTGCTGCCACCACCCACTGAATTCTGGACCCTTGGACAGCACAGTGGGATGCTATCCAGTACATGCAATTCCTAAGCTTAAGGATCTCCCCCCCTTCTGGATGAGGAAGTTCTATGTAGCGTTGGCATGGGAAGGAGAGAAACAGGGTTTTTACAGAAAGTATTGAGTACAGAAAGTTCATGCAAATGAACAAGGCAAATAACACACATGGGAAGGCTTCCCCCTCCCAGGCACGCTTAGTTACAAGTAGTTACAAAAGAACAGACATAAAAGCACAGATACATTCTTTAGATCAACCAGCTCCAAAATAACAGAAAAGTCCCTAACGCGACTAGATAACTATTTCTAGTACTCACAGATGTTCCTAGGCTTAGATTTTCTAAAGGGAAGAAGCCAGGAGGCAAGGCCTACAGCCTGCTACTGGCAGTTCCTTTGTTGTCTCTTTGTTCTCTCTCAGCCACATGGCCTCGCAAGAAGTTTTATAACTTCTCCTTGGAAGTATCTCAAAGCATCCTGAAGATGCACACCTGTTACCTTTTGATTGGTCAGTTCTCACCCTGTGACCTTTGATGCTGACCCACATGACCTATGATGCTGACCCACACTAAAATGTAATCTAATCCTAACACCTCATTAACCCTTGGTTTACCTGAAGAGGGAAGTGTCCCCCTTTAGCTAAGTCTAGATAATGGGAAGCCCCATTATCACACCACTTTAACTGACATCCTATGGAAACCTTGAATTTGTAGTTTGGGTGGGAGTTCTCTGGTAGGGGAGTCAAAGCTCATAAAACTGCACATATAAGGATTCCGTAGGATGGAGCCACAACAGATACAGTGGAATGAAAGTGTTATAATTGTGTCATGTAAAAGGACTTGAAGTCACACCCAGCTCCTTATAATTCTTGTGTTGTTACATCATAGCCTCTTGCTTATGAATTGCAGTCAGAATAAAAATGAGAGTGAGTGGGTGGGAAAAATTATGTACAATACTCTAGAAATTAAATGTGATGAAAAGAAATCAATGCATTTTAGTGATATTTGGGAATATTTCGGTATACAAAGTTTTCACAGGAGTAAGTCCCACTGAACTGAATGGAACTTCCTTTTGAGTTGGATTGTGGGTATGTTACCCTGTATGTTGGGGGTCCCGGGAGGGGCACCCAAATAACCAAATAAAATCATGAGTTGGGGGAATTTAACTTGAGCACTCTCTCAGCTAAACGAGAGGCAGGGTAACTTTAGCAAGGATCTTTAGCCCAATGTATACAGCGTCAGGTCAGAAAGCAGCTAGACAAGGTTTTAAAGTGACAAACAATATTTTATTAAAGGCAAGGAACACGAAAGACAAGACATACACTAACTAACTGAGAAATAGAAACGGAGAGCTTTTCGGGAAGGGTAATATGACACCTGGTCTCATAACCCTGGAGAGAAAGACAGGGTTCCGGGAGAGAAAGTTCAATGGAACTTGCTGAGGGGAGTTTCCTTAGACAACCGGCAGCAAGGCGGGATGGAAGTCCAAGGTAGTCCGAAGATGTCCCAAAAGTGGAGACCTTATATAGGGTGGAGTGTGCCTACAGGCTCTGCTATGCTCGGTGAGAACAAAGGAAATTTGGAGCTGGACGAAGGATTCGGAAAAGGTCAAGTTTTGCATGATTAGCTTAGCACTTAACGACAACAGCGTGGCCAGTACGTTGATGGCCCAACATAAAGAAATGGTTTGGCTCTTGGCTTTGTGTAGATATGAGCCGAGCAGAGCCAGTTTGCAGGGAGGTTTTTCCCTAAAGCAACGGAGAGGCTTAAGTTGCTTGCCTGAATGGGGTCTTGGAATGTAGAACCATTAACGGCTGCACCCGTACATGCTTGTCTGTGGGACCTCTGCAAACACGTGGAGTAGGGTGGCAGAAAAAGGTCAAGCAAAGGCCAAATTATTTGATATCAAAAGGATATCTAGTGCTCTCACCTGACATATCATAACCGTGATAACAGGTAGAGAGGCAAGTTTTGGAGACTATGCTATTGTTTTTGACAGTTTCCATAACTTGGAATTTAGATTTAATTGTGTATTAAGCAAGTGAGATTCTTCTTTGTCTCACAATAAATGCTGGGAAATAATTTCTTAAAATTGTGCACTAAAGTTCATCTCTTAAATGTTTAAAAAGATATCTCATGGGAATTTCGATGGTTTACGTGAGCTGTCATGGTGTGTTTTTTTATCATTACTTTTGCTTTGGTGACATGTAGTTCATATCTAGTATTAGAGACTAAGGGCCTTTCTGTACTACACTGTTATAGTGCTATTATTCCACTTCCAACATCTTATGGAATCCTGGGGTTTGCAGTTTAGGGAGGGGCCTTTAGAATTGTCAGCCAAAAAGCTCTTTGGCTTCAGGAAATGACAAACTGCAGAATTCCACAGGATGTTGAAAGTGGAATAATAGCACTAGAACAGTGTAGGGCTGAAAGGCCTTAGGTTTCCCCAATGTTCAGTGTAAGGAGAAGCCATGCTATCATGTTCAATGGTCCTTACACCCAGAAAAAACGGTTTAGGACTAACACTGTAGACATCCGACGTGGTCTCCTTTGAATTCTATTTATGTTCCTTTGGCTGCTCAAGTCATGGAGAGGAGTCACTGAGTCTGTGCATTATGATCATAAAGGTAGAGGACCAGAGCAAACAGACAGCATAAAAAGGGAAGGGAAGGGGGGAGGGGAAGGGGAAGGGGAAGGGAAGAGTGTCTCATACAACTGTGCACATATGTACACTTAAGTTCTGAGCTGCACACTGCATTCAGTACACAGTAATCATTGGTTTATTGTTTAGACTGAAATAAGCATGCATGATCCTGATCACTAGGACCATCACACTTGGGGGGTGGTGGTGAGCTTTAAACTTTCCACCTAGCTAGATTTTTTATCATAAGGAATGGGGGAAAAAACACAAAAGTCACCCACTAGTGCCTTTCTTAGACTGATAGCTGTAGGTATTAAATGTAACAATGTGGGACAGAGTAGCCTAATCACAAAATTTAAAGGTGAAATTAATGCCATGTCTTGTGTCATCTTCATCCCTACCTGTGAGGAAAAGTGATCCACTTTCTCCTTACAGAAATGTCAAGAGGAAGTAGATTTTCCAGTTCACTACTAGAAAATGGAATTTGGGTTCTTTTTGCCTCTATCCAATGGCAGAAATTGTATGTTGTGAGACATTTTAGGTGGTGGGACAAATCTGATGGGAAGAGGGTCCTGACAACAGAACCTCCTTGGCAACTGAGAGAGTTTAAGCTGATTGGCTGGTGAAATGGAACCTTGGATAGCCCAGGGGAGGGGCTGGTGGAAATCAGAAAATAACAGTTTTTAACTGTCTGGGGAGTGATTGAAGAGAGGAGTGTGACTTGTGGTGTGGTTGAGGGAGGTTGGAGATTTGAATAGCTGTGTGGGAGAGAGAACTGAAAAATTGGGTATACGAGAAATAGTGAATGAATTGAAAGAGAGAGAGAAAAGAATGGTGTGCTGTTTATAAACACTTAGATACAAGACACATTTAAAGCAACAGTGTTACAATAAATGTTTGAAGTTCTGCATTCCCTAAAACAGTGTCACAGAGTCTTATTTTGAATCCTGGAATATACACGCTACCAATAATATCGTCTTGACCTTAGTGCCAACAGTACCACAGTCTTGGAAAATATAAGTCACTGCTGATACTTACATCAGGGAGAAGGGCAGATTAGGGAAGGCAGTGTAAGGGATAAACAGTCAATTCTCTCTGTAAACAGTTAATTCTCTCTGCAGCTTGTAGTTATTTCTCTCTGTGTATGCAGCTAATGCAATTGCACCTTGTGGGAATGGAATGTTGTTGGCTCGCTACTCCTGCCTTAGCTTTGATACATCAGACTTGCAACATTAGAGAAAAGCTTATTGTAGTAAGAAAATGAAACTGATGATCTTTGTAGCACTTCTGTTCTTTCTCCTGAACAGGAGATAACACTGTACTAAAAATGTATAAATGGCTGTGAACTCAATTGAAGGGAAGCTCGGACTTTTGGAAGCAATTCCAGCCGAGACTTGTCGGCTAATAAAATAACTCCTTTCCAAACCGAAGGGTCTGATCTCTGTTATCTGCTTCATCTGGGGGCTCATCCGGGATCAGGGGCCTTTTTGCCCTCTTAAACAGCCGCCGTCCCCGGGTATCCCTGCCCCGCCGATTGGGGACCTTGGGCGCCCCCGATGTTTAGTTGGACGGTCCTTCTCGGGGGGGGGGTGCTGAACCAGGGGACTGGTTTGCCAGCTCAGGAACCCAGGATGGTTTGGAAACATGAAAGACATGGCCTAAGAGGTAAGAGCCTTCCCACAGAGTATGAACACTAGGGAAAAGAGGGGCTTGATCACCCCCTGGACCTGCCCAAGTATAGTAGCTCCAAAAGGGGGGGGCACTGAAACCACAGGATCCCTTAAAAGGACAGGTAAAGGAGGGAGGGCTGTGTTGTTGGGATGAATGAATGCATGAGTGGTGTATGAGTGGCATCGCAGTTCCCACCGCATGCCGTGATCATCTGGGTGCCTGGGTCGATGCGTATAAGTGTTTGTCTATTCCCTGTTGTGTCGAGCTGTTGGGACCCCTTACCCACAGTTCACAACCCTTAACCTACGGTGTGTTGTTGTTTTGGGGTGGAAAATGGGTGGGGGAATTAGCCGACAAACCCTGCTTCAATGTATGTTGAAAATTTTTAAGAAAGGGTTTGGAGGCGACTACAGTTGCCCAAAGATGATGCGGAACCTATGTGAGATAGAGTGACCATCATTTAAAGTGGGTTGGCTGCCTGAGGAAAGTTTGGACCCAGATAAGATTAAGGCTGTGTATGCGGTGGTGGTAGGGATCCCTGGGCACCCAGACCAGTATCCTTACATAGATTCCTGGGACACTATAGTGACTGAATCCCCTCCTTGGCTTGAGAGGTGCAAGGAGCAGTGTAGTAAAGTCATGTTAGTAATGAAGGATAAGACTCAAAAGAAATTTGGAAGGGGCCCCATAATTTTAAATAGTCCACCTGAGGAACTGGAGGAATCAAGTGCGCCCCCACCATATGTTGAAGAGGCTCTCAACCAGACTGCACAGGCAGCCCAGGTGGCACAGGCAGCTGAGGATCAAATAGCACAGGCAGTGGGAATCCCAGTAGTACCAATGGTAGCACAGGCAACTGGACCTCCACCTGTACAAGTTACGGAGGCATCGGCACCACCTCTTGTGAGTCAGCCCGCACCAATGACCCCAGGGGCGAAGGTACCATCGGGAAGTGCAACAAATCCCTTCTACAATCTGTTATCTGTGGATCCTCAAGGTCTATTGATACCTCCTTCTCCTTCCACAATAATGGATATACAGACTTCCCAAGAACTGGGAACTCCACAAGGCATCTATCCTAAATTACCAGCAAGGGAAAGAGAGACACAGCATTCCCTAAGCCCTACAGATGTGTTCAACCTTAGAGATGGGCCTAAGGTGAAAGCAAAAAGGCCTGAGAAGCTACAGGAGAAGCCCCCTCTCCAGATCCAGAATAAGGGAAGTGATGAGGATGAGGAAGAAGGGGATACATAGAAGCAATGAAGAAGAGGTGGTGGCTCCGCTTAGACAGATCAGCCAGTTGGTAGCGGATGCCCAGCAGACAGGGAGTTACAGGCGAGTTCACCAAGTCTGACCTCCTTAATTGGAAGACATATTACACAACTTATACAGACAAACCACAAGAAATAATAGAACTCTGCTCCAATATTATGGCATCATATGTCCCTAATTGGCAGGACTAGCAGCAATTGCTACTGACTCTGTTCACCACCGAGGAGCAGAGAAAGATAATCCAACATGCAGAATGGATAGCTAGGAACAGGGCGCCTCCTGGAGAGGCGAACCCTGAGCAATGGATGAGAGGAAGGGTTCCCTTAGCTGATCCAGGATGGGACCTGAATATTCCCGACCAGATGAATTTGCTTACTGATTTTCAATCCCTCTTAGTGGAAGCTATGAGAGAAGGAATGAAGAAGCCAGTCAACATGTCTAAAGTATCAGAGATATTTCAGGGGCCCACCGAATCTCCGGGGGCATACTTGGAAAGGTAGTATACTCCTGTGAATCCAGATGATCCAGGCAATCAACAGACAGTGAATTTGGCCTTTGTGACTCAAAGTTACCCTGATATTCGGAAGAAGCTTCAGAAACAAGAAGGATTTGCAGGCATGAATTTGAGTCAGCTGCTGGAAATTGCCCAGAAGCTGTATGTGAACAGAGATCAAGAAGAAAAAAGAGAGAAAGATAGGCGAATGCATAAGAAGATGGAATTGCTGGCCGACGCATTAAATACTCAGAAGGGAGACCCCATGCGAGGGGGAGGAAGAGGCAGGAGGAGAGGAGGGGGGCAGAGGTCCCGACTGGGAAGGAATCAGTGTGTGATCTGTAAACAAGAAGGTCATTGGAAGAATGAATGTCCGAATCGACCCGGTCAAGGACCAGTCGAGCCACAAAGCAGCCAGGGAAGAGGTGGAAGAGGAGGAAGAGGACAAGTGACAGATGGGTGATATGAGAGACAAAGAGAGGAACCCTATGAGACCATAGGGATGGCGGAACTGGAGCAGTGGGATTAGGACAGATCGGGCCCCCTTGTTGCTGACCCCGGGGAGCCCATTGCAGCCACAGCACTACTAGCCAAGAAAGCTGACAAGTTAACTCTGGGCCAGAGGTTGACTGTTAGAGTACCTTATGCAGTTACCACCTTGATGGAATATAAAGGAAACTATTGGTTCACCAATAGCCGAATGTTGAAATACCAAGGGATGCTGTGTGGAATCCCGGATTCGACTTGAAACCACCACTACCCTAAAGCCAGTTACACTGCTTCCCATGGAGACTGAGGGCCTCCAGCATGACTGTATACAAACCATGGATGAGGTGTATTCCAGCCGTCCGGACCTTCGGGACATTCCATGGCTACATCCAGATGTCACCTATTAGACAGATGGAAGTAGCTTTGTGCGGGAAGGACGGAGGATGGCTGGATATGCAGTGGTAATGGAGGAGAAGGTAGTGGAAGCTCGACCACTGCCATCTGGAACGTCAGCCCAGAGGGCAGAACTCATTGCCCTTATTCGAGCCCTTGAATTGGCAGAGGGACTCACTGTGAACATATATACGGATTCAAAATATGCTTTTATTACCTCGCATGCCCATGAAGCTTTGTACAAGGAGAAAGGTTTGATTAATTCGGCAGGACAGAACATAAAATATGGGAAAGAAATAGAAAAGCTACTACGTGTGGTCTGGATCCCAAAAAGAGTGGCTGTAATTCACCGCCAAGGGCAGCAAAGGGGAAGTGACCCAGTGGCAAAGGGAAATTGAATGGCGAACCAGGCAGCTAAAGCGGCAGCTGAGGAAAGCATACAAGGGAAACAAACAGGGAACCCTCTCATGGCCCCGCTGTTCCAGGTGTCTTTGAAAGTAATGAGCCCAACTTACTCTAAGGAAGAGGATGAACTAGCCAGGCAGGACCTCAAAGCAACCAAGGGAAATGATGGATGGTGGAGGCTGCCAGACGGAAGGGTTTATTTGCCAAGGCACTTGGGATGGCCAGTGGTCCAGAAGGCTCATGAATCTATGCATCTAGGGAAAATGGCTCTAGCCCAGTTGTTGGAAAAGGAAGTGTATCTCGATGGGATACATTGATTTGCTGCCTTAGCCTACTCCAGGTGTCAGTTGTGTGCCAAGACTAATCCCCGGCAGGGACCTAGAAGGATGGAAGGGTGGCAGCATCAGGGAAGTAGCCCCTTTGTATCATTAGTGGTAGTTTTCACCGAATTACCCTGAGCAGGAGCCTATCGCTATCTCCTAGTCTTTGTTTGTACTTATACTGGATGGGTGGAAGCTTATTCCACCTGCACTGAGAAAACAAGGGAGGTTGTACGGGCTTTGCTACGAGACATCATGCCCTGACATGGGATGCCACACCATATAGGCTCGGATAATGGACCTGCCTTTGTGCACAAGATCATCAGGGATCTGACTACTACCTTAGGAATCACCTGGAAATTATACTGTGCTTACAGGCCCCAAAGCTTAGGAAAGGTGGAGAGGATGAATCAGACCCTAAAGAAACAATTATCCAAATTATGCCAGGAAACAAAATTAAGGTGGTCAGAGGTCCTCCCCATAGCCCTCTTCAGGATACGGTGCACACCACACCAAAATACAGAGTTGTCCCCTTTTGAGCTGATGTATGGGCGACCCCCTACCATTTTGAGTGGACTAAGGGGTGACACAAAAGAGTTGGGAGACATAACTCCACAGGAAGAGGTTAGTGCATTAGGAAAAGCTTTGAGTAAAATGAGGGAGTACACGTTAGAGCAGTAACTCCCCTTCTTATAGACACAGGCACACCCCTTCCAACCAGGAGATGAGGTGTGGGTGAAAGATTGGAAAGGGGAGCCACTCGGTCTGGGGTGGAGGGGGTCCTACCAGATTATCTTAACCACACCCACCGCAGTAAAAGTAGCAGGATTGAAACCTTGGGTGCATTACACTAGAATAAAAAGGGCCAATATTGATTAGACTGCTGCCCCAATCACAGGGCAGCCTTTGAAGCTGAGAATTACCAGAAAGCAGTAAGGAAGGCTGGGACTAGGCCCTGCTGCGTTCACATATTGGAAGCTGAACACCCATCGCATGGCCAGATCCCCATCTGGAGAGGAAAAGAAGACTGGGACTAGACCCTACCGCAGTTGCTACCAAGGACGCACTGCTCCACATACGGTCGGATCCTGAATGTGGGAGACAATACTGTGGGTTGGAGTAGGCTTAGGGGGAGCCAGAAGTCTGGGCTATCTGCTGTATCACTTCAGACAGTGGTTCTGTGGATTTGGACGATATGTGGATAAGGGGATTGTTATTGCTGATAGGAGTGATACCGAGCCAGGGAGGCTGGGAGATGAATCAATTCCATCAGCTGGTCAATCAGATCTTGAGTACTTTGGGTGTCAATAACTGTTGGGTATGTTCTTATGGGCCCAGCTCACATACACAAGGGTGGCCTGTAATGCCGATGGATACATTGAATCTATCTGGGTGGAATAGTATTAGTGTGTATGGATCTTCACAGAAATTACTTCCCAAGGATCCCAGTCAGTTCATCTTAAGTAGACGAGGGAATCCACTGCCAGCTTCATTGTGTGTGCGCCAATGGAACCCCTCCCACGAGGGATTTTATGCAGTTTTTCAAGGAGGACGAAGGAAGTGGATCCCCTTGCCAAGAATTTCTTTGGGAGACTATCCCAATTGTAATGTAACTTTTGAAATCCCTGAATCTTCACAGACCTGCCCGGGAAGGTATCCCATTATCAGTTTCCCTTTCAGCTGCAGAGACACCTTTATTGAGCTGTATGGGAACCGTAGGGGCCACTCCCCTTTAATTAAACTCCAAGAAGAAGCCAGCCTGCATAATGGACAGTGGATTTATGGTTTTCCCTCTGGGATGTATTGGTTTTGTGGAGAATGGGCAGGGAGAGTACTTCCCCCGGTATGGAATGGTACCTGTACCATTGGAAGTTTGGCCACTGCAGGCATCACCTTCCATCCTATCCACCAGCCAATGGAGGCATGGGATAGACAGTTTGGCTGGGCCAGAGTGAAAATAGCTTATGATGAAAGCCGTGGATATGATCCTACCGACACGTACCTGACTGAAGGTGAAAGGTTTGGAGCTATAATGTTTCCCATGGCAGGGATGGCTCTGAATGTAAGGCAGACACTCCACCTGTCAGCTCAGTTAGAAATGTTAGCAAATTCGACAGCAAAGGGGCTTAAGTGCTTTACAACAAGAGGTAGATTCATTGGCCTCTGTTGTAACCCAGCATAAAATAGCTTTAGATTATCTCCTCAACCACGAAGGGGGTTTGTGTATCTGGCTAAATACCACATGCTGTCATTATGTCAATAAGACTGGAATAGTAGAAAACAATGAGGAACGTATACATTCTGTAGTTTCAGCCATTAGAAAATCATACTCACAGACATCTGACATGTGGGCGTGGTTAACTTCCTGGCTACCTAATTTAGCATGGTTGAGGACACTGTTCGTAGGATTGTTCTGTGCATTAATAATGGGCATCCTGGTTTGCATGGTAGTACCTTGCTTGTTAAAGTATTTACAATCTGTAATGAATAGAGCAATGGATGGAAAGGCTGCTGTATACGCTTTAATGGCAAGGTCAAAGTAATTATGCATAGTTATGCTAAAATTGCTAATTATAGAATTTAGCACAAAAGGGGGGAATGTAAGGGATAAACAGTCAATTCTCTCTGTAAACAGTTAATTCTCTTTGCAGCTTGTAGTTATTTCTCTCTGTATGCAGCTAATACCTTGTGGGAATGGAATGTTGTTGGCTCGCTATTGCTGCCTTAGCTTTGATACATCAGACTTGCAACATTACAGAAAAGCTTATTGTAGTAAGAAAACGAAACTGATGATCTTTGTAGCACTTCTGTTCTTTCTCCTGAACAGGAGATAACACTGTACTAAAAATGTATAAAAGGCTGTGAACTCAATTAAAGGGAGGCTTGGACTTTTGGAAGCAATTCCAGCCGAGACTTGCCGAAGGGTCTGATCTCTGTTATCTGCTTCAGCAGTAAAGAGGGAGATAACCCTGAAAGGAAGAAGTCAAGGGGGGACAAGAGTGAGGAAGGGACTGCATTCTCAGAGAGGGAGAACTGAGGCAGATCTGTTTGTCCTGGCCCTGACTTGATTCAGAGATCTTCCTGGCTGTTCAGTTCTGATCACAAAGAGGTGTCAGGCTGGGCAGGCCTTGAGTGTGAGCCTTGTGTGAATGTTTCACACTCGGCACTGATAGACGCTGGTTTTCCCCACGCATTTTCCACAAAGTGTGGTGTCAGAGTGGTCTAGGTCAGGAAGTCTTGTATATTGTAGAGTAGACCATGTCTGCCTTCTCTCAAAAGGAGGACAGAAGAACTGATACAGTAAGGGCACTGCAGTCCAGAACAGGTAAAAGGCAGTACAGGAATACCCAGCTAAGTGAATTCAAGTCTCCAGAGCTTGACAAACTACATCCAAGGATATAAACAGAAATTGCAGATGTAGTCTCAAAGCCACTGTTAACCATCTTTGAAAATTCTTGGAGAACAGGGAAGTGTTACCAGGTTGTACATTCCTTTATTTTCATGGATAAGCAAGAGCAACACAGCACACCACAGAAGTTGCTGACATTCAGGGGTACATACAGCATACATCTTTCAAAGGCTATCAGTACAGATTTGTGTGCATACAGCATTTATTGGTCAAAGCTATTTTACTGCAGTTTCTAGCCCGGACTTGTGGGATATTAGATATCATTTGATATCAAGAATTTGGCCTACTATACCCCTCTGTCCCCCACGTGCTTGTGAGCCCCCCGGACAAGCTCACATAGAGGCACAGCCGCTAATTGCTGTAATATTCCAAATATAGGCAGGCCAGAAATAGCCGACCCGCCATTTCAGGAGACCTCAAGGCAAGTACCATATTATGTATGCAAGTACCATATTATGTATGCCGAGCAGGCAGCTTGACTAACCGAATACTCAACTGTCAAGCACTCCGTGTTTGCACACTGGCTACTCTATTGACAATTTGGTCTTAACTCAATCATGTAAAATACTGACCTTTCAGAGGCTTTGTCTCCAGCCCAAAACTCATTGTTGTCCCCAAGAATGGACTAGCCTATGGCCACATTTTCCCCTATAAGAACCCCTGACTTTGAGCGCTTCCTCAGATTGCTCCTGGCTTCCATCCTGCCTTGCTGTTGCTTCTTTGGCGAGCCTTCCCCTCAGCTCCACGTGCTGGGAAACTCCATTTCCACGAACTTCTTCTTCACACTATCCGGGCTTCAGGACAAGTGTAGTATTTCCCATATCAAAACCTCCTCTAAAAACCCCTCTATCCAACTCCAACCTTTATTTCTATAGTTCTCTGTGTGAGTGTGTTGCATACACTTGTTTGGCTGTATTTTAATAAAGACAACTATTATTATTTTACTTCTGTTTGCTCGTTGACTTGGCCTGACCCCGTAGACATTGGGTAAAAGATCTCTCTCCGTTGCCCTGCCTCTTGTATTGCTAGCTTGTGCTCTTTTGACTAATTCCCAACTTTGTAATTTGAAGCGCACTTAGGTGTCCCTCACGGGACCCCCAGAAATCAGGGTAACAGCTATAAATCCCTTCATGTGTCTATTCCCCCTCTCTTTTTTCTTCCCAGGCTGGTGCCTCCCACAAACCCACACCTCCTTAACCAAGGTGATCCTCCTGCATATTTTCTCTAGCTGTATCTCCACACTACTCTGCTCTCATAACATCCCAGAACCACCAGTCTTAACTTTTGTTTTCTCCTTCTGTTCCTGCTCTTCCCTAGCATGAATCAAGAGAACAGTGCTTAAGCTTGGATACATAGGAGCCGCTTTTTGCAGTGATTACATACATGTTAACAGTTAGTAAGTAATACACATTCAACAGGGTACTATTTTCCAAGACAGGGAAGCTTGGCAATCTGCCATTCTGGCCCCCTAAAGCAATCTCTTCCCTTTTAGCCTGGCTTGTGAGGATATGTAATATGAAACTTCTCAATCAGACTGGGAGCCCTGACACGGCTGGCATCCACCCATTCTCATTCACTGTTTGGCAGATTTTTCCAGTTTACTAAGTATTGAAGATGCTCTCTGTGCTTTCTGAAATCCAAGATTTCTAATATCTTGAAGTATTGATTTTATCCCACCATTAGGGGGGCAGGAACGTCTCCTGGAACTGGTTGCCACATATTGGTCTTCAGTTCAGGTTTGGGAAAGCTGAAATCAAACACAGATGGATTTGCCTGTAAGACTTGGGAAGTTCCAAACCAGCAGTCATAGCACTAACCAATTTCTTGACTCTTGACTTTTTATTTGAGCCCTAACTTTTTTGAAGAATGAGGGCATGATAGGAATTTGATAGATAAGTACACTTTATCTCTAGGTTTGATGTCCCAGTTCTTATCCCATTTGTGATCCATCTGTTTTTTGCATGTGGCTTTGGCATAATTCAGTGCAGATATAATGGCTGGCCACACTGCTTTAACCTTGCTGGCCCAATCAGCCAGTGGTTTTAGGTCGGTTTGAATTACCTCAAGGGGTGGCAAGTGTTTCTGCATTTGTCCATGCACAATTTCAAATGGGGCATGTCCCATGCTTGGTGTACTACATTGCTGTATGCCATTTCTGCAAAGAGTATCAAATTTTCCTGATGATTTTGTTGGTAGTTAATATAATAACACAGGAACTGTTCTAACACTTGGTTCACCCTTTCTTGTCTGTTCTTTGGTCTCTGGGTATGAGCGCTTGATCTACCCTCAACAGTCTTAGAAAAGCTTTCCAAAATTGTGAATGAACTGGGTACTCTGCTCTATGGCAATCTTATTGGGCACCCCATGTACCTGGTACATATGTTACAAGCACAATTTTTCCAGCTGTGTTACCATGGGAAGGGCTTTGCAAGGCGCAAAATGGATTTGTTTGGAAAACAAGTCTGTGACTACCCATATGACAGTTTTCTGGTTACTCTCTTAGAGATCAGTGGTAAATTGCATACTAATGTGAGCCCAAGTGTTATGCCAGCTATGATACCACAGATGAGGGCCCCCAGATATTGCTTTGATATCATTTAATTCGGCCTTTGCTAGACCCCTCTCTGTCGCCCCGCTGCACGTGTTCGGGTTGTTTTCCGTACAGGCACGTACTGGCTACGGCTGATTAATAGCTTACATTCCATTCTCCATTCAAGCCAGCAATTCCCAAGCCTCACGTAGCTTTAGGGAACTTCCATACCCACACTCTACAATAGCAGCGCGGCTTCCCGCCAAAGCATACCTTTTCAGAGGGCCATCAACTTGCCGGCCACTCCATTGTCTTGCAATGCAAAACCCATCATGATAACGATGACTTCACCAAATCCTTTGTCTAGCGCCAAAACTTCTTTTGTTCCTATCTCGTTTGCCATAGCCGACAGGCGTGTTTCACCCTGTATAAGGTCCTCACTTTGAGACCTCATTGGTTCCCCTTGAACATCCATCCTGTCCTGCTGCCGGTTTGTTCAAGAGTTCCCCTCAGCAACCACGCTGAGCCCCTCTCTTCTGCTCCAGTTTCTTCAGGACAACGCGACCAGGTGTCGTGTCACCCGTTCTCCCTCTGTGTCTATTTCCTCACTCTTTAAATTAGTTAGCGTGTGTGTTGTTTATTTTGCTATTTATGTTTAATAAAGTTTCTATTGTTTATTTAAACCCTGTTGGCTTACTCTCTGACCTGAAGCCGTAGACATAGGGTGAAAGATCTTGCTACGTTACCCTGCCTCTCGCTAGCTAAAACAGTGCTCTGAGTTCTAATTTCCCCACATTTGGTATTTTCAATTGGCAAGGCTGGGCGCCCCTCACGGGACCCCCCAATTTTCTCAGTAACACAAGTATGGGGATGGGTGACAATGGTGGAAGTAGTCCTCGTGGTTTGCCCCCACGTGCTGTTTTGTGCACAAAATGAGCATGCTTTTATGTAGCTCTCCACATCTTCTTTAAGCTTCCCTTCTGACTAGGTGCAAGGTTTTAACAAATCTAAAGTGCCCAGCTGATTTCACACCATGACAGTGCTGTAAGAGTGTTACCCTGTTCTCTGGGGGTCCTGGGAGGGGTGCCCAAATAACCAAACAACAACAACACAGCCTTGGGGAAAATTAGCTAGAGCACTCACTAAAGCTAGCGAGAGGCAGGGTAACTTAGCAGGATCTAGCAACCCAGCGTCTACGGGGTCAGGTCAGTCAAGCAGTCAGACGGTTTAAAGTAATAAAAATGACGTTTTATTAAATACAGACAAATATCAAAGACACCACAGTCACACAGCTAACTAAAGAATCGGAAACAGGGATTTTTAGGGGGAGATGGGTGATACGACACCTGTCTCGTAGTCCTAGAGAGGTTTGAAGATTGAGTTCATTGGTATGGAGTCTCAGTACGTGGGACTGAGGGGACGGCTCGCCAAACAAAGCGGCAGCAAGGCAGGATGGAAGTCCAGAGCGATCCAAGCAGTCTGAGGAAGGTCTCGGAATTGGGGGGTTTTATAGGGTGAATTGTGACTGCAGGCCATACCTTACTCGGTGAGATCAATGCAATTTAAGAGTGGGACAAAGCTTTGGAAAGATCAGAGTTTAGCATGATTGAATCAGGGTCGAATTAACAATAGTGTAGCCAGTATGCAAATGCGGAGTGCTTAGTACAGCTTTGTGAGGTTACCTGCTCGGGGCTGGGAGCCTTTGTTAGTATCGCGCATAAGCAACGAGGTGTTTGCTGGAGAGATCCCTGAAGAGATGAATCGCCTCTGTCTGGCCTGCTTGGGTGGAGAATGGAATGTCCAGCAATTATCGGCCGCGCCTGTTTATGTGCTTGTCCGGAGGCCTCACAAACATGAGGAGCGGGGGTGGCAGAGGAAAGCGGAATGGTTTGATATCAAAATGATATCATATGCTATCTCCAGGTAAGCCTGAACCGCAATAACAAGAGTTTAGTCTGCAGGACCTCAGGCACATAAATCTTTTCTTCTTTGCACCATACACTTCCATGATTGATGAGCTCTGACTCATGGTTTTTGGCCCAAGCATCCCATTTAATAGTCTCTTTTAAGTTTTCTAACAAGGTTTCAGGGACCACTCAGGGACTGTGCTTCCCCTTCATTTAGCTGTGAGTCACTACCACCAGTCCCAATTGTTGTGGAGTCAACATCATGTTGATCACCTCTAGTCTCTGACATCATTCTGGGGTAGGTATGACAATATGTCCAATAGGATTTTTTTTCTGGGAAGGTATTTAATAGTAAAGTTGAATTTATAGAAAAAAATGGCCTACTGCTCTTGTTTTGGACTCCATTTGTGGGGGTTCTGTAAGGGCTACCAAGTTGTGATGATCTGTCTATATTTCAAAAGAGCAGCTAGCTTCCTCTAACAAATGCCACCATGTTTCTAAGGTGCGCTTGATGGCCACCACCTTTTTTCCCCAAACTGGCCAATTCAGTTCTGATTTATCTTTTTTTTTTTTACAAGTAGCCACATGGTCTTAACTTAACCTCCTCATCTTCCTGCAGGAGGATGGCCCCCATTGCTGCAACACTGGCATCCACTTATACAACGAACACCTGCCATGGGGTCAAGGTGTTTTAAAATGGGCTCAGAACTGAAAAGCCTTTTAAACTCATCAAAAGCATGTTGACACTCTGAGGTCCACTTAATTTTGGTACTTGAGAGAGGCTTAATTGGCTTATTTTTGGCTGCCCCCTTTTTCTTGGTCTTTAACATGTGAGTCAAGGGCAGTGCCACTTGCATGAAATTCAGAATGAACTTTCTGTAAAATTAGCAAAACCTAGAAAGCTCTGCAACTGTCTGCAGGTTTGAGGGGGTTCCCAGCCCAATTCCCCTTGGATCTCAGCAGAGTCCATTTCAATGGTATGATTAGAGATGTTGTACCCCAAATAATCTAGTTTGTTAGTATGAAATTCACATTTTGACAGTTTGACATACAGATTGTTATCCAACAGTTTCTGTAGCATTTGCCTGATCAATGCTACCTGTTCCTTGTATTTATGGCTATAAATCAGTATTGTTTGTTGCATTGCATTTATTTTTCGCATTTTACATAGCATTACTGCATTTACTGGCATGTAAGATGCACTCAGGCATAAGACGCACCAGTGTATAAGACACACCCCATTTATACACTGGTAAATACTATTTGCCAGCATATAAGACACACCCATGTATAAGACACATCCCATTTTCAAACTGTATTTTTTTGGGGGGGAAGTGAGACTTATACAGCAGCAAACACAGTAATTACATACAAGTTTCACAGGTAGAGGAGGTTCTCCTATCAACTATACATGAGTCATGCGATCACCATCTGTTGTTGTTGTTGTTGTTGTTGTTGTGTGCCTTTAAGTTATTTCCAACTTATGGTGACCCTAATTTAATAAAATTAAGATCTAATACATTTTAGTTTTTATTACTCCTTAATATTTATTAATTTTTACTTTTATTAATCCTTAAAATTTTCCAAAGTGCACAGTTGAAATGCCTGAATAGGGCTTTGTCATTAGAAATAAATAATAAGCTCCAAACTTAAATTCTAGATTTTTCCTATCTTTAGGCAACTTTATCCTTAATCTGTAAGCAAATTCTGGGAGCCATATTTGGTCCTTCAGGGGCCGTTTAATAGCCAAATCTCAAGTGCCCATAAATTTGGGTGTGAGGCAGGAAAAGGAGGAGAGACAGGAATAGCCTGCCTATTCATATCAAAACAATAATCACGCAATATTTATTGTCTGGGATTGAAATGTTTCAAATAATCAAAGTAATAAAATGTCAGGAAAAGCTAGCCTTTCTGATGTAAGGAAGGCTATAAATTTCTTTGTTCATCCGGCAGTAGTTTTAAAAAAAGTCAGTGATATTTTATGATAAGCCAAAGGTAATAATGAAATCAAGTTTTTAGTTGAAGCAGTGGAGAACCCCCAGAGGGCACAATAGACTTGCCTTTGGGAGTCTGAAGGAAGCAAATGGCAGCCAAGTGTACAATCCATATATCATAAAATCCAAGTAAGTTTTAACTATAATTTCAGGAAGCAGTGAGGTATTTATTCAGTATGCAGTTCTTGACAATCCCTCCTCCCCAATACATGACCATCATAAAAATACAGTTGCATTCACAGCACACACCAGGAAATTACTTCAAACTGTTTGATATCTTTGTTTTTCAAATAATTGCATTAGATGGTTTTTAAAATGCCTTTTAAATGCCTTATAAATCCCTTTTAAAAAAAAAGTCCCAAAACACAATTATAGGGCAGCAACTCTAATACTTCTTGACTGGCTTCAAATAACATGTGTATATGTATGTATTCTCTGTCTCCAACAAACTTCGATCAGTTAAAAATAATGTTTGTGTGGCATATCAGGGTTGTTTTACCAAACAACATGGTATTTTGCTAAACCAGGGTGATAGTTTCATAGCTTGGAGTAACTGAGCTATAAAGCACAATCTTTTCCTTTAGGCACTCCTGATTCTTTGGAGAAATATATTTCCAGAATTATCTACACAATTCTTCTCTAAGAAATTGTGGTATAGTTGTTGGGATAGCTGTAGGGAAGGGCTAGGAAAATTCCCTGCCAGAATCAGCACCAACTGAATACAAAGACATATTTCATTACAACATAAATGCAGAAAATTGCCAGCAATGGGGAAAATACATACGAGAACTGTGTGTGGGAGTCTTCAAGATCTCAGAGCAGGAGGCAAGATGTTATCATGTAACAACTTGTAATATTATTTTTGTTTTGTTGTGTTGTGTTTGGTGGCAACAACTGCCAAATGTCATCATGCCCCTAAGTCACAGAATGAGGCCGGTCATGCTCCCCTTCCCCAAACAGAATGGAGATTTCCCCATTACACATTGTGGGGCATCTGCAAAGCATTTTTTTGACGTTGTCCATTTGGTTGGTCCTCAAACTGTTTGAAAGTATCACCACACAGGCCACACGGCCAGAAGCACTTCCAGAAACTCCAATGACCAGGAGCGTGTTGTAGCTATACAGCTTTTGGGTTATCTAGCACTGCCTCAAAGAACACAGTCAGCGCTGTCAGGAAGACTGTCGGACTTCTGAGGGATCAAAAGAAAGAATAACTTTTCAAGAAAAGACCATGTTATGGGGGTGCAGCTACAGCTCCCCATTTAATTGAGGGAGGGAGACATTTATAACTTAATTTAAAAAGGAGAACAAATGGTGACATTAATGTGTTAGTAATGCACAATGTAACATATTCTATCCCTCCAGCAGAGAATATCAATAAGTTCTCTGGATGCAGTGGATGACTGGGATGATCAATAGATTGTTTCTTATGAATAACATCCCAAACTACTATCGGCAAGTTTTACCTATTCAGCATCTAAAAGTTTTTACAGATGAGTACCTCTTAAGAAATTCAAAGTTCTCTGCCTAAGAAAGGGGCAGTTAGCTTCATACAGGACAGGGGCAGCCTGGATTTCAGACTATAGCTTATGGAGTTGAAATCTTATTACCTGCCTTTTATTGCCATGATTCCCATGTGGCCAAGAAGGAGAGCATCTTTTGTCTGCATTGAGATGCCTCCAGAACAATGAGCTTCAACAGAAACAACACCTGATACAAAATGGAGGCATGTGATGCTAACATAATATTTTTAAAAACATGTTTTGCCTGATGAAGAAGCCAGTGGAAGTTTGAAAGCTTGCATAAAGTATTTTCTGCATTTTGATTGGCCAATATACGTATTGCTCTTTTGTGGATCCCAAGTGTTGCAGATTTCAGAAAATGACTCACCTCTATCTGCAATTAATACATAGCTACGTTTATATTGTGCGCTAGACTCTTGCCACCTTGTATGTGCACGCATCTTCTGTTTCAAAATGTGGTTCTATGCCTGTCATATCTGTTTACAGACCCTCAGTGTGTGTTTTTTCCTCAGCCTTCAACGTGTAAGCAACAGATGGTGAATTATAGACAGACAAATAGATGGTCTTTTAATTTCATAAAACATAGTATGTATGAATGTGTGTATATGTGCATGCATGTGCGTATGTATATGTATGTGTATATATATATATATACATACATAGATATATACATACATAAACTTTAGCTAAAGTGGGTTTATTATTGGGTTTTTTTTTTTTTACACCAGGATTTTATCATTAGGAAATCTAAAACACTTCTTTTCAGTATTCTGTCATTATAACCATATTGTCTGTCTTATTAGCATGAAATGTTAAATGTTTAATCTTAAAAGCAAATTGCAATCTACAAAAAGTATGCTAAAGCTATGAGGCTTAAAGGCACCATAAGATGTTTGATTGTTAAACTGGAATAAATATACCTACCCCTTTGAAAAATAACTTTTCCTTGTATTTTTTTTTAAATTCAAAACATAGTGCCTTTATTACATTGATTCCCCAGTATTGCAATGGTTCCTCCCCTGAGTTGTTGTGTGAATTTGTGGGGGTGGGGGCTGGATCCAACTCACCCCCTTAGAGTTAGGAAAATTATTTGCCCAGACTTTGTATTTAGGGAACTCCTGAGATATTTTCCCCATGCTTATATTTATGCCTTGCAGATTATTTTTTAAAAGAGTGTAATTTCTAATTCTTCTTCTTTCAGTGTTTCCAGTCATAGTCTTCATAGAATTCTGTCAGTAACAAAGAATAATCACTGGACTGTTGTTCCACTGATGGAGAACTGATCTCTTGTATTAATACCACTCCTAGAAACAAGTTGTAAGACTATGTAGTCTCCTGCC
Source organism: Ctenosaura bakeri (assembly GCA_948474755.1). Lineage (NCBI taxonomy): Eukaryota > Metazoa > Chordata > Lepidosauria > Squamata > Iguanidae > Ctenosaura > Ctenosaura bakeri. The sequence continues at coordinate 387,520 of CAOLHI010001155.1, read as the reverse complement.
TTTAAAGGGTTGCCAACAGTTCTATGATTTAAGAAAGTTCAAATATCTGCTTTTCACAATATATGTTTTTTGAAGTGTTATTATCTTAAGCAACTATAAAAAGTGGCATTAGAATATTTATCCTTTTACTGGTTTTAATAGCCATCTGGCCTTGCTTAAGCCACCAAAATGTACATTTTGTTCCTCCAGGGATGGCCTTCTTGCACAATGTTGGCTTATTGCCCTCTGAAAAAGCCAGCAGTTTAATGCATGCCACCAAGTTCCCTTAACTGCACTGCTGTTCTGTACAGATGTATGGTTGGGGTTTTTAAAAGCCTAAGCTGGTCTCTAGTTTCAAAAATGAAGATTCACTTAATGAACTGTAATAGAATAGTCTTCAAGTTGCTACTAGACCTGTGACAAATGTCACTATCTATTTATCTTTAAATTATCTGTGGAAGTGTTTATGTACTATGAAACATTCCACATGAGCTAGACAGGAAGCTATAAAATTTTTATGAGAACAGCACATAGCTGATGGCAGAGTTTTAATGCAAACGTGGTCCCATCTAAATCCAAAGAATGCCAGAAAAGGATTCTTTCCACAGCAGTGCTGCTCTGATCCAAGGTACTCTGTTCTAAAGAAACTGCTTGCAAGCCTGAGAGAATTCTGAGGGGTATGTAGGAGGAGTATCTGAGATGAAAGATGATAGAGGCCCTTGTGTGCTGTATGGAAATAAGTCACACTTAGAAAGTCATACATAGGTCCTATATAGGCTGTTCAAATTCTTTCAGCTGTCTAAAGCTCTGATGTATTAGGGCCGGAATTCTGTGGGTGACATATTCTGCAATTTCTGTTTTATGGTCATTGCAGAAGGCGGTATTCAGTGTCTCCTCTCTCACCATCCCCCCAACACGATGAAAAACAGTGGTGCATCTCCATGGTTTATCAGTGGCTGGCCGAGGGCAGGATTTCCTGGGCACCACTCATCTTGGATTTTGCAACAAGGATAAAGGAAGTGTCATTGCACTCTGCCCTGTCTGACTACTACAGTATGCCATGTGTAGCAGTTCTTGAAAACCACTTGGGACACCTTATTTAGTCCAGCATCTGACAACTCCAAATACCCGTTTTAAAGGAACATGTGTGGCAGGATACTATTGTACTCACATCCTGCTTGTGGAGTTCCTTCCCACAGCCATCTATCTGATTGACCATAGTCAGAGCAGAGTTCGGGATTAGGTTTTTGATCTTATGTTTTTGAGGCAATTCACAGTTCTACATAAATGGCTGCCTCCTTATGCTTGAATTTGTTGATCCTCTAGGAGCACCTTTGTTGTATGTGCCACTGCTTCATGAGGCAAATTATTCATAGTGAGATTACTTCTTGTGTGGTGGCACCCAATGTATGAAGCTCCCTCGTTAAGTTATCTTCCTCTCTATAAATGCCCTTGATGAAAATTTTCTTAAAACATACATTTCATTTCTGTTGTTTAATTGTTAAACCCTTGGTAATTATTAGGTCCTTCTGATCTTATTTATTCCTGCTTTTAGTCTGGTAACTGTATTTTAATGTAAAGTTAAAATTTTTGACTGTATATTCTTCATTGTGACAGTCATTTTTATATGTATGCATAAAGTAAATAAATAATTTAATAATAAATGCATGAGATGGTATAGTAAAACTGAAAACTACAAAGAACAGTACATTCAGTCAGACTAGTCCAAAAGAATGAGTCAAAATGTAGCTTGTTTTCCTTATAATTTAGGTTCTTGCAAAAGAGAAACGTTATTATACGGGTTTATTGAACAACCTAGATTTTATAAATAATTGCCTGTCAGACTGTTCAAGACAGACAAATATACAGCAGACCAACAAAAACATGATCTGTCATATTTCTAAGAGAAATATATGTTGATTTTTCATTCTCTAGGGTTGTATGTACAGCAGTAAGAAAGAAATGCCAGTGCTTTTTCTGCTGAAGCATTTTTAAACAAATGTAAAATCTGGGAAAGATACAGCTAAAGAAGGAATTTTTATTCCAGTATTCTTGACCCTGAATGTTTTCTTTTGCCTATATGTCTGCAGATCGAAACCAAATACAATAAATGCTGGTGTCCTTTTTAAAAAGTCTGGATGTTTACAGCAAGCATATAATTTTCCATCATTATGGATGCCAAGAAAAATAAGAAATCATGATAAAGGATGGTTTAATCATACATTTCAGCAAGCACAGAGAGAAGATCAGAATTTTTTCGTTCTTTATTGTACACATTATTTTTAGTTCTTTAACATGCAGATTAGTTCCAGAAAAATGACATGCAAAAATGTTTTTATAGTACACTTATGCTGCTGTGGCCAGCATAATATTGAAAATGGGAACTGGGAAACTTCAACAGGAAAAGAGTCATATTCTCTGCTTTAACACTTGCCCACTGAAGGACTGGATCTATACAACTATTCACTATTAATGTACACTGTCAAACCCTTGGCCATTCTGACTATCTCCACTGCAGCATCACCTGCCAGTGAGTTCAGTCCAAAATGACAGCTCAAGTCCTTTCAGTTCTCACCACACCCTTGGTGCAATATTCCTACTATAATTGTTATGAACAAAGAAAATCCTAAAACAAAATTAACAGACTCAGCTCCTGTGCAAAGTTTGGCGGGGGAGAAAGAGATTTGTTTTGGAATAGTGATGGCAGTTACAACTGAAGGGAATATTTGAAACTCGTCTTCTTGAAATTAGTAAGAAAAGAAAGGACAAACCAAACAACAACAAAAAAGGCAATGAGAAACACAAGAAATAAATGTCATGTGTGAAGAAAGCGTCTTCCTTCTTCTGTGGAGTAGTCAGTGGTAGCAGGAGGGAATCACAGAACTCAGCAGCTGATTCAACAAAATGCTGAAAGAAAAAAAGTGGTGAATGAGCAAAGGTATAACTTATACAACCCTTTTGCAGCTAAGATTTTACTCTGAAGAGCCTTAAATTTAACTGGGAAAGCATGCTACATAATCCTGGGCACAGCATTATGTCCCAGTTCAGAAGCCCAGTGTTTGAACATAAAGAGCAAAGACCAAAGACTTGTGGGAACAAAAAAACATTGACTGTGATCTGTATCACCTCATTAGCTATGGAGCCATCTTAGCTACGTAGCTAAGTATTGTTTCCTGCCCTGACCATGCAAAATCCGCAATTACTGGACAGCCAGTGCTGGGGCTGACAGGGCTCTTTTTCCCTGTTGATCAGGAAGCAGCTGACTGACATTCCCGCCTCCTCCCATGAGTGACCGACCCTGGTGCAACAGTCAGAGACCGGGGCCCTGCTGCAAACGCCTCTCACTCTGAAAACACTCAGAGGAGGAGGTGTCTGAGGAAAGAGCAGAAGGTAAGCTATGTTTTGGGGTCACCCTTGACTCTTAGGGCCTTTTCATACTGCACTGTTATAGTGCTATTATTCCACTTTCAACACACTATGGAATCCTGGGGTTTGTAGTTTAAGGAGGGGCATTTAGAATTCTCAGCCAGAGAGCTCTTTGGCTTCAGTGAACTACAAACCCCGGAATACCACAGGATGTTGAAAGTGGAATAATAGTACAATAACAGTGTAGTGTAGAGAGGCCCTTAGACTGTGTTTGTGTTTAAGGCTTGTGTGGTGGCCATGTGCCCTGAACACATGGTCTAAGGAGGTGGGGCTTCTGCTGAGTAATTGACTTGCTTGAGGAGGAGCTAGCAATCACTAGCTCTATATAACTGCTGCCTTAGGTTTTGGAGCTCAGTCTCTGAGGGCCAGTGGGGCATGCCTTGTGGCACTGTAGCAATGTGCATGCAATGTTCATCTTCTTGATAGATAACCTCAATATCTACACTTGTAAGCTGGAAGAGAAGGTCAGTGAACTGCAGCTTTATCTTGTGACTTCAACATATTAGAGAACAGGATTCCTAGACAGAACAAAGAAAGAACTGATCCGATTGTCTTCACTTCTTAGAGTTAGTCCACCATCTTTACTTGTTACCGGAAGGACTAGCGGCTACAGATGGGTTACACCTCACAAAGACTATGAATAACGTCTTTGAGAAAAACATGGCACATCTGATCAAGAGGGCTTTAAACTAAACCCTACGTGTGTGTGTGTGTGTGTGTGTGTTGGGGACCATAGCTTAAGCGTCTGTCCAAAAGCAGTTCTAAACATAAGAATGTTGTTACTGTGGTTATCTGGCCCAAGCCCGAGGTCTACAATTTCATATTGGTTATGGTTAATATTTCCACGTGCCACTCCATAAAATGAACTCCACATGTCTGAAAGGGTCACAAAAAGCCAGTTTAGGCAGGCATGGCCGCATAGTCTTAATTATGCACTAGGCCAGGTCTATTTTATTAAACTCTCCTTGATCTAGGTCTAGGCCAGTAAACAACCATTTGCCACACAGCCAGTAGTGCCCTCCAGACACAGCCGACCATTAAGCTAATGCAAGGGCTCTCAGCCCCAAACTGCTTGCTCTATACAAACACTAAGCGCTCCTCATCTGCATACTGTTCTAACAATTGGCAATGCTGGCTAAATCTCATCAATTCTGATTTTGACCTTTCGGAGGCTTTGTCTCCACTCAAAACCTTATTGTTCTCCTCGGGAGAGGGCTAGCCTCTATAAAAACCTCAAGTTTGAGCTCCTTGTCAGAATGCTCGCGTCTTGCATCCCGAACTGCTGCTGCTCTGTTCAGCAAGCCTCCCCTCAGCCTCCATGTGCTGAGCTACTACGATCCCCAGAATCGAACTCTATTTCTCCTATCCCAGACTGCAGGATCAGGTGGAGTATCACCCCAGAAAACCCGCTGAAAACCCCTATCAATTTCCCTCACTTTCTGCTTCTATAGTTCTTGGATGAGTGCGTGAGTGCGTGTGTCGTTGTTTGCTTTATCAAGGAGAGTTTAATAAAATCTTTTAATTGAACAACTTGCCTAGTTCTTGTCGCGGCCCGACCCTGTAAACATAGGGTTAAAGATCTCACTACATTACCCTGCCTCTCGTATTGCTAGCTTGTGCTCCTTGCTAATTCCCCCAACTTATTAATATTTGGAGCGCACTTAGGTGTCCCTCCCGGGACCCCCAGAAATCAGGATAACAATGTGAATTCTAAAGGAGGAGCTGAGGGAGAGAATGGGAGCCACAGCAAAACTTGAGAGCAAACAACATTTTAGATGTCTACAGACCAGTGCACTAGTTTGGGAAACAAACTATGATTTTGAAGTCCTAGTGCAAGAAGGTAAATACGACTTCACAGGTACGACAGAGGCTTGGTGGGATGACTCCCACAATTGGAGTGTAATAGCTGAAGGACATAGTCTGTTCAAAAAGAATAGATGAGGAAGGGAAAGAAGGAGAGTGGTATTATATGTCAAAGACAAATTGATTTGTACAGATATCCAATCAAGTGGAGAGTATTTGGGTAAAAATAAAAGGAGAGACAAATAAAGACAACACTGTGGTGGGAGTTTACTACAGGCCATCAAACCAACACAAGGTGGTGGAAGATGCTTTTCAGGAACAAATCTTAGAAATTTCCAAGAATGAAGAACTGGCAGTTATGGGGGACTTCAGTTATCCTGATATCTACTAGGAGACTAGCTCTTCTAAGCACAGCACAGGCTTTGCAACAAATCCTGATATACCTTGCAGATAATTTTCTTTCAAAAGGTGGAGAAAGGAATAAAGGGATCAGTAGTGCTGGACTTGATCCTAACCAATAGGATTTAATCACTGGAATCAAAGTGGTTGATATCTTAGGCGAGGGTGACCACATAATGCTACACTTCATGACTGCCGGACAGGGCAAAGAAGAATATAGTCACACACAGACACTGGATTTCAGGAAAGCTGACTTGATCAAGCCCAGGGAAATACTAGGCACAATCCCATGGCTACAGATGCTAAAGGAAAATAACACCCAAATTAGGTGGGATTTCATGAAGAAAGAACTACTGAAAGGACAATCACAAACAATTCCATGGAAAAACTACAATGGGAAACATCTGAAAAAAAGCAACAACGATGTGGCTACATATTAAATTTAAGGAGGAACTGAAAAGAAAAAAAAGAGCATGTATGAAAAATAAAACGAAGGACAAATTACCAAATACAAGTGTGTAGCCCAACATTTCAGGTATAGTGTAAAAGAAAGGTAAACCTCCAAATGAGTTGAGACCAGCCTGGCAAGCAAGAAGCAATGAAAAGTTGTTTTTAATATATGTTCAAAGCAAAGGAATGACAAGGAAATGGTGGGACTACTGCTCAGCAAAGACTGTAAAACGCTAATAGTTCACAATGAAGAGACATAAGTGCTCATACTTATATTGCTTGTTTTTCCCCAGAAAAAGGAATGTGTGCTTTCATGCATCAGCAGAGGCAAAGAATCCAGCTTGCAAATCAAGATTTAAAGGGAGTTCAGTCAGGAACCACTTAATGAGTTCAGATCTTCAGGATCAGATGAATTGCTTCCTAGAGTTTTGAAGCAACTTGCTGACATCCTTGCAGAACTACTTGTCATCATTTCTGAGAAATCCTACAGAATAAGTGAGGTACCAGAGGACTGGACACAAGTAAACAAAGTTCCTCTCATTAAAAAAGGCAAAAAAGAAGATCCAGGAAAGTAGAGGCTAGGCAGCCTGACCTCAATACTAGGAAAAATATTAGAATGATTTTATACAAGAGTCTGTCTGCAAGTATCTTGATGACAATGCAGTGATTAGTAGGAACCAGCATGGGTTTGTCGAGATCACATCCTGCCAAATTAACCTTATATATTTTTTTGAACAGGTAACTTGTTTAGTTGACAGTGGGAACACTGTGGATGTTATTTATCTGGATTTCAGTAAAGCACTTGATAAGGTCCCCCATGATATTTTGATTAGTAATCTGAATATGCAATAGATGGAAACACCATCAACGGGATCCATACTTGGTTGGAAAACTGTGCTCAAAGAGTTGTCATCTGCAGCTGTACTTCAAATTAGGAGTTCTCAAGGTGAGTGCTACAGGGTCCTTGCTGCAGCTGACACTGGTTGAAGATGCCTTGCACAGATCCTGAACTGGGAAAACAAACCACTATCTGTCAGAGTGAGTAAAGCTGCTGCACTCTGTACAGAAATTGGTTATACATGAGGATTACTTACCTTTACCCACTCTGGATGATTACTCTGGGCTTGCTTGGTTTATTTACCTAATTAATTTCTCATAGTACACTACTGCACAAATCCCTGCCTTACAGAAATCCAATAAAGGAGACCACATTGCAGATGAAAGATAGGGATAAAAGATGTCAGTTGTTGAATTAGAACACATCAAGTCTGAAACTTTATGTCAGAAGTTTCCTGAGTCGCAGCAATTCAAGTGTACATCACTTTTCACATTATACTGAGTAACAAAAGAATCTATCATTCTAATTTAACAAGAATGTACCAATGAACACCCGAACTACAATTATCTTGCCAATCAAGAAAAGCAAGCAAAGTAATTTGCCCTTTCATTTAGAGAAAATAAATAACACCATTTTATTTATTTATTAAAATATTTATACCTGCTCTATATTTTAAGCTATCAGGGTGTAATACAAAATCAATGAATTTAAATTTAAATCAATATAAAATAAAAAATAATAGTAATTTTAAATGAGTACAATTATATTAAATCATTTCCCATTTAAAATCAGATGAATTAAAACCATTTAAAAGAATTTAGAATCACGGCTTCTATTGTCTTGTTATATGGGGATGAATTAAAATGTAAAAAAAGGACATTAAAGTTTAGATAGGTTGATAAACTGTATAAGAAAATCAACTTGAAACGTAAAAAAAAAAAAAAAGGACAACTGCGTTCTCATCCACCTACACATCATCTCCAACTGCCTGCCATTAATTTGCTATATATTCCATGTAAAAAACAAAAGTAACAACTGAAGATGCTGGAAAGAGACCTGGCTGATAGTCACAACAAACCAGCCTACTCACAAGTCCATATGCAAATACTGGAGGCTTTCTAAAAATGTTTTCCCCCCTCAATGGAGGGAAAAGGAGGGAAAAAATCACCTTAATATAACACTGTCTTTCCTGTTGGTGTAGCCACATCCATATTAGCAAGCAAGAAACGTCATTCCATTTCTGCGGTAAGCACTCTGTCAAAGAAAGAAAATCTGTAATGAATTATCACATCAACTTAAACAAGAAAAAGAGGTAGAGAGCAAAGCAAGGCTTTCTTCCTGTTTTGTAGACTATTCTGGTTGCAATCTAATAGCAAACCTAATCGTAACATTTCTGGTGGGGAAGCATTAAGCAACCACTTTTTTATTAAAAGCTCTGTGTGGTTAGCAAGTGGTTAGTGATTCTATTTCAGGATATGTGCAAAAATATGACATCGTATTTTGTTAATCATCTAACACATAAATAAATGAGGTCAAAGCTAGTATTTTAATCTTCTTGTCCTTTAGAGGCTGATGTCATCTCACTTCGTAAAAGATTCACTTCTACTTAAGTAGAATAAATTACTGCGGTATTTAAAATTTCTCTCACAATCATTTTACATGCCATGCAGAAAGTCTTCTATTTATATAGACTTAAAAACAAATACACATCCAACGCCCACCACTTTTCCTAATATATGAATTTTTCCAGAAGTGTTGTTTCCAACACTATGCTACCTATCCTCCAGTGTTTTGGGATTGGGAGTGACAGTAACATTGAATAACAATGTTATCACATGTGAAAAGCTACATCAGTGTTTCCAGCCCACAGCCCCCCCCCAGATCTGATATCGTTCAGGTGGCAAAATATGATTTAATGGGCAAAATACATTAATTGGCATTGTCATAAAATGAGCCCTGATATGACTGTAAGGGCAAGCTGAGCAGAAGAAAAATACTGACTGAATACATGTGCTGCAAAGTAAATCAGAGATCACTTCTAGGCATAGCCAAGGTCATTGTAAGGATAACCAGGTAACTCCAGAGATAATAGGCTTAAGCTGAAGCTGTAACGTCTCTGCTACCACACAATAGTGATGGGAATCACTCACCAAAACATTGATTGTTTCAGCCCTTCTTCCTTGCAGCTGGATGTTTCTGTTCATTATTCCTTTACCTGTCCATTATTACAGAGCTATTATGACAGCCATTAATTCTTTGTCACCAAATACTAAGACCATTAACTCTGTCCAGACTCCAGTGTCTGTGTTGTAACCTCCACTGTTTGCTCGGCCAGAAAGCCATGCACATTCTTAACCTTCAGGCAGATTTTGGCTATAAAAACCCTTTGTTTTCAGCAGTCAGATGCAGTATCTTGCTTGCTGAATGTCATGCTGTCATTCTGATTTCCAAAAAATTATTGTCCTTAGGCTGAAGTTCAAGACACATTGCTGCTTTCTTCACTGCTGTCCGGATCAGTAATTATTGCCTATTCCCTAAAACTCTGCTATCAACAACTTTCTTCCCTTTATCATTTAGATGGCTCTTGTGTGAGTGTGTGAGTGCTTGGATCTTTGTGTGTGTGACTGAACCTTTTTCAGTAAGACACATTTTACTTTATTTTGGAATCTCTGGCTGGTTCTTTCCTGTGAGGATGCCATAAACATTGGTGGAAGATTGTCATTGTAGTTTCTAGCCCGGATTTGTGGGATATTAGATATCATTTTGATATCAATAATTTGGCTTACTATACCCCTCTGTCCTCCACGTGCTTGCGAGGCACCCGGACAAGCTCGCATACAGGCACGGCCGCTAAGCGCTGTAATATTCCACACAAATACAGACAGGCCAGAAACAGCCGACCTGCCGCTTCAGGGGACCTCAAGGCAAGTACCACATTATGTAGGCATGCTACTTACAAAGAACTCCCTGCCCCGAGCAGGCAGCTTGACTAGCCAAATACTCATCTGTCAAGCATTCCACGTTTGCATACTGGCTATTCTATTGACAATTCGGTCCTAACTCAATCATGTAAAATACTGACCTTTCGGAGGCTTTGTCTCCAGCCCAAAACTCATTGTTGTCCCCAACTACGGACTAGCCTACAGCCACATTTTCCCCTATAAGAACCCCTGACTTTGAGCGCTTCGTCGGATCGCTCCATCCCGCCTTGTTGCCGCTTCGTTTGGCGAGCCTTCTCCTCAGCTCCACATGCTGAGAAACTCCATTTCCACGAAATTCTTCTTCACACTATCCGGGCTTTGGGACAGGTGTAGTATTTCCCATACCAAACCTCCTCTAAAAATCCCTCTATCCAACTCCAACCTTTATTTCTATAGTTCTCTGTGTGAGTGTGTTGCATACACTTGTTTGGCTGTATTTTAATAAAGACAACTATTATTATTTTACTTCTGTTTGCTCCTTGACTCAGCCTGACCCCGTAGACATTGGGTAAAAGATCTCGCTCCATTGCCCTGCCTCTTGTATTGCTAGCTTGTGCTCTTTTGACTAATTTCCAACCTTGTAATTTGGAGCACACTTAGGTGTCCCTCACGGGACCCCCAGAAATCAGGGTAACAAGATCTTGTTAGATTACTCCCCCAACAGACTACCTAACTGAGCTAATTAATTCCCCATTGTCATGTGGCATTGCAGGTGGACCTCTGAGTCACCCACGTTTTGGGGTAACACCAGTGATTTGAGTAATCAAGCTTTTCTCACTGCTTTATTAAAGATGGCTTAAGATATTTGGCATTTCCCTTTTAAAGGTGCCCGCTATACCATCATCAAAGTAATTGATAAAGATGTTGAATAGTACTGGGCCCATGACAGAATCCTGTCACACCCTACTACTCATTTCTTTCCAGGAATTAGAGGAGCCAGTGGTGAGCACTTTTTGGTTGGTGTTTGGTTTTGTGTTTTGCCACCTAACAGTAGCTTTGTCTAAACCACATTTACTACTACGTTGTCAAAGGCCTTACTGAAATACACTACATCTACAGCGTTCCCTTCATCCACCAAGCTTGTAGCTCTCTTCCTCTATAAAAGAGCGCAGATTAGTCTGGCATGACTTGCTTTTAAGAAACCCATGTTGACTTTTTGTGATCACGTCATTTCTTTCTAGGTGCTTACAGACTGCTTTTAATGATCTGCTCTAGTATCTTTCCTGGTATCGATGTCAGGCTGACTGGGCAGTAATTCTTTGGGTCCTCTCCCCCACTTTTGAAGATGGGGACAACGTTTGAATTTCAAAAATGAATTTCAACAGAGAGAAATGTAAGGTCCTACACTTGGGCAGAAAAAATGAAATGCATCGATATAGATGGGAGACATCTGGCTGGATAACAGTACATGTGAAAGGGATCTAGGAGTCTTGGTAGACCACAAGCTGAACATGAGCCAGCAGTGTGATGCGGCAGCCAAGAAAGCAAACACGGTTCTTGGTTGCAACAATAGGAGTATGATGTCTAGATCAAGGAAGGTAATGGTACCACTCTATTCTGCTTTGGTCAGACCTCATACCCAGCTTCCTACCCACTTCCCACAGGGCATGGCTTCCACACTCTTTTGGTCACCCTCCTCTGGACACATTCCAGTTTGTCAATATCCTTCTTGAAATGAGGTGCCCAGAACTGGACACAGTATTCCAGATGAGGTCTAAACACAAGGATTCTATGATTTGCCTTCTTCCAGTCTGCTGGACTTCTCCTGATCTCCATGAACTCTCAAGCATTATTGCCAGAGGTTCTGAAATTACTTTCGCCAGTTCTTTTAATATGCTTGAATGTAGTTCATCTGGTTCTGTTGACTTGAAATCCTTTTGGAGTAGTTAGGTATTCTTATAGTACCTCTTACCTATGCTGTGCTGCATTTTCCCTATTACATCATCTGTGCCATTTTCTCTGAGTTGAACACATTTTTCTCTTCAAAGAAGACTGAGGCAAAGAAGATGTTGACTAGTTCTGCCTTTTCTCTGTCCTCTGTTACTTCTCCATCTTCTTCTCGCAGCGGCCCTACCATCTCCTTGTTTTTTTCTTTTACCACAGATATAACCAAAAAAGCCCCCTTCCTTTTTTTGTTTTTAGCCTTCCCAGCAAGCCTTTCTGTGCTTTAGCTTTTCTGACTTTTTCCCTACATGTGCTGGCTATTTGTCTGAATTCCTGCTTGGTGATTTCCCCCTTTTTCCATTTCTTGTAAATGGCTCTTTTAAATCTTAGTTCAGTTGAAAGCTCTTTAGACACCATCCTGCTTTCTTTAGACACCTCCCATTTTTCCTCCTCAGTGGAATTGTTTGAAACTGTACCTTCAATATCTCACTTTTAAGAAACTCTTATCCATCATAAACTCCTCCTTTCTCTTTCAGTATGCATGAATATGGGATGGCACCTAGTCTAGAATGTGAGTCTGACTGTGCTTGGCTTCTCCTTTCCACTGTATAACAAACTCCAGAAGAACACGGTCACTCCCACCTAAGGATCCCACTGCTTCCAATCCATTAACTAGGTCATCACTCTTGGTTAGAATCAGGTCCAAAATAGCTGATCCCCTTATTGCCTCTTCCACCTTCTGTTTTTTTTTAAATTATTATATTTTATTTTTTTATTGATAAGGAGAAAACAAAAATACAAAAAAACCTATACAAACAAATCAATCAGACAAAACAAACAATAAAAAACCATTACAATAATGTACTATAAGTACTATACACTATACACACACAGACAACTAAACTACTTACACATAACTAATTACACATAACTAAAGATGGATCCCACCCCTGCTATCAGTAGCAAATAATAATTTAACAGTAACCACTAAATATTAAACCATAAAATAAGAAAATTAAAAAATTAAAACTGTTGCTTATTCATATTTTCTTCATAGACCTAAATGTACAAAAGTTGTTAATAACTAATTCCCAGCAAATAGTTAATAATAATTCTAATTTAATTATTTTTAAAAATACTTTAACTCTTTAATAACTCCAATTGTATTAGTCACTAATAAACCAATCTTATTCCATTTTAAATAGCTTTTATAAGCAACAACTAAAGCACCAGCTCATATCCAATTACTCTTCTTACAATGGTAAAACTGAAAAAATTTGAAGCACATTTTACAAAGGAAAGCACTAAAGAAAAGAAAAAAAATGAAATCATTTCAAAAATCTTCTAACCCTTGATAACTCTTTCTTCTATAAGTTTATAACCATAAATCATTGTCATAGGAGATAAACCCTTAAAATTTTTTCCATTATAAACATATTTCCATTCTTATTTCTTTATAATTATAATTCCATTACAGTCAGAAATCATCTCCATCTTAAACTTAAACCATTTTCTTGAAACTTGTATCATAAAACTATTTTATTTAGCAAAATGTATTTTCCCACTTGTTCTTCCTGCTTTTATTCCCAGAGCTAAATGATTTTAACTACTTTTAGCAAAGCTTTTAGCATAAAAACCAAACAATGATGTTTCTCATCTTTATAAACAGAAATACAAATGATAACACTACCCCAGTGAAAGAGAGCATTTTTATTAAAGTGTCTGTATATTAAAAAAAATCATTAAATTATAATCCTCCTCTTTCCAAAAATTATTCCCTGTGGATTCAGAAGCCAGTTGTTGGAAAACTCCTTAAATAATAAGAGCTGCCATTCCATATTTGGATCTCCTAACTTAAAAGATGTTGCTGGTGTTGTGATATTTCTCGCATTCTTCAAACTTCCAAAATCAGAACTATTAACTCATTGCATTTTCTGTTGAGGAATTATTCCTTCTTGTATGGGTTTAATTTCCAAGTCACAGTGTGTCTCTTGCAGAAATTGTATTCCCTCATCATTTCTCTTTTGCGGATAGTCTAGAATTTCATCCAATTGATGTCACCCTCCCCCACATAACTCAGTTTAAAGACCTCCTGATCAGGTTTGTGAGCCTCTTACCAAAAACATTCCTGCCAACTGCTGTGAAGTGCAACCCATCACTTGCCAGTAGATCATGTTCATGAAATTACAGACCACGATCCAAGAAACCAAATCATTCCTGGTGGCACCATCTGCAGAGCCAGTTGTTCACCTCCACTATTGTTCTCTCCCTTCTTGGTCCTTTAACTGGGAGGATAAATGAAGTGACAACCTGTGCATCAAGTTCCTTCAGCTTCCTCCCCAGAGCCTCAAAATCCCTCGTAATATGCATTGAAAAGTAGACACATGGAACTCAAGTTGCTAGACCTTCTCCTCCAAGAGTGCCACCGACTTGCACTTGCTGCAGGTATAGCCACTCACCTCCTCTAGCAAGAACACAAACATACCACAGCTATTGCAGGTGATGGCAGCAGCCCCCTCACATTCCACTCCTCCTCAAAACTTCCCTGTCAATGCTGTTTGGCTTTGCCTGTTAACAGCGCTCCTGTTCAACTTTTATAATTATATAACTTCATGTGCCACAAGGTACACGCTGCTGGCAACAGTTATAATATGCTAGCTCCACCCCAGGGAGAGCACATGGTCAGAAACAAACACACCCATGTAAGCCTTTAAAAACAGTCAATCAATCACGCCCTCCCAAACACAGCTCACCTTCTGCTCTCTCCATCACCCCCTGGGCAAAGGATCTGTGAGGGATGCACTGAAAATGCTTTCTACTCCTCTTTTGTGTACCAGTTCTTCCCAGAGAGGTGACTGGTTGCAAACAAAAGAGGAAGAGCAAAATCTACCAGCCTGCTTGCCACATGTTTTTCTGTCAGCTGAAAAACCCTACAAACTCCGTCACTCCATCTTTTTCATTAAATCATCATTTTATTTAAAAACTTCAGAAAAAGAAACTTTTCTAACATCAGACTGCAACCTTACTTCTACAACAGACATTCCTCATACGGCCTTGAATGTGAGTACGGTTTAAAAGTGGAAAGGGATAAAATCAAACTTTCTTTTCCATTTTTTCCCTTTCTTTTTCCTTTTCTTTCTTTTCTGTTCCTTTTTCCTGCACAGTTAAATGTATACCGCTTGCAGAAAACAAGAAAAACAAGAACTTAATTAATATGACTTTGGAACTGAAAGAGAATTATTGACAAAAAAGGGAAATATCTGTAAGGAACTGTTTCTCTAGTTCCTTACAACAAGCAAGTATTTGAAGTTAAATAAATATATGATTAACAGATTGTTCAAGGATATTGCAGATTTTAAACATATACTTAATATAGAAGAAAACCACAAGAAAATCTGGCACTGGATTCATATAAAAATAAGTGAAAAGACTTTGTATTTACGAGAAGAAGAAGCTGAGCTAATATCATGTACTGACTAGTCCCCGGTTCAAAGAAGAGAGCTCAGAGTTTTTTCAGAAGCCTTTACTCAGTAATCAAAAGAAACAGTACATATTGCAAAAGTTGCCAGAACTGAAGGAACAGAGGCTTTACAGCACTATATAACAATACATTTCAAATTTAGCCTGCACAATGATTCTATTTGGCAGCTAAGCAGAACACACTTTCTCAAGTTAATTTACACTTCACCTGTTCTCATGGCTCTCATCAGTAATTTGATTTTGGAAACTCGACTGTCAGCCTGCATGTGGATTCTCAGTCCAGTGGAGATATTACACATCTTCTTCCCAGTACACTGGTTTCCCCAATCATTCTCATCATCTCACAGTACAGTCTCCCAAAGAAGCACCAAAGCAAAGCATTACAAGTATTATATGACATCAAGCCTCAAGTACCATAATATGAAGTATATGAATTATAGGGCATTATATGGTAGCTAACATCAAAACATGGTATTACTAGACATCATCTTGCATGACAGGGAGAGCAAAGTTGACCTGACAGCTGTACATTGAGGAAACAGGAAACAGGAAATGACAACAGATTCCTTCAAGGAAGTATTGCTGAAGATAACCCACAAATTCAGAAAGCAAAGTGGAAAAGGGTCTGAAAGTACTTGGGAGAAATAAATCAGCAGAAACAGATGGCATACAAATAGAGCTGTTTCAGGCTGAGAAACAGAATCTATTCAAATCATAACAAAACTCTGCCTGCAAATATAGAAAGCAAAACAATGGCCCACAGACTGGAAACATTTCATATAAGAAAGAGGAGACAAGAGACTGTAGTAACCATTGGATTATTGCATGGTTCTCTCATGCACGCAAAGTGATGCTCACAAGAATGGCTTATATCATAGAAAGAGTGGGAAATTCCGGGTAGGTCCAGAAAAGGAAGAAGTGCTAGGGATCATATTGCAAATATATATTGTATAAGAGAACACACCAAAGAATTTCAGAAAAAAATCAGATTGTGCTTTATGGATTACTGCAAAGCCTTCGATTGCATTAATCATGAAAAATTATGGCTCACTCTAAAAGTAATGTGTATGTCACAACATCTGATTTGACCTGATGCATGATTATGGACAGGAGGCCACTGTTCAGAGAAGCAGAATGGTTTTCCATTGGCAGAGGGGTCAGACAAGTCTGCACTTTATCACCCTGCTTCTTTATTTTATATGCAATAGGGAAAGAAGGATTAGCCTCAGAGGAAGCAGGCATGAAAGCTGGGGGAGGAACACCAACAATTTAAGATATGCAGATGACACAGTATCATATGCAGAAAGTGTATTGAATAGCCTAAGACTTGGAACAATTACTGATGACAGTTAAGGATGACAGTGGAACAGCAAAGTTATAGCTGAATATTAAGAAGACAGAAAGAATGACTACAGATGATTGATATATAACATAGGGTACAGATGATTTATATATAAAACATAAATACATACATATTATAACCAGTCTTTTAAGTCTTTTACTTGAAATCTCAAATTAAGTCTCAAGTCTGTACCTCCAAGTCTTAAGTCAGTTCTCAGGTCCTTGCAAGATACTTCCAAGCCAAGTCTCAAATCAAGTGTGGAGGTGGTCGTGGAATGTCAATGGGCTTACAAGGGTCTGCAGCTTCTGATGTGGGGAATAGGATCCTATCTTATTCCCTATTACTGAAGCTTCAAAAGCTTTAGAAGGAAGGGTCTTTCTTCCTCGAGCCTGTTGCCTAACACATTTGCTATTTCTCTCTGAGAAATTCCCCTCTGAGAAATGCTCTGGGGGCAAGACTTGCCTTCTGCCTTTTAGAAAGCTCCTCCGATATGCAGTGGGGACAGCCTGCTGAGCAGATCTCAATCCTGCCTCAAGCCCATTGCCCAACTTGTTTGCTGTTGCCTCTAAGAAATGTGCTCACACTTTGGGTTTGAGTTAGATCGTCATTTGACCAGTAGGCAAAAAAGAGATGGAAGTATTGTTTGAAGTCACAAAAGTTTCTGGATGAATGAGTTATGTTACTGAACCAAGAGCAGCAAGTCAGTCACTAAAAATATACAAGTCATGAGTTGAGTCAAATCAGTATGTCATGTATTGCTGAGTCAAGTCCAAGTCAAGTCACTGAAATGATTTGAGTCCAAGTCAATCGACTCAAGTCTACATCACTGATTATAACCTATTATAATATAAACATATTTATATTATTAACAGAGGTCACAGAATCATAGAGCTGGAAAAGACCACAAGGGCCATTGAATCCATCCTCCTGTCTAAGAACAGCATGATTTTAAAATAAATGAATAAAGTAGAAGAGTTTCAAACATCAAAGACCATGTAGAACATCACTATTTCAGCTGCCAACTAGAAGCTCAAAACAGATGGAACCAGCCTAACTTCCTTTGGCAGGGAGCTGCACAATCAGGTCACTGATGCAGAGAAAATGCTGTTATATTTGCATACCAACCTCATCTTGTAAGGTGTTGGGACATGGAACAAAGTGAGGTCTTCAGACTCATATGGGAGGAGGTTGTATTTTAGATATCTTAGCGCCAAATCAGTCAGGGCTTTTTAGTTCAAAACCAGTACAGTGAATTGAACTTTTTAAAAAGCTTCTCTCATCATTGTTTATCCTGAATTGAAAGCTGAGTGCATTTCTTGTAAGACTATTGTTATGTGGTCTTTAAAATGTACACTTGATATCACTCTGCTTGCTGTATTTTCCACTAGCTGCAGCTTCCAAATCCTTTCCAAATACAGCCCCATGTAGAATACATGACAGTAGCCTAACGAAGAGGTAACTAAGGCATTAACTACTGTGGTGAGATCTGCCTTCCCCAGGCAAAAGTGCAGCAGGCACTTGAGCCAAACCTGGGCAAAGGCACTCCTGGCCACTGAAGCCACCTTGCTGGATCCAAGACCACTCCAAAGCTAGGATTATCTGATCTTTCAGAGGGAGTGCAATACCATCCAGAACATATTGTGATCCCAACCTAGGCTGGTTTTCCTACCAATCAACAGTACTTCTCTTTCATCTGAATTAAGTCTTCATGTATTCATCTGCATCCAGATGACAATTCAGGACTTCCTCAGCCTCCTTGGCATCAATTGTAAAAGATAAATAAGAGTATCATCAGCATAATGATGACACCCAACCCCAAAACTTCAGAAGTCCTCCTCCAGTGGCTTCAATGTTGGTACACAGGGGGGCACACTGGGCCCTCTGGAACCCTACAGGCTAATGGCCAAAAGGCTGACAAAAAGCCAACAGTCCTGTAGCACCACCTTCTGAGAATGTTCAGCCAAAAGAATGGAACCCCAGCAGAGCAATGCCCCAAGTCGTATATAAGCCAAACAGCCTAAGTAGGATACCACAATCAATGGTATCAAATCCTGCTGAGAGATCATGGATGATACAGATCATTCCCCAAGGTGACCAGGGCTGTTCCCACAATTAATGACATTCTTATTAGAAGCTCTATTGAACTTGAACCATGGGAAGTTCTCTGGTCAAGAGGATCACCTAGTATAGTTTTGTTTCCAAGTTCTTCAATTCATGTTGTCTGCATTTTAGCAAATGCCTTTAACAAATTATGTTGACACTTCCTAAGACTTCTCTGATATCATCATGAAGAAAGAAAACAAGACAAAAGATAATGGCATCTGCTCCAGTAAAAACTAGAGGTGCAGAGATAGTGCATGAATGTTTGCCAAAAAGAAAAAGAAGGAAATTGGGAGGGAATGAAACTGGTAAAGAATCATTTTAAATTTCTCAGAGGCTACTGTAAACAGTGGCAAGAGAAGCTTAAAAAAAGAAACTATAAAACAATACTTGGCAGTAGCTTCTGAAAAACAAACATAGTTATGCTAAGTTCTTCCCATCACCACCACGAACTTTAATAGACTTATTTTTCTGAGTAAGAAAACTTCTGGAAATAAAGTTAAGTTGGAATCCTTAAGGGAGACATACAGAGAAAGAATGTGACTGTAAGGTCCAACATTGTTTAAGAATCAAGGCAGAACATAAAAATTCAGACATGCACCCTACTAAAATCAAGACCTCCCACTGAGTATTACAGAAGATTGTAGTGGCCTGATTAGACCCTTGTCTAAATAGGGTTGCAAAGAGAATTTCAAATTTTTATTTAGTTCACAAACATTTATTTGGAGTTGCTGCTCTAGCCAGGGCCAGACAAATGAGTCTGTGTCCTAGATATTGTTATTTCTCACAAACTCTGTAGAGTATTTTAAGGCAATTTGCTTGGAAGAGGGACTGTGGTTCAGAAAATTCAGCTGAATGGGAAGGGGCAGGCTGCAAGAGCCAGAAGATGTAAGAACTTAATATTACTTGCTGTGTGGCCTCCAAAAGACCACTTGCTCTTTATGACATTTCAGTTTCCCTGTCTTTAAAACAGGGATACTATTTCTTCCCAAGAGTGATTCAATGTATTACAAGGTGAATGTTTGTGTAATGCTTTCAAAATATAACGTGTCGAATAATTATTATTTGCATTAGGCCCTTTCCCCCCATTGTTTCTTATGGCTAGATACCAGGATTCCTGAAATGGATGTTGAAATAGGCAGCTACTGGGCTAAAGGAGTGGAATTTTCATGCAAGCAAGTGAAAAGGTTTGGAGAAAAATAGGTATTTTCCATTAGATGCCGCAGTGGCTGGCTACATGGGCACTGTTTTTCTCTTTTTAATATTGTCATGACACAAATACATATAATTAAAGCAAACACGTATACTTTCCAGACAGATATGGGTTCTGCGAAAGGTATGCTTGCTTTACAACAGAAATATTTCCTCATTTGATTATGCTTATTGGGAAAATAAGGATTCCCTCTGTAGGCAGAGGAAGTTATGCAAACAGGGAGTTTTCTCTCAGGCTCTACAGTCTTACGCTGGCAGAGGCTTTGGGTGCGACCAGTCACATTACTGTTCAGTGCTCATTACTGCCTGATGTGTTCTTTTTCTACCAAGGCTCTTGTTCACCAAAGCAGTGGGAGGTAAGAGGACTTAAGGTAATGCGTCAGTAGTTGCCAGTGGAGGAGATGGGAAGAAATAAAAAGCAAAAGAAATATACTATTTCAATCAAAGTCTGAAATTTGTAGAAGTGGCTTTGGGCTCAACATAGAAAAAATATTTATCTAAGAAACTCCTGCTCGGGTGTGAACATCCTACTTTCTAGTTGGATTTTGTTTGGCAGAGTTTGGGGCAAGAGGGGAAGTTAATATAGCACATGTCTATAAACAAATATATTTATTTAGTACAGACTGACACATTCACTAGAGTATTTCAGTGATTATGGAGTGTAAACCTATTTCCTAGAGTGGTTTCCTTTTGTGATTCTACTAATTTATTCAATCTAGACAATTATTCAAGCCTGTAGTGCTAGGAATTATTTCAGCCAGTCTGTTCAAGATCTGTGTTTGGAGGCACATACACATGTGGCTCACCTATCCACCCAACACCAGATTTGGGAGGGTGTAGCAAGCAGTTTCTAGTCTAGTCCTTTTTTAAAAGAAAAACTCCCTGCATAGCTGGATTGGGGAAAGAAACTTTCACAGTTCACAAGTAGTGTGTGCACTGAAACACAGATGAGCTGCCGCATGATGTAAGAATAGACTTAAATAGCAAATCCACAATGGATCCTAGGATATTCTACAATAGTTACACACGTTTTGTAACATATGGCAGCCTTGAATCCTGTATGAATTTCTACATATTCACCTTCTATGAACTCTTCTCTTTTGAGCTAAAATTATGAAGTCTTGCTGGAGTCAAGCCCACACGGTAGAGTATTGTCACTGCAGTATCACTGATTTCCACCAAACTGCAGCTTCTTTGTTACATGTTGGCTCTTAGTTGCAAAGCAGTTTGTGGTAACTGTTGTATGTCAGGCTCATATTTTTAGTCCTACAGTAGCTCTGAATTGCCTTGGGTTTGTGGGTTTTAAAACAGACTCTTAACATTACTGATGTGGCATTTTGTTTTCAGTAATTGATATTAATTTCCAGGTTGCACTTCTGGTTTCAATCTGAGAAGCTCTCAAGAGGACTGCAGCTAACAGGTCCACAACAAGACAGTAAGGGTTTGTTTTGCTTCCTTTTAGTTTTGGAAAAGTTTTAACAGCCATATACCCTCTCTCAGTTTCTCTTACATTAAATTTTGCTCCTGCACAGTACAAAGCTTTAATATCTGTCTGGCTGAAACAATTATTTTGGCATTTCTGAATAGCCTGGGTCTGGAATCTGGTGATAATCAACATTTCTACAAACTCAAATTGATACATTGGACCTGTATTACACACTTTAAAGTGACTATGAAAACAGCAGTCATTTATTTATGGGGAGATACTATGCCAAAACACAGATGCTTTCCATATGTAAAGCACAGCACTGCAGTTCTACACTCCCCATTGTTCTCACACTGTAGAATAAATCCAGAGGTTGTGCTACCGCTCATGGCAGCAGGCTCTGGCAGTGTTATACTGCTGAGAACTATGCAGTTGTCCTTAATAAGATAAGATGGGAAGCTTCACAGGATATCTTATTCTCCAGGGTATAATTTGGAGAGTACTTATGCATTAGAGCTTTTGGAAGTCTGCTGTGGTCAATCTGTTAAGTACTTTCATCTTATGACCTGGGGATACAAAACCAATGGAGTCCTCTGGCCCAGAACATCACCGTGGAAATAGAGCCCCCCCCCACAAGCCCAAAAGAACTTGAAATGTATAATCCTTAACCCTAGCCAGCGTTGGTGTCCCCAAGCCCAGCTTCAGCAATCCATCTCCAAGAACTTTGCAATCCATGAAGCTGGTACCTCAACAGTGCACCTAACAGGACCTCTAGAGGGATGGAAGAATTTTTAGTTCTAGGCCTTTAAGGTGTCCCACTTTGTAAAAATGGATGGAGTCTGAAAGGGAACTGGAATACAAAAACCTGGTCCCACAGCTTGTTGAAATAAGCTACTACATGCCTCAATTCCTGGCATGTACAGAGGACTTCTGGATAGAAATCCCAACCAGGTAGTCTCAGTCTAACCTGATATATGAACACTGAACCTGATATATGAATACTGGTTCATACTGTAGGGCTGTGTTGTAAGCCCTCCTTCATATTATTGCCCCCCTCCAACTTTCAATAGGAGTAGTAACAGTGGACTATATTAAATGGTTGTAAAGTATGTTGTAAAAACTCTCTTACTGCAGTCTAACACTCAACTTACAGCATTAAGCGATAATCTATTCTTTCTCCAACCTTCAGTGCCAGGATGAGGGACTCCGTTTGCAATGGCCTTTGGGGATGTGTTTTTGCTTCAGATAGTGGGGGATTAGGCAGGTAGAGCTGTGCATGGCAGCATCACCAGTGTAGCTGAGGCAAGTGAATAGACTTCAGAGGGAACAGGTTGGCCAATAGATGATACTATAGTTCTGACCCTGAAAGCAGGACTGGCACACTGTTTCTAAAATATCCTTTCACCCTAGGTCACAGAAAGCTGTTGGGAATGGAAGGTAAAGAGCTTTATCCACAAACCTCATTTTGTGAGGAGCACATCTGAATAGCTTCTTTCATTTCCAGAGTGTTGTTGAATCTCAGGTGAATTTTGTTGCCTCAATACCACTGAAAGAAATGAATTGTGGCAAAGACCACAGCTGATGGATGGTGCCATTGCGCTTCGAGAGTATAAGCTCTCCTGGTAGGATAATGCAATCTAATTAGGATATAGTTGTCCCTATTTTCTGAGATGTTTTGGATAACCACAGGACCATTCAGGTAAGCAACGGCACAAAATATAACTATAGATTATGCCAAAGAGGGTTCCTACAGAACACAACACAGTTTTTCCAAATAAAACATTTCAGAAATAAAAATAGAACTCCCCCCTTAAAAACTGAAGCTCTCCTAAACGTCTGAAATAGCTGTGATAGAGATGAAGAAAATTCAAGGAGTAATCAATGTTTCCATTCAATTTCAGATTAAGATTACACAAGTCAACATTTTCTTAGTCTCAGAAGCTATGGGTTATAAATATAATTGACAAACCATAACTGGCACAATGATCTGCAAGTTCTTTGTACAGTAATTATATAATCTTCTGCAAAAAGCAGACTGAACAAAAACTATACAGTTCAGAGAAAATTTGGATCCTTGGTAACCTACTGCTGGCAAGGTTTATAATATACTACCAGCATCAATATATACTAATGAGATATTGTTCCTGAAACTGTCAAATCTACAGATGCTGACTGAGTAAGTACGACAATCACCAGGCTATAGAGTGTTGGTAATATCAGTAATAATGAGACTGCCTTTCTTTGGGCTCATGTAAACCTGTAAAAAAAAAAAAGGGGGGGGAATTGGCAGTGGAGAAAAGCCCATTTTCTTTTATAAAGCAGTACTATTCCTCAGCTTCTCCACCTACTTTCAAAGATTCTATTACCAACTGTTGGAAATGCAATCATGACAAGGGGACCTTTTATATGTGTGTGTGTGTGTGTGTGTGTCTGTGTGGTGGAACTGCAGTAAAGCAAAGCAATATTGGAAGACGATGCATGACATAATGGAGGATATCCTTAAGGTTAAAATTCATCCGAAACCAGAATTCTTTCTGTTGGGACTGGCTGATGACTACTTGAATAAAGACTTTGTAAAAGTGTTCCAATACATTATTACAACAGTGAGACTATCATATGCTCAAAGATGGAAGGACTTGGATATACCATCTTGTGAAGAGGGGCTATTAAAGATATTGGATATGGCAAAGATGGACAACTGATGACTCTGCTAGGAGAAGGTTCATTAGAAGTTTATCATAAGCATTGGGCAAGGGTTATTGAATTTGTAAAAAATATGGGTGGTAGACTTGCAATAGTAGGATTTTGCATTGTGTTGATACCCAAAGAATTTATTATTTGTAACTGTTATCAATTTGCAAGTAAGAAAGAGTAGTATATGAAAAAATATTGGAGATGATAGCTCAAGGTTGTCATAACTATATTTACATACAGGATAATATGGTAGAAGTTATTCTTTCTTTGATAACATCTTTTACTGAATTCCAGTATATATCTATATCTATCTATATCTATCTGTATCTATCTGTCTGTCTGTCTGTCTGTCTATCTATCTTTGTTTCTTTTTTCTTTTTCTTACCATAGTATAGTTTCATTCTTTTGTCTTGTTAAGTTTTGCAATTAGTGGTTGTTGTTTTTTAAAAAAAGCTTGTGGTATATTATTTCATGTATTTTTTGTTTTATTTTAGTTTTTTTCTGTGTGTTTATGTGTGTCTTTGATTGTATCTAAAACTTTTGTGTTAAAAAAAATTCAGAAAAGTTTTTTTCATGCACTTTCCTAACTCACATGCATGAAAATTCAGTGTGGGGCATACACGTTGTTTCCTAGGCCAAAGGAATATTCATCTTAATTTTAATTTTGCAAATTAAATGAAATTTAAAATATAACAATGATTACATGTAACACTCTACATATGATCGAATTTTGCATGAACATTATGAAAACTGCATGTACCATACAAATTTAAACTGCTTGATTCTAGTAAAAAACATCTATGCTATTATTTGCTTTTGACATTTAGTACCAATAATAACTTATTAATAATTTATTGATAATTAATAACTATATGATAATTGGATGACAAAAAACAAGAATTAAAATGCATATTTTGTACAACCTATGAAAAATCATAAAAAGATCCCACTCTTCTTTGAGTCCCCCTATTTCCGCTTTTTATATTATAATCACACACACACACACACACACACAGTTAATTTGATTTGCTGTGCTGTCAAACTTTACTCTTCCATTCATTAACTGTAGAGCTTTTGTTTTTTTCACTTCCCTGCTATAATCACCTTAGCAATAAGAAGGAATTCATTACTTTCTCTTTTATTATTTAAATAATATGGGTATTTATAAATTACTTGATATACTACCACATATGAGAAGTGTCTGTCACTATTAAATTACACTTTCAGAAACATCTTAAAAGGTTTATTTGAGTACCAACTCATAAAATAATTTATATTTAAATAGTTCTTTTAAATCAACAAAGATGGCATTATTTGCTGAATTGGAGAAGACAGATATCTATTCAATTTTGAAACAGTTTTATTTTTTCATATATTTTTAAATCATTCTCTGTATATGTATCTGTATCTATTGAAAGTTGGTAAAATACTGACAGTAGCCCTTAGATGTTAACAAATGTTTAGCGTCATTCAAAAAAAATGTTTCTAGATCATTATTTCTCATTTCTTGTTAAACTCTTCTTTTTGTCTGATAAAACTGAAATCATTGCAGAGAGTCTGCTTCAAACATTCTGTTTAACTCATTCTAATAAATGCCCTTGTTTTTCCCAATGCATCACCAGATCTTACAACAAGAGTGGGTAAAGTTTGGGTTCCATGAAGCTGCTAGTTTGCAGCTTTCCCACTCCCTGTGAAACTTTCAAAAAGGGGTTTTTGTTGCCCCTTTCAGACATGGTGTGGCACACAGATGGTGCTGGGGGTAAAATTTTAGCCTCTAGACCTCTCAATATTGTCCATCTTATGATATCTTTCACCCACGTTAATTCTTTAATTACTATTTTAAAACATACACTATAAATGAATGATGTTATGTTATGTCAAAAACGATATTAAAAAATCAGAAAGGGTTTCATTGTTTCAAGTCATCACTGAAAAGCAGGTCACAGTAATAACATGACATCTGGGTGCTAGAATATCCCAGATTAAACCCTACCAGGGCTGAACTAGTTACACTTTTGGTGGCTTTCATTTTTTTAAAAATGCCTCGGTTTTGATCAAGGGTACATATGGCTTCCCAGAAACAAGAAAACACTTCTGTAAATTTATTTTCCTTTGGTAGCCAGACCACAAAAGACTGAAACATACAACTTTGTCAGCCACCACCCAGTACTAAATGATTACATTTTAATAGCTACGACAGAAGCCATGCAGCTAAATTATATTTCACATTTTTACTTTTGGGGTCAGAATAAAAACCGTCACTTAGGAAAACAGTCCTTAGATATCTACTAGTTTATGATCTACTAGTTTATGATTAAAGAAAGAAACTCTGATTATTTTTGTGGGGTCTCTGTTTTCTACTACGGAATGCCTGTCTAAACTGTTCCAAGTTCAGAAGAAGCTACAATATCAAGAAGGCAATGTCCCTTTTGCCATAGCTAGATGAAGAAGACCATTTGTACCCAGCTGTTCTTTGCTTCTGCAACGTTATGTTTAAGCTGAAGAAGCAGGAAAAGAAGCAAAAAGAATGTGAAGATTAAAATGAGAGTATAAAATAAATAAGTGGAAAGTATGATTTAAAAACAAAACAAAATCACAATATTCTGGAAGGCAAGATTAACCACTGTATCTTTAAGACAGATAGTCTACCCTCAGAAATATGACAACCTAATTATAATGTTCCTGCCAGAGGGAACTCACACATGCAAACCATTATGTAAAGTATAAGGGTTTTTTTTTTCTTTAAGAAATGCTTGAGATCATTAGACATGGTTTGCTCAATGCTGGAAAATCAAGCCAAAAATGAAAATAAACAGTTTTGAGCATATGCAAAATAATTCCCTTGGCATTTATGGAAATGTAGTAAAAATAGTCCTACAAAAATGTGGCTTGACATTTCATGATGTTCTTTTTTTTCACTTCAATACTCAATGTTTGCCTTCTTGTACTATATCATTTCCATTTCAGCCCAATTTCACAGGGTGTGGGTGGTTGCAGTCAGGCCATTCACTAGAGAACATTTCAGTCTAATTTGAGCTAAATTGCAAGTCAGCAACACTGATGAAAATTAAACAGATTATAAATTTTATTTAGAAAGCAACCAAAAGGGGTGGGCATATAGTAAGGCAGAAGAACACTGTGCTAGGACAATTATCAAACAGCACTGCTTTTATCAATTATCTATTGTGGTAATCTAAAGTAAAGGTGATAATTCAGTCAACTTCACACCTAAGAATGCAAACTCATATATTCTGCTGTAAGCTACAGGTGAGTTTAGAAGAAACAGTTAATATAAATGGCTGTAAAGAAAAGGGATTTCAGTTCA
The DNA here is from genome assembly GCA_948474755.1 of Ctenosaura bakeri. Lineage (NCBI taxonomy): Eukaryota > Metazoa > Chordata > Lepidosauria > Squamata > Iguanidae > Ctenosaura > Ctenosaura bakeri. The sequence goes on along the minus strand of CAOLHI010001155.1, from coordinate 360,181 downwards.
ATGTATTCCTATAAATCCAAGGAGAAATATCTTAACTAGAAGCATGCAAAGATACAAATGCGGCTATTCTTGCACTCAGTATTAACACAAAGATTCAAATTTGCAAATGGCTATTTTGTCTGGTTTTCTAAAATTGTTTTTGATGTTCTGTCAGCCTCATCTGCTTTTGATCAGTGGTGCTGTACCCATAGGAATAGTGCTGTGACCAGAAAGCAAACTCCTAAGCATCTCTGCCAAACCATTATTCATCCAACTGCAATAAAGGCACACTTGCCACTCAAGATGCCTTTGGTGAGAGGATGTAAGCCAAAAGGAAATAACAGTGATCTTATTGAATTTATTTTCAGCTTCAGATGGGAAAAGATTCAATATTGCTATTATAGCTGATGCAGAATTTGTTTGTTTAATCCCAATATGAGGAGAATTTGCAATCAATCTCAAATGAAAATAGGTTATATCAAAGATGAACTAAACTTTGCCACTGAGAATTTGAGGACAATATTCATTTATATAATATAGAATTTTTATTTAATATATTAAACAACAACACTGAATTATGCAGTCAAAATTATGTACTCTGTTCTAGAGCCAGGAGACTCCTGCTAGCTCACTTCTTCACATCATGTCTTAAAGAACGCTTGAGTACCATTTCAGACAGCTTACATGATGCAAGAACAGTGATAGAGAAAGGATGTTCAGATAGTGTAAGTACTTGTTAATTTCTACAAGCAAAGGGAGATAGTGATGCATGCACGATGGTCACCCCTTCCATTCTCTGTGCAGCAAAATGTATTGAAAACCATGTTTAGGTGAATGCAATTACAGGGCTTAGTGTGACTGGAAGCTCTGGCTCATCAGTGCCTCTGATCATGTGAAACTCTGCAGTAGTGTATGCAGATACAGGCTATTTCTGCACTACACTGTTATAGTGCTGTTTTTCCCCATTCAACCTCCTGTGGAATTTTGGGCTTTGTAGTTTACTCAGGCCCAAGGGCTCTCTGGCTGAGAATTCTAAAGGCCCCTCCCTAAACTGCAAACCCCAGGATTCCATAGGATGTTGAAAGTGGAATAATAGCACTATAACAGTATAGTGTGGAAATGGTCATAATTTCGTTTCAGAGCTTCCTTGAAAACACAAGCAGTGACTGAGGCCATTTCCACAGTAGATTGTTATTGTGCAATTATTCCACTTTCAACATCCTATGGAGGAGTTTGCAGTTTAGCGAGGGGCTCAGCTTATAGCGAATAATTATGCTTATAACAGTCTAGTGCAGAAATGGTTCAAATGTAGGAAGCAGGGCTGAAACACCTGAACTGGTATACTTTATATGCACAAATGCTCTTCAGACAACTGACTCATTCTCCACTAGGGGCCCTTTTACACTACATCATTATGACTTCACTCTAACTACCATGGTTCTGGTGGAATCCTGGGATTTGCAGTTCAGAGAGGGGCATTTAGAATCCTCAGCCGGAAGCTCCTCTAGTGCCTCCCTAAGCTACAAACCCCAGGACTGCATAAGAGGCAGCCATGGTAGTTGAAATGGAATAAATCTGTATTTATCATGTAGCCTGAAAGGGCCCTAGGGGTGCCTTCACTTTTTCTGATTGCAGCTGCTGCCACACAGCTTAAGCTTTTCCACTGACAGTGGTTGCCATTATGGTTAGGAACCACATGGGAACTGTTCATCCCAAGGTGATGAATGCTGCTTCTGTAATTGCTGACTATGATTTGAGAGTGCCACATATGAATGTGAGAGTCTATACTTTTTTGGCATGTGAGTAATGATGGGAACAATAGCACTATTGTGTACAAATGAGGTCTTATTAATCTCTGTTTATCAACGTTGCATCACCAGTAAGGGAGTCACCAGGACTGACCTAAAACATTGTGAGTCTGCAGTCTCTCTCTTTCCTTTCTTTCAAGGTTTCCTCCTCCTTCAACCTTTATATAAATTTTCAATGCCCAGCTATTTCAAAAAAGAAAACAGTAAAGGAAATTAGTTTACTAGTCCTCTCTGCCCCCCCCCCGCTGGCGTTGAAATGAGTCAACTTTGTCACATTTCCTCCTTGGGCCTGAGAAGGACTACCTGGCATATTGACAGAACTTGGTGGTTAGTAATAATTACCTTGTTGTAAGTCACTCTTTGAAAACAGGCTCCAATTTCTGAAGTTTTTTTTTTTTTAAACAGAGCTAAATCCATGTCAGTTTGTGTGTGTATATTTGTGTGTGTAGAATCGAGGAATAACAAGAGCTCTTTTCAGAAACCAAAGGATGTACTACTGGATGGCAAACAGGGGATGGGGCTGTGCGGGCAGGCCACACAACAGGCTTTCACATGTTTCCTAGACTGACTGCACAGTGCCTCTGTGCATATAAAATGTATGTAGAAAGGCTTGCCTGCCTAATTAGGATCCCTGCTTTTTCGATAGTGATTGACTGCCCTACCCATAAAAGCCTTCCTGTGCATGGGAACTGAATGGAAGGGACGAGACAAGGATACTCTGTAGACAATTTTTTAGGTGAATCCTGATCACTCCCTTTCTGATGATATAACATTGACAAATAGAGACCAGTGTGCTCTCAAAGTGACCTCATGCAGGCCAGAAAGCAGGACCTGCTGCTGTGCTTCCTCCTGTCATCGTTTTACACCCAATGCACCTCCAAGTGCTTCCACTGGATATCTCAGAACTCTGAAAGGGCTCAGCTGACACCAAAACCAAGCAAGCTTTTAAAAAAACAAACTTCCAATAAATGAGAACACAAAGACCTAAATATCCAAAGGGCACCGGATCCCATCTGGTCTTGGGAGATCAGCAGGGTCAGCCCTGGTTAGTACAGGGATGGGAGACCACCAATAAATGTCATTTGCTGTATGTTATATTTCAGAGAAAGGAACCAGCAAAAACACCTACGAGTATTCCTCGGCTATGAAAACCCTTCGAAAATTCATGCAGTTGCCATAAGTTGATGGGTGACCTGAAGGTGCACACACGCACGTGCACACACATGCACAAGAGAACAAAGAGGGAGAACAGGAGTTTGAAAATTGTTTTAAATGGTTACAACCAGATTTTCTAGGTTTTAATTCATATGTGATGACATAAACCTAAGTGAGAAAACAATTTGGAGTTGAAAACGATTTAAATTTGCCAACACCAATTTTTTTTTGGTATGTTGCCAGGCTTAAATGGAAGTTGGCATTTCAACATTTGTACAATTCTAACTTTAATCTGCTACAGTCCAAAAGGGCAGACTTGGTAACAGACCTGAAAATATTCTATGCTTAATCAACACAACTGTTCCACAATAGTAAAGCATAGAATCAAGCTATTTTTTAAACAAAACAAACCCCTTCTCACATCACAAGAGAGCACTGGTGATTCTCTGCTTCTTAGAAAAAGTATTTGTGGCAGAAATGCTAATATCAAATCCCACATATTGGCCTTAAATCCAACAGCTAGTACCAACCAGAGTAGGCCCATTGGATCAGTGGGATTTATAGAGGTGTTCATTCAGTTAGCCTGCTGTAGCAGGCACAAGCAGTTGGATTTAGGCCAATGATTGAAGGAGGAAATTGGTCTGGTTTTTCAGAGTAGCCTTTACGATCCTAATTTGCAGATTTTCACATTCAATTGATGCCCTGCCCCACACCTCTGGAAACTTCCACATGGTGAACTGCAGCAACTGAAATAAATCATGTCCAAGCTGCATTTATATTATAGGGATTTTTTTCTGTCAGGAAATATTTAACTATACATGCCTACCTAAATATCTCACAACATTGGTAGCACAGTCAGTTCACTGTTACCAACAAAAATGTGTAGTTTTTGTTAGTTCTTAAGAGACCTACAGAATGCCTTGACATAAATGGATATATTCTGATAAAAGTATTGATTAGGAATGTCAGCAGGTATCTTAGGATCCAGGGCTAAAAATCAGTTAATTTAATAAAAGTTGTCTTTTTTTTATGAAATAGAAAATAAATAGAAATTTAGTACATTTTTTATTATAACTGCTTTTAGCTCCATTAAGGTGTTGTTATTAACATGTGGCCCTGTACTGAAAAGTGTTTGGGATAATAACTTATCTTCTTCCCTGCCCACCACCCTACAATGGATTCAATGTTATAATCTATTCATTCCATAGAATTTGAGATTGCAAAAGTGGAACAGAGTTCTGTGCATATATATTAGATCACAGAATTTTACAAGAAGCTTATCCCTTAACCAGCAGAGGATGCACACATTTGTTACAGTATAGATTATTTCTTTGCCAAATATTCTTTCTGGTTCACAAATATTAAAATATAAATATATACATGATATAGAAACACATCCAGCCAAAAATATCATGTTTATTGAAGGTTCTGAAAATTCCTAGGGTTTTGCCCTAAGTTCTTTGACAGGGTTCATTCAAGCGTTTTCTGCATGGAGAAGTGAATGTGTGCAGCTCCTGACTGCACACTAATAGTATTATCATGGTTCTACAACCTTTTTTTTATTTCTGTTGTTGTGGGAGTGCAGGAGCGCAGTCACCCAGGATAGAAACAGTTTGGATCTGAAGGGAAGTTACTTTTTCTATTGTTAATGGTGTTAACATTTTATTACCTAGATTTTACTACTCTTTGTCTCCCAGCGTCCACATGGCCAAAGAGGGAGCAACCTCTGCCTGCACTGATTTTTCTCCAAATCATGTTAAATGACAACAACCAGAACACTATCTTGACAAAATGTAGACCTGTGAATCTACCATTATCATTTTTTTCTTCTCCTGTTTGATTTTAAACATCTTTGTCTGATGAAGAAGCCAGTGAAGCTTTGAAAGTTTGCATGACGTATTTTGTGCAATTTTGTTTGGCCTACTATTTTGCAGATTTTGGATGTTGTCCATACACTGAAGCATCCAGTAAAAACACCCCTGTCAGCTACACAATTTATTGTCCTTCAGCAGGTTTTTGTTTTTGTTTTAAAAACCTCCTCCCCCCATATAGTTTATGTACAAAAAAGCTTGCGGACAAAATGTTATATCTTTGGGGGGGGGAATTCTGGGCAAAAATGATGTATTTTGCCCCAAACATTGACATAAATGTCTTTTATTTTAAAAAGTCCCAAAATGTGAAAAATTATTATTATAGTCTCCTCTACCAGGGAGAACACTTCTAAAAAAATTATTTTGCATTTTTTCAAATGATATTCCCACAAAGATTTATACTCCTAATGGGATTTAAATGCCTAACGAAATCACACTTTAATCCTGTAATCCAGTGACCACTCACTCTACAAAGCATGGATTCTCATAATATATACCAGTGTCACACTTGATAGCATTGATCAAATCAATTATTCAGACACACAAAATGTGACACTATTCCACAAAAAAGATTAAGGGAGACCTTTTTCTTCTAATCCTAGTTTAGGGGTTTGTTGTTTAAATACACTGGGAGCTTTGAGATTTAAAAATGAAATTCATCTGCTAACAAATGTCTAATTCATTTGGGTGGAATGGCCTAACTAGCAAGTGAAAAGAAGCATGCATGCAAATTTATTCACAGAAATAAATGGAAGAAATTAGAGATGAATTATGTGCACAGCAGCTTCTGAATTTTAGATTTTCTTTTTTACAGCTCTCTTCTGCCAGATCAAAAAACTAAAATCAAACATTTATGTTCCTTCCTTACTTATTTCCTTCTTTCCCACCTTCTTTCTTGTATTTCCATACCGTATTTTGAAACAAGAGTTCTCCAAGGTACACAGAAAAAACATAATATACATAGACTAAAACAATATAAAACATTTAAAATAACAACTGCAGTAGGAATCATTGTATAAAAATGGGGGCTACCATTGAATAAAGCAGCCTGGAATCACCAGATTTTCATACACTTAGAACAATCTGGAATCCTTAGATTACCCTTACTGAAGTGTTAGCTTTATGTCTTCCCCATAGGAAAAAAAAAGAAAGAAATTATTATATGGGATAAAGTAAATGACTATATTTGGAAAGTAATCGTTCCTGTTTCTACCCCTGGTGGACACCAGCCATTCAGGACCTAGTCTGCTCCAGTCTGCATTAAGAAATGAAAACTTTAACCACTAGACATTCCATAAAATGGAATGTGGGAATCTTTCTCTCTCTCTCTCTCTGCATAAATATCTGACTGACTAAAAACAGAAATAAGTTCATTAGTTAAATCTGTTTTCTACCCTCAGCTAGGTTCTGAACCAGATACTGGAAGCCAAGCTGATGATTCTAACACTGTGAAACGTAGTAAGAATTTCCATTTGCCTAAAGAACTACAAGAAATTTTAAAAATCCAATAATTTAAAGCATGGCGAAATATTTAAATATTACCCGGAAAGTTAAGTAAACTGCATTTGCACATGGGGGGGGGGAATCCAAATTTGGACAGAGGGGAGCAGGAAAAACAAAAAATGATGCAGCATATTTAAAATAACTCTTCATGAGGCTGTATCTGTAAAATAACCTTGACGCTAGAAGAGCGATTGTTTATCATTTTGCTCTTTGCCTGAATATTTGTTATGAGTGTTCTATCTCAAAACTTATTTTAAGAAATGAGCCTCAACTAGAATTTGTGTGATAAAGAAGCAATATCAGTATCAACCAAGGTCCCATATCTGTGAAATTTCTTCAGAGAAAAACAATTGAAAGCTTTTCAAAATATTGTGCAAAGTACTATCCATTCCAAAGGAACTCAAGTTTCTGGAATTAACATTTTTTAAAGTTCTTCTAACAGACCTTGATCTTAAGGCTGTAAATATACTGTTGTGCTCTTCCTTTGGTTTCTGTAAAAACACTGGGAGTGTAATATAGTACAAGGCATTCCCGAATTGCTGTATTTACTGCCACAAACAAAAAACAGAGTGGCTCATTAAATCTGAAAAGATACACATCAAAATACATAGAAAAATGCTGCAGACTGAGAATTTGGTATGACATACCACTGAGCAGCACTATTTAAAAATTTATTTACCTACAACTATGACCACTATCTAAAAAGTTTTAGCTACTAACCAGATACAGCTTAATAAAAGTAGCTGTTAAACAATTTGAAATAGTTTACTAGTTTCACCTATTTTTTTAATTATCCCCTTGTTAAATTTTTAAAAATGATGCTACTGTAAAACAAGTAAAGCAGTGTATTGCAGGTTTTAGGAACTTCACTCAAATAATCCTTGCTAATTGTTCTCTACCAGCTGAGCTTCAAAGCAAAAGAGAATACAGCTTCTGACAGATTGGTCTGGAATTTACAGAGACTGCTTTTCTAGACACTTAGAATCACAGCATCATAAAGCTGGAAGAGACAATAGAGTCCAACATCCTTACATGCAGAAGTACACCATTAAAACATTCCTAACAGGAGATACCGATCCAGCATCTGCTTAAAAACCTCCAAGGAAGGAGACTGCACCATACTTCTGAGACAGCATATCCCACTATCAAACTGCTTTTACCACCAGAAAGTTCTTCCTAATGTTTAGGTGGAATCTCTTCAAAGGCATATCTAGGATGTGGCAAGTAAGGCATGGATCCTGGGAGCCAATGCCCAGGGGGCACAAAAAAGCTGTGCATGCAGGGGTGGAGGTAAGTGTAAGAAGGTAGGGGCACAACTTCCTCACTTGTCCTAGGTGCTGTTTACATGGAACATGCCACTAAATTGCTTTTCCTGAATTTTGAAGCCATTGCTATGTCTGGAGCAGCAGAAAAGAAGTTTGTTCCATCTTCCATATGACATTCCTTCAAACATTTAAACACAGTTATCATGTCTCCTCTTAACCTTCTCTTCTCCAGGCTAACATACACAACTAAGCCACTCCACAAAGGGCATGATTTCCAGGCCTTCTATTAGTTTTTGGTCACCCTCCTCTGGACACATTCCAGCTTGTCAATATCCTTCCTGAACTGTGGTGCCCAGAAATGGACACACCACTGCAGGTAGGGTCTGACCAAAGCAGAACAGAGCAGTACTTCCTTTGACCTAAAAACTATACCCCCTACTGAGGCAATCCAGAAGCTCATTGCCTATTTTAGCTGCCACATCACATTGCTGACTCATATTCAGCTTGTAGTCTACTAAGATTCCTAGATTCCTTTCACATGTACTATGGTCAAGCCAAGTGTCATCCATCTAATACCTGTGCATTTCATTTTTTTCTGCCTAAGTACAGTACCCTACATTTCTCCCTGTTGAAATTCATTTTGTTAATTTTGGCCCAGCTCTCTAATCTGTTAAGGTGATTTTGAATTCTGATCCTGTCCATTTGGGTATTAGCTACCCCCTTTCACCAGAAAATTTAATAAGAATGTCCTGTATTCCCTCATCCAAGTCATTGATAAAGATGTTGAACAACACTGGGCCCAGGACAAAACCCTGTGGCACCCCACTAGTCACTTCTCTGCAGAATGAAGAATAGTAATTGGTGAACAGCCTTTGGGAAGCTGCATTCAATAAAGCCCCTAAATTACCACTGAGTAAAACGTATGTATGTTGTACGTGCATGACAAATTGCTCTTTGAATTCTAGTGCTCCTAAGTGCAGATAGCCTGGCTTTTAGTAATTTTTAGAAGTAGGCTGCCCATGTAATCTCAAACATGGATAAGGTGTATCTGTATATGTGTCTGAGCAGTGTTTACACAATAGACATGAGAACATAAACAAATTCTAGAAAGCATATACTTCCATTACATTGGATCCAGACTACCTTACAGCTGCATATTTAATACACATACTTCCATAACTGAATTATAATAAAATATATTAGTTTTCCAAATTACACATTTATGACCTAATTTAGGAGAATACTGTATCTTTATTACTTTTAATAGAATGATTTTGATAAAACATCCCAATAAATAAACCAGGGAAACCGAGTAACAAGCCATGCTAGTGAATTTTTTTTTAAAAAACAGCAATAAAAGGACACATTTTACAACATTTGCAAACAATATAAAGTATTAAAATTGATATTAAGAAGTGGCCAGGACACTTTTTATTTTATTTTTCCATTATGCAAAGCTTTGGTAATTACTGGGTAAATATTAACTCCGCTTAATTGTGGTAACACCTGGAAAGAGGCCAGTGACATTAAAAATCTTTCTATTCTGATAATTAAATTAGCTTGTTTAATGTGTTTTGTTACCAAATTACAAGTGTCAATACAAGTTCCTGTGCACTGCACATAATGGATGTTTACAGCACTATGTCAGCAAGTTTGTTTCACATACATGAAACATCTTCCTTCTCCTCCAGTCTTTCCTCCAGTTCTAGGACTGAAGGTAGCCTACACATACATGTAAAGCTGAAATATAATTGAACTATCAACAGAATTAAAAGCAATTTAAAATCATACCCACTAAATTGTGATCTGAAAACAGAAACCAGTGTACACACTATAATGAGTATGCTGGCTTATTTGGGTCTTAGGATTTGTAAATGTTATATCACAGTTAAATCACAGTTAATGTTTAGATATAAATATTTGTGTTCAATTTTCTGCATTTTACTATATTATTTAGTGAGACATGTTGAGTGGGATGCTTTGGTCTCTCACAGTATTGGCATTTCCTTTACTTATCTGGGTACAAAGAAACTACAGGATATATTGGAGATTCTAGCATGAAGCTTTGTAGGCCCTTTCTGCTTGGTTGCAATGGAAAGGCACTATAGTTATGCTCAGGAGCACTCCCTTCTTCAAGCAATTTTTGAAGAAAAAAGCCATTGATATGCAGGGACATACAGAAGAGACATATAGAAATTGTAATTTGAAGCACTGGACGTGTGACGGAGGAGGAAGAGTAAAGACAGAAAATTCTTGGTGTTTACAAGAATTTATGAACATGGTATTATCAGCACAACACTATAAAATACATGTTCTAAAATCTTCTATCCTCATGATTCCCTTGACACTGTTGAAAATGACTGAAAATCTTTGTCCAACAGGTTCATTGGCATGCAAAGCAGAGCTCATGTGCCAATGCAGAACCTTCCTCCTCTGCAAATCAGTGCTACTGAGGAACCAATACAAGAGCTTTCATATATGTAAAGTGCAGCTCAATTCTGTGCTTCTTAAGGTGCAAAGCAAAGCTTCTATTCCATGCAAGATCTTCCTAAGCTACAAACCAGAATCTGTGTTCATGCAAAATTTCCATGTTGTAGGATTGCAGAGCAGAGTTCATGTCCATAAAAGACTTTCCCAGGCTGCAAATTAGTTCTCATTCTCAAGTAAAACTGGCTTCAGCTTTAAATAGTCATTAGAGATATTTAAATAAATTAAATATCTAATCACTGATCAGAGATAGGGATAGAAGAAGCAGGTAGCCTACTGACAGAGGTCACCCATCTTTGTTCTAGGTGCTACCACTGAGGACTTGGTGCACTAATGAACCACATGGAGACATTGACTGAAAAGCTATCCATGTATGTGTGTGTGTGAAAAACTGCCAAACAGTCCATTAAATCACATTTGACTAGAAAGGAGAAAATTTCTCAAAAATGATGGAGGCTGGTAGAAAAGGAAGTTGAAAGAGGACCACATTTCTTCAGACTGTTTGAAATAATTGAAAACCAAGCCATCTATTTACTATTCTTCACTCTGACAAATCTTTTCCAAAATGTTTTTTATCGACCTCAAACCGTTAGCTTTCTCTCCGCTCTTTTCTCCTCTTAATGTATTAATTTATCTTTTTAATAAATAAATAAAGAAAAAAAGAAAAAAAAGAAAACCACAATAATAGCTCAGCTAGAATGGCAAGTCATGCGCATAGTCAAGAAAGGTTAAAGTAGACATCAATGAGACCATGAAATCACAAACATGGTTAATGCGCAGTGTCAATGAAGCTATTAGGGAAAAGAAGTCTACCTTCAAAAAACAAAGTCTTTCCCCAAAGGGGAACAAAAGAAAAGAATGAAAACTTGCATAAAAAACGTAAGCAAGAAAACGAAGGATGCAAATAAAATTTGTAAGGATTGTATCAGTAATGACATTAAGACATTTTCTTAAAACTACATCAGAATCAGGAAACCAGTCAGGGAAAGGGTTAGCCTACTAGATAACAAGAAAGCAGTGAAAGAGGACATGGAGACGACAGAAAAATAGCACCAATTCTTTGCATCTGTTTTCAGTGAAGAAGTTGTAGGGCAGATATCCATGACTGAACTGATATTTTGAAGAACATTCCTAAAATTCACATCTATACCAGAGGACCCCAAAGGGGATACTCCACCACTAATTTTAGAAAACCCAGAGGAAACCAGGGGAAATTATAGGTCAGTTACCTTGTCACTTGTTCTGAGTAAACTGGTAGAGAACAGTATTAAGATAAAATGACCAGATACAGAAGGATAGCAATTACTGAAGGAGAATCAACACAACTTCTACAGGATGACACTTCTCTCAGTAAGATTGTTTCAGAGTTGTTTGGAAGTATCAACAAGCGTGTGGGCAGGATGATCCTGTAAACATAATTTATTTGGACTTTCAAAGGACTTCTGCTCCCTCAGCAAATATTTCTGAGCAAATGTAGCAGTGATGGAATTTCCTTTTATGAACTGGCAACCGGTTAAAGAGAAGAAATTAAAGAATAGAATGAACTGGCTTGCAGTGTTCTTGCAATGAAGATAGAATCAGTAAAATTCCCCTGTCACAAAGGATTGGGAATGAAGCTTTCTGAACTTCATTGGGAATGAAGCTTTCTAAACTCATCCATAAATGGCCCTGGGGGTGGCGAAGTTTGCTGATACCATGGAACTATTTACAGTTGTTAAAAACAAAACAGGACAGTGAAGAGCACTGAAAGGATCTCTTTAAACTGGGGAAATGGGCTTTACAACAGCAAATGCAACTCAGTATCAGACAACATTAAGTGAAAAATATCCTAACATCACACACTGATTGAGCCTGCAGTATGCAGTGACTGTTATTTCAGCCCAGTTTACACCTGCTCTGAAAAGAACACATGGGGTAGGAGACCACTGGGAAAGCAGTCAAAAATACAACTGTCAAAACCATAGGGCTCTTCCTCCAAGTGATGGCTCAACCACACTTGCAATACTGTGCATTGTGCTCAGTGTACCCCAGTATGGGTTACTGGGTAGGTGAAGACGCAGAAAAAATACCTAGGCCTAGGTTTGATCTGACAGGTACCATTTTCCATCCATATGGTTTGCAACTACTGTTGCCAGCTAGAGGGGAGTAGACATGTACCTCCAGGATTATCATTGCTGAAGACTAACACCATTCTGTGCTACAAGAAGAACGACCAATCTGTTGTGACTGCTGTCATTGCGGAAGTCGTTTGTTTTATAACCTGGTTTTATGTGCATTATTTCTGATGATCTTTAAGGAATTAGGACACTGTTGCATTGAGAGATGGATTTAGTCTCATAAAATACATAAATAAAACTTAGTATGATATCTACATAGTTTTTTTTTTAAAAAAAACACCTTTACATCCTTGCAAAGCACTAATTTCAGCCCACATAGATACTCATGCATATATTCTGCTATTGCGTATACATGATAATGTTAACATTTATTGTTAGCATTTATTGTTAACATTTATTGTTAACATTAACATTTATTGTTAATTGCTGTGGATTTAGCATATCTTGACTTCAGTAAGGCTTTTGATAAGGTCCCCCATGAAATTCTTGTGAACAAGCAAGTAAAGTGTGGGCTAGACAATGCTACTGTTAGGTGGATTTATAACAGGTTGACCAACTGAACCCAAAGGGTGCCCACCAATGGTTCCTCTTTATCTTGGAGAGAAGTGACTAGTGGAGTCCCACAGAGTTCTGTCCTGGGCCCAGAACTATTCAACATCTTTATCAATGACTTGGATGAGGGAATAGAGGGTATTCTTATCAAATTTTCCAATGACACCAAATAAGGAAGGGAAGCTAACACCCCAGAGGAGTCAGAATTCAAAACAATCTTAACAGATTAGAGAGCTGGGCCAAACCTTACAAAATAGATTTCCGCATAAGAGAAATGTTAGCAACTACATTTGGGTAGAAAAAAATGAAATGCACAAATATAGGATGGAGACACCTGGCTAGATAACAGTACATGTGAAAGAGATCTTGGAGCCTTAGTAGACCACAAGTTGAACATGAGCCAGCAGTGTGATGTGACAGCCAGGAAAGCCAACATGATTCTTGATTGCATCAATAGGAGTACGGTGTCTAAATCGAGGAAAGTAATAGTACCACTCTATTCTGCTTAGGTCAGATCTCAACTGGAATACTGTGTCCAGTTCTGGGCATCACAATTTAAGAAGGATATTGACCAGCTGGAACATGTCTGGAGGAGGGCGACCAAAATGGTGGAACCATTCCCTATGAGGAGAAGTTTAGGGAGTTAGGTATGTTTAGCCTGGAGAAGAGAAGGTTTAGAGGTGACACAATAGCTGTATTTAAATATTTGAAGGGATGTCATATGGAGGATGGAACAAGCCTGTTTTCTGCTGCACCAGAGACTAGGACAAAGAGCAAAGGCTTCAAATTCAGGAAAAGAGATTCCACCTAAACATTAGGAAGAACATGCTGCCAGTAAGAATAGTTCAAGAGTGGACCGCATGCCATGGAATGCAGTAGAGTCTCCTTCTTTTGAGTTTTTAAATGAAGCTTGGGAATGCTTTGACTGTGTATTCCTGCATAGCAGGGGGTTGGACTTGATGGCCCTTGTAGTCACTTCCAACTCTATGGCCCTTTTCGCATGGCATTTTCCATACAAAAGAGTGCCTGGAGCATCGCGCGATTGTGAGGAGCGATCTGCACAACGCACTCACAATTGTGCGACGCTCCAGGGTAGGGCAGGCACCGATCGCGCACCTTTTCATTTTTGGCTAGAAACCGAAAATGGTGCGTGATCGCGCATTGCTCCCAGGCCTCGCACGTACTTACTTGGCGTGTGGAGCCTCTGGATTCACGCCAGTCGCACTTCTTGCCCCAGTGCAGCCTGGGAAACTCCCAGGCTGTGCTGCGGAAGGAAGAGGCAGGGTTCTCACATAAGCAGGCAGCTCATGTGGAGCCGAAGGACCCCGGACGCGAGAGCCTCTCGCTGGAGGCTGCTCGTGTGATTCCCACACCCCAGCACTGGAAGAAGGTAAAGTGCGGAAAGGGCCTATGATTCTATGATTAATTGCCCTCAGATTAGCCCTGACTTATGGCAACTCTATGAATGAAAGCCCTTGAAGTCACCATGTTAGCAACCGGTCTGCTCAAATCTTGCAATCTCAAAGCCATGGCTTCCCTGTTTGAGTCTATCCATTTGTAACATGGTCTTTCTCTTCTCCCCTTCCACTTTGTCAAGCATTAATGCATTTTTTTATTGAATCATGTCATCTCATGATATGTCTAAAGTACAATAGTCTCTGTTCAGTAATTTGGCTTCTAGACAGAATTCAGGCTTGAATTGCTCTCAGGCAATTTATTTATCTATTTCAAACAAGTTGTTCTTCTTGTCTAGTTTGTTTACAGGTTGGTTTTCACAACCACAGATAGAAATTGAGAATGCTTTGGTAAATTGAAATCACTATTGCAAGGGGATATATATGCTACCATATTGGCCAAACCATTCCGTAGAAATCCTGCTCAGATGAATTGTATTGTGGTGTGTTATGAACAGCAAGGTAGACCAGTGCTCTTGACTCAGTTCATTACAGTTTTGTCTCCTATTCTCTCAGTTCCAAAGTCCCTGCCTTTTTTGTGCTTCTTCAGACTTCAGACTTGAATTTTTATTTTGTTAAAAAAATAATATTTACATACTTATATATCCACATACCCTTTGTTAATCTCATTTAATGCGTCAAAAAGAGTGGAAACCATGAGATGGACTCAAGGAGTATCTAAATTTTAGGTTTAAATGTAGCTACGTTAACTTTATGCTGAAAGAAATTTAGTAAAATGCAAATGCAATGTTAAAAGCAAGCAAGGTAATGGTTCAAATAACAAGGAGGTGCTATAACGTTTCTGGTCAGACCAATAACATTTTTTCTCTTTATCTGCCATTCATATTTTTAAGGCTTAACTGTAAGATATCGCCTTTGAATCAGAAAAGTAAATGTCCATGAAAATCAATGGGTTGTTCCTTCTGATTTCAGTAATAAAAAGCTTCAGTCTTTTCCTATTTCACACAATTAGGGCTTATCTTCTGGCAGCGAAGAGACCTATGGCCAGTTTTGAGTGTTAATGTTAGTTCTAGGATATGCCTCTTTGAACATATGAGTGTTCTCTTCACCTCTGTGAAATTACAACCAGCTACAATGTTTGTGAGAAAAAATTCAAAACAAGTCCAGGCAAACTGTATCTGAACATCTAAAGTCAAACTTCAAATCCTAGTTAGTTCACTCTTGAAGCAGAGCTTTCAATTCAGCTTCTTCCTTACTTAAGTTCTTGTAGAGTTCTGTTTTTCCCCACCCCACTAATAGAGACTGCTGAGAGGACAACATATAGTTTGCAATATATTTAATTAGCAATAAACTACTGAAAAGGCAGCTCAAGCAGTTATGTTAGAAAAATGATTTTAAATATAAAAAAAACTAAAACTATTACTCCAAACAATGAAATCTTAAATTACTGGCAAGCCATCTGTTTTCTCTGAGGACATGTCATAAAACCCTCTAAATTAATGTACATTTTAAAATCCTTGCTTTTCTGTAAAGACTACATAAGTTCATGAAATGTTGCTTGGCTATTTTTAGAATAATTTGTTATTTAGAAAGTTTTAAAAATAATTTTTCAAAGTGTAATGTGTACAACATAGGCTCCTAAATCCACTTTTAAATCAGTTCTCCACATCTAACTACATTCTGCAAGCACCAATTTATAATAACAATCCTTTTGGCATTCAATTCTGTAGTTGCAAATCTATTAGAAAAGCAATGATCCACTTTCAGAAAGGAATACTGCTAACAGAATAAAAATCAAACTGTGTACATTCCAAGTTACATACAGTATATAGCACATTCCAAACTAGCAGACAAAGGAGGACTGGTAGCACTGGTTTCTCTGTAAGTCATTTTCTGCATACTTTTATCCATAGATTCAGTGGTGTATTTAGACTAAAGCAGCAGATTGTTTGATTCTTCTCATTCAATAATACCCCTTCCTAAGCAGTTCAGCACCAAGCTAGTGACGACTAACAGTAGGAATTGTGTCTTTATCCACAGGCAGCCAAAAATGTACTATCTCATTTTGGAGTAATTTATCCAATAAGATGATTTAAGGGACAGTTCAATGGCACCAGTTTTGGTAGGCAAAAACAGAAGGAAGGAATATAAATCAAAGGTGACTGACAGGTAAAGGATATATGCAGCAATCAGCCAAACCATAAGCATACTGGCACAAATTCAACAAGATCATTTATAAAAAAATTTAAAGTCAGGAATACACAAAAGGGGGTCTGGTGCTAACTAAATCCACAGATAGATTACACGCCACTGAAATAAACACTTCCAGATGCTGGTGTACAAAAACCTTTCACAGAAAGAAATGTTTTCTTTCATAAATTTGAAGGGAGGAACTTTGGGTAAAGGGGAGAGGAAAACAAGGGCTCCGTACTGAGACTTGACTTCCTACTGCTTTTACAGACCTGATTATTTTTTCCAAATACAAAAGTAACATACAAGAAAACAATATCCTGAAATAACAGAACCAACCAGGCACATTTTAATGTAGTCATGTTTCAGTAGCAAAAGGAGTAGAGATATTTTAGAAATCACTTTAAACCTGATGTGGCCCCACTGGCTTCGTAAGTTCTCCACAGCAAACATGTTGACCTGACAGATAACAGATTTCCTGAAGATCATTCCCCTCCCATCACACACATATTTGTAGAAATGCTGCATATTTGGTGAGCAGTTGATAAATTATGCAAATAATATACAAGGAATCAGACCTTTCAACATTTGACCAAAAACATTTAACAGCATAGGCTGGTAATCTCGACTGCCTCAATCCAGTTTTGACTAATACAGGGCCTTTCCATTTGTGTTTAGGTTCAGATTAATACAGCTTACTTTAAAATTCATAAAGCTGAGAAAAAAAATGATTTTTATATTGCTTTTTATCATGTGTCTTTGCATGTGTCTTTTTTCCTCTTTACACACTTGCTGGACTTAATAAGATTTAATCACATCCAGTAATTATTATTCAATACATGCCTACTAACAATGATACTTCGGAGATGATTCACGTGTTTTGGGGTGAATGATCTTTTCATTCACAGAATTGTGGCAGCAAAGAAAATTTGAGAGGTGATAGCTATTTCATCTCAGCTGCATAAACTCAGGCTGCCGTTTTATGCATCTGTCATTCCCTCAATATTCTGTTGCCTCAAGTAGCATTCCACGCTTGCTCAAATTTTACCCCTCTGTTGGTACAGCAAACATGCAGAGCTTAAGTTTTAATGGAAAACACTGGGATACTTTCTTTTAGGTGGTGAGGGGACAACTCTTATTTTTGGGTCTATTTACAGAGTATGCAGTGTATTTAATTGTTTAATTTTTGCAGCCCTGATAATTGTATTGGCAGTGTACCAATTGAGCCTTTCAAGCTCATTATCATAATATGCACTTCTACATGACATAAAATGGGTGTTGGGGGGCGGAATCAACATTCAACACAAGCTTCTGCTGCAGAATCAAATCAGCAATGGGAAGCAGAGAGCACTCAGATTTTCTCAGTTCCCTTACATGCATTTTATATCTATATTGGCTGTATGAGAGCCAGTGACTTACAAGGAAGTACAGCAATAAAAGGAAGGATATGGCATATTGCCAGTAGAAAGTACAGTCATAACAAGAGTCGAGCCAAGGGTACAGCTTGGGGAGGGGACAATGCTCAAGAAATAAGGGCATAAAGACAAGCTAAGAGTAGAATAAATGCTAATGGCTGGACAGTTGAACTCCAATTGTCTAATAAGGTGTGCAACACTAATTGATTTGCCACAGATGGAACAAAGGAGGGGAGAGAAAAGGGAGACGGCAAACCTTGAATATTAAAAAATGCACCAAGGAAGATAGGGTTTACAATACTTGTGCTTTAAATCTACTATATAAAAGTCAAAGTTTGTAGGTTTGTTTGTCTGTGTCAAGCAAAGACCTCATATGATTTGTTGTGATATGATTGGCTGTGTGAGGCAAAGACCTCATATGATTGGCTGCCTGGGAAGATTCTATGGAATCCTTATCCCCTTTTTACCTGTGCTGGTCTATGATCGTAATAAAGATTCTATTCAATTCTACAGAATCCTGGGTTTGCAGTTTAGAGAGGGGCCTTTAGAATTCTCAGCCAGAGCGCTCTTGGGCCTGGCCAGCTGCTATGGAGATGAGGCCTGGCAGCAAGGAGGAAGGCAGTGTATTCCCTCAGGAACCCAACCTCTGTATGTTAATAATTCTGAATACAGATTGGATTGGGGAATATGGGGAAAAGTTATAGGTACTGGACAAGACAGTTTGGGGAATTAAAGACACAGGATCTCAAATCTTTCTAACAAGTACTACCTATGAGAAAATAAAATCCCGGGCAATGCTGGGTATATATGCTAGTATTCTATAATTTTTAATTGTATACCTTTGGTCTAAGGAAATAACCAAATGGGTAAGGGGCAATAGATTGGAAAGAAATGGACAACTCCAAACCCTTGTCCTGAAAGTACAATGAATTCAGTGGAGTCCAGAAATAATATTGTGGAGCCCACAGTAATACAGTCAATAGTAGATCTGATGACAACAATGTGCTAAATGACAGCAGAGATTAGTATATTACTCCATTTTTTCTATTTTCAGCATTGAGCATGCTGTTGCCAGTAAATATTGGGTAACTGTCATTTTTTAAAATTATTAGGAAAACAAGTTGGGCGGCACCACTTCATTTCCCACTACCTGGATCACAATAGGGTCCTGTCAGGGTATCTAACAATACCATAATGACTGAGTTTGGTGATCTCTTGTCCAGAGCCTGAGGAAAGACATCATCTAGAGTCATAGCTGTGGTAGAAGAGAAACAGACAGAGAGAAGCAGTCTACATACACAGCTCCAAGATGGACAGCGGAGGGGGGAAATGAGCAGAAATAGTGGAGCAAGAAAGGAAAACAGAGGAAATCAAAGAAGAAGCAGATGGAACAACCTGAAGAAGACACAGAAGAGATCATAGGAGAAGAGAGACCAAATGAGGTGGACACAGGTAAGGAAAGGAATATAGAGGAGATTAAGAGGGCAGACAGACCAACATAAGAAAGGTGTATGAAGAGGATAAAACACAATTATGAAAAAAGAAGTCAAGAACCAACCAAAAGAGGGATGGTTTAGGGCAGAGCTTTCCAAACTTTTCATGTTGGTGACACACTTTTTAGACTTGCATCATTTCATATCATATTAATTCAGCAAGTAATTCAGTAAGTGGAGGCAGCTCCTCCACCCGAGCCTGGCCTGCTGCTGCCAGAGTCTTCCTCAGCCTGGGGCAGCAGTGGCAGAGGCAACCCGTTCATTCTGGCCACACTGTGCCGGTGGGAGAGGCAGCCTCTCCACCCATTACATTCACATGACACACCTACACTCTGCAGCCAACACACTAATGTGTTGTGACACACAGTTTAAAAAACTGTGGTTTAGGGGATGTTGCTGTAAAGGGGCAATAGACTGGAAAGGAATGGACAACTCCAAACCCTTGTCCTGAAAGGAGGATTAGTTCAGTGGAGCCCAAAAGCAATATTATGGAACCCACAGTAATACAATCAGTTGTAGATCAGATTATGAGAATAATCTATAGGGTACACTCAACTTGGAATACTAGAGTGAAATCTTCTCGATGTAACCTTGCAGGTCAATTCACTGTCCTCCAACTGCATGAAGAAAATGGTCTGTTGGCTATGGATTCCATTTCCATCCAGATCAAAGACTCCAGAAACACAAAAGGGAGGCATCAGAGAAAGATACAGACATGAGCTTCCCCAAGCATGGACTCTGAAGCTTCAGATGAACAAGTTGCTTACCTGTAACTTGGTTCTTCAAGAGGTCATCTGTGCCCTCAAACAATGAGGTTTGTGCATGCACACAGACCTTGCCAGAAAGTTGCAGAGCTGGGTAGCTTGGTGGGAAGCCCAGACCCGTCTCACATACTGTGCATGATCCAGCCTGCCAAGATACTTTCCACTCAGTTTTCAAGTCTGTCAGAAGAACAGGTATCTGAAAGAGGGGAGGTAGGGCAGTGTTGTGTGAGGGCACAGATAGAATCATAGAATTCTAGAGTTGGAAGAGACCACGGAGCCATTGAGTCCAAACCCCTGCTATGCAGGAACACACATCAAAGCACTCCCAACAGATGGCCATCCAGCCTCTGTTTAAAAACCTCCAAAGAAGGACACTCCACCACACTCCAAGGCAGCATGTTCCACTGCCAGCCAGTTCTGACTGTCACGAAGTTCTTCCTGAGGTTCATGTGGAATCTCTTTTCCTGTAGCTTGAATTCATTGCCCCTTGTCCTAGTTTCTGGAGCAGTGGAAAACAAGCCTGTTCCTTCTTTGATATGACAGTCTTTCAAATATTTGAACATGTCTATCATGTCCTCTCTTAACCTTCTCTTCTGCAGACTAAACATATCCAGCTCCCTAAGACGCTCCTCGTACGTCATGGCTTCCAGACCCTCCAGCATTTTGGTCACCCTCCTCCCAACATGTTCCAGCTTGTCAATATCCTTCTTGAAATGAGGTGCTCAGAACTAGACACAGTATTCCAGATGAGGTCAGACCAAAGCAGAATAGAGTGGTACTATTACTTTCCTCGATCTAGACACCATACTCCTATTGATGCAACCAGGAATCGCACTGGTTTTCTTGACTGCCGCATCACACCACGGACTCATGTTCAGTTTGTGGTCTACTAAGACTCCTAGATCCCTTTCACACATACTGTTGTCCAGGCAGGTGTCTCCCATCCTTTATTTGTGCATTCCATTTTTTTCTGCCTAGGTGTAGGTTTTTACATTTCCCTCTGTTGAAACTCACTTTGTTAGCTTTGGCCCAGCTCTCCAATCTGTCAAGGTCATTTTGAATTTTGATCCTGCCTTCTGGGAAATTAGCAACCTCTCTCAATTTGGTATCATCTGCAAATTTGATCAGCATGCTCTCTATTCCTTCATCCAAGTCATTGATAATAGCACCGGGCCCAGGAAAGAACCCTGTGGCACCCCATCAGTCACTTCTCTCCAGGATGAAGAGGAGCCATTGGTGAGCACTCTTTGGGTTCAGTCAGTCAACCAATTACAAATCTACATAACAGTAGCACTCTCCAGCCCATATTGTATTACCTTTTGGCAAGAATGTCATGGGGAACTTTGTCAAAGGCCTTCCTGAAATCAAGATATGCTATGTCCACAGCATTCTCTTCATCTATCAAGCTTGTAACTCTATCATAAAAAGAGATAAGATTAGTCTGGCATGTTGACTATCCATGTTGACTTTTAGTGATTACGGCATTGCTTTCTAAGTAATTACAAACTATCTGCTTAAAGATCTGCTTAGAATCTTTCCAGGTATTGATGTCTGGCTGACTGGGCGATAATTATTTGGGTCCTCTTTTTTTTTTTTTTTGGCTTTTTGAAGATAAGGACAACATTTGCTCTTCTCCAGTCTGCTTAGACTTTCCCTGTTCTCCACTCTCAAAGAGTAATGCCAGTGGTTCTAAAATTACTTCTGTCAGTTCTTTTAATATCCTTGGATGTAGTTCATCTGGCCCTAGATACTTGAATTCATTTAGAGTAGCCAGGTATACCTGTACTATGTCCCTATTTATATTATGCTGAGTTTCTGCCACTTCCACACTTGATCCCCACTCCCTGGATTGAGTACCTTTTTCCTTTTGGGAGAAAACTAAGGCAAAAAAGGTGTTGAGATATTGAGATGACCACTCAAAGTACCACAGTTACAGGTAAGCAACCTGTACTTCTTCATGGTCTCTGTGTCTCAAACAACAGGTGACTACAATGCTTACCAGAGAATGGAGGCTCAGCTCACTGTAGGCTAGCACCACACAGCAAAAACTCATATCCTTTCTGGCATGAAAGTCGAGCCTGTAGTGGCAAATAAAGATGGAAGGTTGTGACCAGGTAGTGGTCCTACAGAGGTCCAGCAATGGGACGCCACTTAATGCAGCTGAAGAGGATGAGATGGCCCAGTAGGATATGCTCTCAAGGAGCTGGGTACTGGTTGTTTCACAAGTTTGTATGCAAGGCAAACAGTGTCCACCACCCACTTGGAGAGGAGTTGGGCTGATACTTTGTCCCCTCTATGATGGCCACCATAGCAAATGAAAAGACCGGTCGACTGTCTAAATGTAGAGTTCCTATGAGTGTAGAAGGTAGGAGTGCAATGGACATCCAAGGAGTATAGCAATTTCTCCAACTGAGTAGTCGACTGAGGATAAAAGATTGTGAAGACAGGTGGAACTCTGACACTACTTTGGGTAAGGAAGAAATGTCCAGGCAGAAGACTACTTTGTCCCAGTGAAACACCAGTAAAGTTTCATCAGAATGCAGTGCTGTTAATTCACCAGAGCATAAAGCTGAAGTTATAGCCATGAAGAAAACAGTTTTAAGAGTTAGTAGACAGTCATCTGCTGAAGCCATGAGCTCAAAGGGATGTTTCATGAGTTGCAACAACGCCAAAGATAGTGACCAAGGAGGTATTGGGAGAGAGACTGCTGGGTACAGATGAGACAGTCTCTTTAGAAAATTCTTAACAGTAGGATCCTTGAAGAAAGTTGTGGAAGATCCATCAAACTGTTGATGAGCCACTATTGCTGAGACATAGACCTTTAGTGAGAAGGCTAGGTCCCACTCCTATGCAGTACTGTCAACACCACTGGAGGAGGAATGCAGTACTGTCAACACCATTGGAGGAGATGTTGGTTCAGATCCATTATTGGAGAAATCACAAAACTTCCTCCATTCATAGAAGTAAGATCTCTTAGTAGAGTAAAGTTAGTGGCTTCAAAGACTGAACAAAGCTTTGAAGAGTCTAGTGCATTATCCTCCAAGTGGACAGATGAAGTAGTGGAATGCCTGCATGAGGACCTGCCCATTGGAGTGGGAGAGGAGATCTCGTCAGAGACATGTCTAGAAGTTTTCCAAAGCATGGTTGCCTGGGCAAAAATGGAGCTATCAAGATGGCATCTGAACAATTTAGTGTCAGTTTCGCTATCACTCTCCCTAATAGCAGAAAGGGAGGGAACAGGTAGACCATACTGCCTGTCCAGCAAAAGAGGAACAAGTCCCCTAGCAACCCTCTGGCTGCTCCCACTGTAGAGCAGAACTGACAAGATTTGCTGTTGTGCCTTGCAGTGGAGTTCCCCAACAATTTATAATGTCCAGATACACTTGGTGAAATAAGGTTCCCTTGTGTTGCAGAACTTTGCTGCGACTCAGTGGATCTGCTAGGGCATTGCTTGTTCCCGCAACGTGGATGGTTACGGAATCTATACATCTTACTACACACCAGTCCCAGAGGCAGGTAGTGAGGTGTTGCAGAGTGGCCAAGAGGGTGCCCCCCCAATGTTTTAGAAAACACACTATGGTCATTTGTCCAAGACCACCTGAACCACTGTCTGACAGAGCAACCTCTTGAAAGACATTGGCGTCTTCAAGATTTCCCACAGTTTTAGCACACTGATATATAAACTCCTTTCTTGAGGTGACCAATGACTCTGCAGGATAGTGGAGCCACAGTGTGCACCTCATCCCAACAAAGATGAATCTGTGGTCACCACTACGGTGGACTGTAGCAGCTTGAATGGCATGCCTGAACATAGTTTGTTCATGGAGATCCACCAGAGATGCAACTTCCTGACTGTGGATGGTACTGTTATCCTACTACGCTGATAATCACGGAGTGGATTCAAACACCTGATGAACCAGTATTGGAGTGACTGAAACTTCAGGCAAGAGAGAAAAGTCATGGTCTTAGTGGTGGCCATCAAGCCTAGCAGATGCTGGATCCAACCACTTGGCATAGCAGAGACCATGAATGACTGCATCGTGTCGGGTCTGAGCCCTCTGAAGTGGGAGAAAGGAATTCCTCAGACAGGAACCCAATGGATTCTATGAAGTCTATATGACGAGTAAGTTCCAACACTGATTTTTTTGGAATCGACACTGAGACCCAAACATTGTAGAAGAGGCAGATTCAGATGTAAGTCTGTGTACAACTTGTTCCTGCAAGATGCTACCAGCAACCAGTGTTGAAGTATGGGTAGCACACCCCGAGTCCTGAGAGAAGAGATCACCATAGCCATACACTTCATGAAAACTCTTGGAGCTTCTGAAAGTCCAAAGAGAAGGACTTTGTATTGGTAGAGGTCCTGTCCTATCATGAAGTGAAGGTACTTCCTGTGCTGTGGGTGAATAGCGACGTGAAAACATGCATCCCACAGATCTACTGAAGTGAACCATTCCGCTCTCCTGAAGAAGGGAAGAATGGAAGCCAGGGTCACCATCTTGAACTTCTGTGGGCATATATACTTGTTGACACCATGTAGATCCAGCATGGAACACAGATCACCATGTCATTTTGGAATCATGAAGTACCGGGAGAAGTATCTGTTCCTTTTGTACCAAGGTGGAATTTTCTCAACAGTGCCCTTGAGTAGCAAAGATGTCAATCTTCTCTAGGTGAGCTCTTCCTACTTCCTTGCAAGGAAGTAGAACGAAAAACACCAATGGGAAGAATATTTCTTGCAAGGAATATTTCTTAGTACATAACTAAACCTATCCATTTGTATCATGTCATACAGTTTTATCTCCCATATTTTCTGATTTCCATTTTTGTGCTAACAACATCCTATCAGCAGTTGCCATGTAAAACAGTTGATTTCAAGCCTTTTTTTTCTAGACCATCACCCATTATAGATAATAGATAGAGTTCTGGAGACATTTCAAACTAAAAACCTAACATTTTCTCTATTTGAATGTGAATAACCTTCCAAAATTTTTTGACAATTTTGCACATCCATCACTGATGATAAAAAGTACCAGTTCCTTGACCACATTTCCAGCATTCGTTTGAATAATTACGATACGCTTTAGACAATTTTACAGGTGTAAGATACCATCGCAAATATATCTTATATAATTTTTCCTTGATATCTTGACATGCTGTATATTTAACTCATTATATCCAGATTTTCTCTCATTGTTCCATGGGAATTGGATGGGAGACATTTTGTGCCCATTTAATCATAGATGATTTAACAGGCTCATCCTCTAAGGTCCATCATAAAAGAATTCTATAAATGGAAGAGATGGGTTTAGCTTTTCTTGAACATAAAATTGCAGTCATATCGTCCTCCCTTACTTGGTAGTCATTTAATTTAATATCAATTCTTAGTTTTTCTCTGAGCTGTCTGTATAAGAGCCAATGGTACTTAATCCCAGATTCATTCAATTCTTGCTGAGATCTAATTTTTACATGATCTTGTTGCTTCTCAACCAGATCTTTGTATTTTATCCATTTATTGAATAATATATTTTATTTTTTATAATAGGCCTCATGAGGGGAAACCCACTGGGGAGTTTTCGGACAAACTCTCAAGACATTTAATAGGGTTTTCCTTATGCAATGGTGGTTAAATTCTCTATTATTTTTGGCCTTATTGTACCATAAGTAAAAGTGCCAACCTGACCAAAGAGCCTTTCCTTCTAGATTTAATAATTTGGTGTTATCTAGATTGATCCAGTCTTGTATCCAGTTGAAGCAGCAAGTATGATAGTATAACACCAAATTTGGCAATGCTACACCTCCTCTCTCTTTTGCATCTTCTTGAATTTTCAATTTTACTTTCGTTTTTTTTCCTCCCCATATAAATTTAGAAATTTCTTTCTGCCAACCTTTGGTAATTTTGTCACTATGTATAATTGAGATTGTCTGAAATAGGTAGAGGATCTTTGGTCGGATAGACATCTTCTCAGCTGCATTTTCCCCAAAAACAATAATCTCAAGTTGTTCCAGTTTTTTAAATCTTTCAGAATGTCCTTCCATATTTTTTCTTAAAAGTTTTTAGAGAGATCAGAATTTTTTTTTTGTAATTAAAATTCCTAAATATTTAACTTTCTTAATGATGGTAAATCCCATTAATTGTGATATTAAGGTTTCCTCCTCTTCAGAAGTATTTTTGGTTAATACAGTTGTTTTTTCTTATTAATTTTTAAATCTGATTGTTTTTCAAAATCTTTCAGAATGGTTTTGAACACATTTAAACTGTAATTAAGATCTTCCAAAGTAACAACAAGATCATCTGTGCAGGCTCGAATGTTATATTCATTGCCTCTTAGTTTAGTCCCCTTTAGTTTAGGGTTATTTCTAATATTTGCAATCAAAACTTCGATCACCACCAAAAATAAGAGGGAAAATAAAGGACATCCCTGTCTCGTTCCTCTTTGCACTTTAAATTTTTCAGATTTCTGACCATTTACAACAACTTGTGCCAATTGGGTAGAGTATATGGCTTTAATCAAGTTCAGAAATCTTTCTCTCATATTCATTTTTTGGCAAATATTCATCATAAATTTCCAACTGATGGTGTCCAAGGCCTTTTCAATGTCCAAAAAAATGGCAGCTAATTTTTTGGGGGGATGATTTTCATAAAGCTTGATTATATTAATTATATTTTAGATTGTCTTTTATTTGTCTCCCGGGGATAAATCCGGCTTGTTCTTCTGGTATCATTTCTTGAAGGACTCTCTTTAATCTATTGGTCAATATAGCAGTAAAAAGTTTATAATCTGTATTTAATAAAGAAATTGGCTGATCCTTTCTTATGAATCAGTATTATGTGTTTCTTTCCAAGAATTGGGAATGGTCCCCTGCCGTGCCTCATTCATAATATTTTGAAGAATAGGCAATAACTGCTGTTGAAAGGTTTTATAGAAGGACGCTGAATAACCATTTGGGCCAGGGGATTTCCCTTCTTTTGCTTTGCGAATTGCTTCTGTCACTTCTGCCATTGTAATTCAACTATTTAGTATCTTCCTCTGTTCTTCTGTTAAAGTCTTTACATTTTGCTGGGATAGATAGATTTTTATAGATTCATAATTTAAGTCTTGATCTTTATATAATGCTGAAAAGTAGTTTGTGAAGATTTTCCTTATCTTAGAAGAATCAGTAAATATAGTTTTGCCACTCTTTATTTTAGTAATCAGTGTTTTCTCTCTTTTCTTTTTCAGTTGGAGAGCCAACCATTTACCAGCTTTATTGGCCCATTCAAAATGGTGTTGCCTCTCATATAGCAGTTTATTATTAAGCTCGGTATTTATTTGGGTCTCTGATTGTTTCTGGAGTATCTTTATTTCTTTCTGTATAGATTTATTTGTTGGGTCCGCATTTAGCTTCTTCTCTTTATTTTTTATCTCCTCATTGATTTTCTGAATATTCTCTCTCTTTCTTTTGTTAATCTCTGTGATGGATAAGATAGCCTCAAATAACTGCTTTCCCAGCATCCCACACAGTTCCAAGATTGATATCTTTATTTAAATTTTCCTCAAAATATAGCTTTAGTAGGTCGTTAATTTTAGTTATTAACTTGTTTTCTAACAAGAGCTTCTCATTTAGTCTCCAACTGAATATGCCTTCTGATCTCTTCTTTAGAATTAATGATATTGGGTTATGATCTGAAAGATTTTGAGAGCATATCTCTTGCTTAAAAATGGTATAAATCATAGACTTGGAGACTAGAAACATATCTATTCTTGAAAGTGAGGCATGAGGTTCAGAGTAAAATGTGCAGTCTTGTGCTGGTTCGTACAGAGGTCGCCATGGATCAATTAACTCAAGATTGTCTACCATCGAATCAAATGACGAGGGAAGCTTTCCTTGGTTTTTCTTTATCGTCTTTTCTGGTTTTTTATCCAAACTTGGATTAATCATCCCATTCCAGTCACCGAAGACAATTATCTTACTGTATGCTAGACCGGAGATCTTCTTATCTAATTGTTTATAGAAATTTCCTTGTTTAGTACAGGGCCATATAATCCTACTAATAGAATTTGTTGATTTTGCCAATTTATTTCAACTGCGACATAACATCCTGCCCCGTCTTTGAGAATTCTTTAGAATTTATTATTGGTTTCACGTAGAGGACTACACCTCTTTTATTTTTATTTGGAACAGAAACAAATTCATTACCTAATTTTTAATTTTGAATTAGATGAACTTTAGAGAGTTGCACACGAATTTTTTGTAAGCATATTACATCTAGTTTTTTCTTCTCTATATAGTGAAATATTTTTTTCCTTTTCTGGGGAGTAAGAATTCCTTTAACATTCCAAGAAAGGCTCTTCAGATCTATTTCTTACAGTTTTATGAGCTGTTCTAAGTTCTAATTGTTTTCTTCTTCTAAACCTTCTCTATCTTTATTCTCTGTCTCATATCTAGTTACTCCCCCTCCTAGTCTTCTTCTTGATCTGCAGTTTTCTTTTGATCTACTTCAAATTGTGTGTCCGCTATTCCTTCTTCTTCTTGAGGCTTACATTTCCATTGGTCTTTCCCAAATTTCTTCATAAAAATCTTTGCTTCCTGTATCGTATCCATTTTGAATTGTTTCTCTCTAAAGGGAAAGCTGAGGCCTTCAAGTTTTCCCCATAATATGTTTTGACACTTTAGAAAAGTCGTTAAAAATTTATATTCAATCCTTTTGCACAAGATTCTTGGTGGTATATCTTTATAAATATGAAACTTCATTTTATCAGTTATAAGATCAACTTCTAAACTCTTTTGAATTAAATCTCTAGTCTTCTTTCAGATGAAATATACCATAATATCTCGAGGTAGTTTTCTTTCTCTGGCAATTCTCAGTTCTATTCTGTACATTTTATCAATTTCCCATCCCATTACTTCACAAGATATATTTAGATAATCAGCTAAGGCTGGGATCAACCTTTCATATAGGTTCTCTTCTTTATGTTCCATCAAACCTCTTATTTTTAAACAATTTTATCTTAGCTTCAAATCAGATAATGTTTTTTCATCCAGGAGAAGTTCTTGCTGTCATGTCAAATTTTCTATACTTTCTTCTGTCTCTTTCATTTTGGTTTCTAATGTTATCACATGGTTCTTGGTGGTTTTCAAATCTTCTTGCAGTCCTCCCAACGCAGTCTTGATTCCTTTCAATTCTGTCTTAAAATCTTGTTTCAGCTCACTTATGAGGTCTTTCATTTCTTGTTTCATTTCCAACTTTATGTTTCTAATCTCCTCTAAAAGAGTGTATTGGTATTGATCAGATTTTGATTGATCCGATTTGGGCAGTGGCTCCAATGATAATTTCTGTTGAGTAGGGAGAGTGGAAGAAGTGACCATTTTTGCTGGTTTAGTGGGTCAGTATCTGTGTAGCTTTCCCAAATGGAGGAGATTGGAAAATTGATAGGCTTCAGTAGTTCCTTTATCAGATATATTTCTATATCATATATATATATTTCTACTTTCCCAGATAATATTTTCAGTTCAATATAACAAAATGAATTATTATGAGTTTTATATCAATATCAAACTTAATTTCAAATTCAAATAGTAATTGTATTAATTAATAATATATTATGGTTGACTTCCAGTCTGACTATGGTGTCGTGACAAGGCTCTCCGGGAGGCTCTGCTAAAGGAGAACCTTTCTTCAGGTGGCAGAAGGAGGTTGGGGAACCAACTAAAGCCCTCCTTGGTATAGGGGAGTGAGAAAGGGGCTCCAGAGATCAGGATTGCACTTCCTAGCTGTCAACTGAGCGGAAAATTTCATGAAAGACAGCAGCGGACGGAGTGAGGGAGATCGGAGCAAACCACTGCCATCTGATATTGTTTCTTTGCACACAAGCGGTGACCGCAAGACCTTTTTTTTTTTAATTAAAACAATTGTTATTCGCATTACATACATGTATTATCATATTTCCAAAATAAAAACAAGCTTCTTTGTCGTGTTTTCATACATTCTATCCAATTTCTATTATAACTTCCTCTCACCTCTTGATAGAACCTCTATTTTGCTAGCTTATCGTGATCTCAATATACATAAATTCTCTAAAGTAGACTAGCTTCTTTAAATACATATTATAGTATACACAACTATTTCACATCAATTGAATATTCAATTAAACATCTATTCTTCTCCTTTCATTTCTATATCCAATTTTTTTTTCTATTACTGTCTTAATTGATCTCAAATCATCAAGTTTTTTCGTCTGTTATTTATCTTGCAAATTAAGTGTGAGGTCTTCCAAAATAATAAATTCTAAAACCTTCTGTATCC
The DNA here is from genome assembly GCA_948474755.1 of Ctenosaura bakeri. Classification (NCBI taxonomy): domain Eukaryota; kingdom Metazoa; phylum Chordata; class Lepidosauria; order Squamata; family Iguanidae; genus Ctenosaura; species Ctenosaura bakeri. Next base: position 329,879 of record CAOLHI010001155.1, on the reverse strand, counting down.
ATTCTTGTATTTCCGGTATTTCCTCTTTTTTCCAATATCTTGCATATACAATCCTGGCAGCCGAAACCATATACAGAATTATATATTCATATCTGATATATTTCTTATCAATTTGATGCAACATATTTAAGAGGAAAATTTCCGGTGTCATAGGCAACTCTATTTTTAAAATTTCTGTCATTGTTCGGTGAATATTTCTCCAGTACATCTTAGCCTTACAACACTTCCACCACATATGATAGAAAGTTCCATTTTCCAACGAACATTTCCAACATGTTTTGTTTTCCAACTTATACATATTTGCCAGTTTCGATGGATCTAAATACCATCTATGAAGCATTTTAATGTAATTTTCCTTTAAATTCTGAGCTAATGTAAATTTTTGTGTAATAGCCCAGCTTTTTTCCCAGTGTTCCAAATTTATCGTGTGTCCAATATTTTGTGCCCAAACAATAATAGATTCTTTAATTCTCTCTGTTTCTAATTCCATATCTAATAAGTATTTATAGAACTGTGATGTTAAGTGTTCTTTTTTTTCAAATACTATTTTCTCCCATTCATTCAATTGAGGATTTGTCTCAATTCCTTCTATTTTAAGATCCATTTTAAATTTTTCCTTTAATTGTATATGTAGGAACCATTGGCAATCCCAACCTTCTTCAGCCAGTTCTCTTAATTCTTTGGTTTCCTTTGGAGTCTGTAATTATCAAATCTCTATATGTAAGCCATCTTCTAAATGGTTGTTTTGTTCTTCCCATCATAGCCTCCTGGGCGATACCCATAACGGTATTTTCGAATATATTTTCTTTTTCCAAAATTTCCATATTCCAAATAATGGCTTTCTTATATAATGATTGAGAAATTCTTTATCAGCTTTTGACTTTTGATACCAGAGATAAGCATGCCATCCAAATCTCAAATTTGGTCCTTCAAGAGTCAAAACTCTCTCATTCTTCAATTCAATCCAATCTTTAATCCAATTCATTCCGTTCGCAAGGAAGTATAATCTTAAATCTGGGACGTTACAACCACCTCTTTCTTTCCTATCTGTCAATATTTTCCATTTAATTCTTGGTTTTTTAGCCGCCCAAATGAATTTTGTTAGGTCTTGTCTCCATTCTGTGAAGTATTTAAAATTAGTAATTATAGGTAGATTTTGGAATAAATAGTTAATCTTTGGGAGAACCATCATCTTAATTGTTGCCATTCTGCCCATTAATGAAAGGTTTAATTTTGACCAATTTTGTAAATCCCTCTTGATCTCTCCCCATTTCTTAATATAATTATTCTCAAATAGTGCATTATTCTGTTTGGATATTATAATTCCTAAATAATTAATCTTTTTCTCTTCTTTGATGCCCATTCTTCGTTCTATTAATTCTATTTCATCTCTTCTCATATTTTTGGATATAAATTTTGTTTTCTCCTTATTAATTTTGAATCTGGCTATTCCTCCAAATTCTTCACAAATCTCCAAAAACTTTCGTACATTCGATTCCGGGTCTTCAAGAAATACTACCAAATCGTCTGCGTATGCCTTCAGTTTATATACGCCTCCTTTTATTTTGGCTCCTTTAATTGTCTCATCCATTCTTATTTTCTTTAATAAGACTTCCAGCACCATGATGAATAATAAAGGGGAGAGCGGACAGCCTTGGCAGGTACCTTTCATTATATTTATCGGGTCTGTCTTGTCCCCATTTATTAATAATTGGGCTTTACAATTAAGATATATTTGGTTTATCCAAGTTGTGAACTTTTCTCCACACTCAAGTCTATTTAATAGTTCAAAGAGAAATTCATGATCCACATTATCAAAGGCCTTTTCGGCGTCCACGAAGATCATCATGCATTTTTTCTCGTTATGTTTCCTATAGAATTCCAGCATATTAATCACCGTCTGAATATTATCTCTAATATACCTCTTAGGTAAAAATCCGCTCTGATCTTCGTGGATCGTTTCTTGTAATATTGATTTTAATCTATTTGCCAGTATTTTTGTAAAGATTTTGTAATCTATATTTAGCAGAGATATCGGCCTGTAGTTATTAGGGTTTGTCGGATCTTTTCCCTCCTTTAATATTAAGGTGATGTTAGCTTCATTCCATGAGTCTGGTTTGCCGTTCTTCGTAATCTCATTGAACATCTTTCTCATCGGTTCTCTTAATTCTTCTTGCAGTTCTTTATAATATAATCCAGTAAACCCATCCGGACCCGAAGCTTTCCCAATTTTGATTTCTTTTATTGCATTTATTACTTCCATGCATGTTATTTCCGCATTTAAACTATTCCTTTGATCTTCTGTTAATTTTATCAAGTCTTGATTATCCAGATATTCTTCTATCTTCTTCATCTTATTGGTTTTTATCGATTTTTGATATAGCTCTTTATAATATTTCCTAAATTCATTCATTATTATTTTCTCATCTGACGTTATCTCATTATTTTTTTTCACTTGCAAAATTAGATTTCTCTCTCTTCTTTTCCGTATCTTATAAGCCAGCCATCTTCCAGGTTTATCGGCATTTTCGAAATTTTTCTGTTTAAGCATCCGCAATTTTTTCTCGATCTCAATCAAATTCTCTGTTTGTAATTCCATTTGTATCTCTTTATGGCAAGACCTTTTAAATAGACCTCGACACAAGAACATTATTGAAGATCTCGTTTGCTTGTTGTAGAAGAAGACTTAATCTCATCGAAAGACTAAAAGGGTGAGGAATTCGGATTGGGATCTTTTTGTTGATAGAGACACAAATTGGGGGGAGTGAGATAACTAAAGCGGCATGCTAGCAGCTGGATTGAGTGACTCTGGAGCCATACTCTTAAGCTAGCTAAAAACTTTTGATCTTTAAATTACTCTGCTTCCCCCATACAAATTGTATATTTGGACATTGCAACTGAAATATTTTCTTTGCTATGGACTGAAAGTTGGAAGGGAAAGGAATAAAAGACTATTTATATTGATAAAGAAAACTTGAGCAGCGAGCAAAAGAAGATGAGAGACAGAGAGGGTAATGCGATGCCCATGAAGAGGGAAGGATTGTTACAGTGAAGGACTGAGAAAGATAGAGAAGAGAAAGATAGATAGAAATAGAGAAAGACAGAGAAGGAGAGGGCAGAGTGGAGAGAAAGAGCAGGCGACAGTGAAGGATTGAGAAGGATAGAGAAGGAAAGTAGCGTGGAAAAAAGTGGCATGGAGAGAAAGAACAGGCGACAGTGAAGGATTGAGAAGGACAGAGAAGGAGAAAGTGGTGTGGAAGAAAGCAGCGTGGAGAGAAAGAGCAGGCAACAGTGAAGGACTGAGAAGGATAGAGAAGGAGAAAGCAACGTGCAAGAAAACAACGTGGAGAGAAAGAGCAGGCGACGGTGAAAGACTGAGAAGAGCAGTTAATTAATAATATATTATAGTTGTTTCTAGTGAGTAACAAATTATTGTAAATAACTATCTCCAAAACTTTATATTCTTTGCTAATAATACAATCCTACAATAACTTATATATAAGTATAAATAATACCTAATTAATTCTAGTAACAAAATTGATCACCCTTTGATTGCTTGAATTGTCATCTAGATCACAGCTAATTAAGCTGTTAATTACACTGTATAGTTCATTAATTTATGTCTATATATACTTAATAAAATATGTATCCTTAAAATAAGCTAATATGTTACTTATGTTAGCAGAGATAGTTCAAAAGAGAAAGGAAATAACAGAGAAAAATGATGGACAATAGATAATTATGTCCAATAAATTAGTTGGGCAGAATCAAAACCTCAAGGTATCCTGAGCTAATCAAATTTTCAGTCACTTCATCTTGAAAGGAAGAGAAGAATTTATATAAAAAAGCTAAAAAAAAAATTAAATTTATTTATTAAAAATATACATAGAAAACATACAAGACAAATACAAATACATAATTACACAAATACACAAAACAAAACATATTATACAAATTATTACTAAATACATAACATATTACAAAAAACATACAATGAAAACATTTGCTTCTTTTACCTAAATACCTATTATAACAACTTAAATATTACTTCCCACTCCGACACAAAAACATTTTTACCATAATCCATTTCATTTTGGTCTTTATATCCCTTAATCTTTTTTTTTTAATATTCTCTATTCTAGAGTATTTCAAAAATCGATATTCACCATCTTAACAACCTTCCATGAATTCTTATAATACTTAATTACATTGTCCCATTGTTTTATAAATTTATCTTTGCTCTCCCCTTTCATTATATGTGTTAATCTATCCATCTGAATCATATCATACAATTTTAGTTCCCATTCTTCTTTTGATGGCATTTTCCCTAGTTTCCATTTTTGGGCAATAACCATTCTTGCTGATGCCATATAAAACAGTTGTTTTCCAACAAATAAGATTTGAGCAGGAGAATCTCAGAACATGGGATCCTTTCTGCCCAGACCAGTCACTATTCTTTTACCTCACTACTCCTGCTGCTCGCCGCTCCTCTCTTTTTCTGTCACTGACCAATCTCCTTCTCACAGTCCATCACAAGCTATTCCGAAGTTATTTTAATTCAATTGTCCCACAGGTTATATCAAGAGTTAGTTAAGAATAAATTAACTTCTCTCTGATAAGTCAAAAAGTCTGGGGAAATCTAACAAATTCAATCTAGTCCCTATTTTCTACATTCTATAGAAAATTCTCAGTTCACAATTTATGCTGTGTGCCGCCATGAAAACCTTTCCCTTGTCACATCATCAGTCTCTCAGTTCTCTCTTTATAATTCCATCAGGCTTGCTATTTTATGGATTATACTTGAGTGCTCCTTTACATTCCTTAGCCAAAAAATCCAATACAAAGAAATAGTCCTTTAATCCAGTAAATTATCTCCATATTAGGAGAGGAGATGCCAAAAAAACAAAACAAAACAAAACAACCAAATGGAGCTAGCGACTGAAGATAACTCCCATAACACCAGCGGACAAAGATGGCTCCCGTGTCACTAGCCCCACTGCTACTGTAACAATGTTCCTGGTATCTCCAGCACAGTCCTCAGGGCAATACGTTCTTCATAAATTGAAAAAAACAACAACCAGAATTTCTTACCACTATTAGAGATTGCAATGAATCTAAGTCTTTTCTAAGAACGAAATGATCCAGACCCTTAAAGATCTTCCAACTCAGTCGAAGTTTTCATTTAAAAGGTCTACTGGCACCGTTAAGAGCTGAAAGCACTGTCAGATGGTGGTGGTTGTTTCGATCACCTCCGCTCTGTCCGCTGCCAACCATCGCATATTTCTTTGCTTCGAGTAGAAGCTAGGAAGCACATGTTTGACCTCTGGAACCCCACCTGTTCTCCCAATACCAAGGGAGATTTCAGTCAATTCAGAAATGTTCTGAATTGACTCCAGCCATCCGATAGAAGGGTCTCCTGTTTGGAGCTACAGGGAGAACCTTGTTACAGTGCCATTGTCAGACCGGAAGTCTCTGAAATGCTTTGAATTTCATGACTTTTTGAGAAAACACATTTTGTGCAAAAAGCAAGGATTTTTTCCAAACAAAATTGATCTTTATTGTTTCTGATAAACACTGAAACAAGTCAAGGCAAATTTTGAAGTGCCCTTGTTGCATATACAACGTTCGCCAAACTGCACCCAATGAAAATGACACTGCAGGATTACTGCCTGCCTGGTTTTCCTTGCTATACCATTAAACTACTTTTTAAAACCCAATGAGTTTCAGGCTTTGTTGCCAAAAGCCCCCCAAGAACAAACAAAATAAAAACCGGCTAAACCGTGTATGTACACTTCCTGTTGTTTACTTGCTGATGTAAACAACTTTCTTTGTTGGAGTGCTATTTATTTATTTTTATTATACTTGTATGCTGCCTTCTCCTGTAATGGGACCCAAGGCGGCTTTCAACAATAAATTAAAATATTAGAACAGTTAAAAACAATTAACAACTATTTCTATTTTTTTAAAAACAGTAATGGAATTTAATTCATAGTAAGGAACAGAATATTTAATATGAATGAATAAACAGCATTGTATCTAACATTCTGACTGTCAATATAATTTTGAGTTCACATTCTGCTCATAGTTCTTTCACAAAGAAACAATCTGCCCGAAATATTACGATCAGCCCTCCGCATTTGCAGAGATTAGGGTTGCAGGACCCCCACAAAAATGGAAGAACTGTGAATATCATAAGCCCGCCAAACTGTATTTAACACACACAAAAACTACCTGAACTTGTGGGGTGGCTGGACCCAGCTGTGCATGCTTTCCCTCATTCACTCACTCACTTGCATAGACAGGAGAAGGAGATGGGACAAGTGAGCAGGAAGAGGGAGCAAGGAGACATCTATCCCATCCCACCCCCTTCCTCCTTCTCAATAGAGCAGGTGAGTGAATGGGTGCACCTTCTCTCCTTCCATTCCATCCTCTTCCCCAAGAATCTGCCAATAATCAAATCTGCGAATGTTTAGCCCACAAATGTGGAGGGCTAACTGTATATCACTTAACACAGCCATTCTGGCAGCATGTAGGAAGCTTTAAACTGATCTCTGTGGTAGCTCCCTCCATGTGGAATGAAGACCTTCCTCACGTGTCTTTTATTTTGAAGCCCAAGGAGAAAAAAACCCAAACAATATAAACAGAGAATAAACATCAGATCTGCTTTGAGACAGAAAACACAGAGAACAACTTGATGCAGTTGCCAGGCAGTGGTCATATTGTGTGTGACGGCCTTTAGTTTTACTATTCTGTGTTACATCCTATATTCAATTGATATGAAATTTAAACATGGGAAAAATGCCAAGAAGGAAAATACTTTGCAGGTTCAGAAGTCTATATATTTCTTTAAAAACAGTTTATATCCCACAGCATCAAGTTATTCCCAACAGAGAATGCCAACTTATTTTTCATTTAGACAATTATTTTTCATTTAGTGAGAGACACTTTTTGGCCTACTGCCAAAACAGCTTTACCTGAGGTGCTCAATAATCTCACAGCCTGTCATATTTTTATGCTTCAGCATAAAACAACACTATTTCTGAATGACTATATTGTCAGCACAAGTGGATTAACCTCAAACCATCACCATATATGAGAGGGGACCTGACAAAAATATTGAGATTGCAAATCATGCAATTATAAGAATGCCAGTTACAAAATGTGACTCAGAACTGTGGCTGCAAACTAATTAAGGATTTGTTCAGCCATTATTTCCCTTTTAAATGACTCCAAAGGTTCTAAAAATAAATGACCATATTTCACAATCCAAAAAGATGATATTCTTTACCGGGGATAACAATGCATTAATTATTATTCATTGTACGTTACTTAATGCATGATATGTGATCTATTACTTTTACATGGCATTACTGATCAGTGACTTTTACATTATTGTTTAATTGCATTTTTGTTGCAACTTGGGCTTGTGCACCAAGGTCTTGAGGATTCTCTGCCGCAGTCTCAGTACGCTGTTGAGCAGGGGTGTGTTCCACTATGTCCCTATTGGAAACTGCCAAAGAAGGGGTAGAGGAGTGAGAGTGTTGACGCTCTACAGGATTGACCACCTGAAGTGGTAGGTCCTGTTGAGGTGTTACTGCAGTTCCTAAGCCGCACTTGGAGTGACATTAGATATCATTTTGACATCAACAATTTGGCTCTCTTCCACCATCCCTCTCCACGTGTTTGCGAGGTTCCCCAGACAAGCCCGCAGTCAGGCTCGGCCCATAATTGCTGCAATATTCCACACAATACAGGCAAGCCAGAAGTAGCCATCTTGCCGCTTTAGGAGACCTAAAAGGCAAGTACTCTCATTATGTATGCACACTGCTTACAATGAGCTCCCTGCCCCGAGTGGGCAACTTGACAAGCTGGATACTCAAATGTCAAGCACTGCGCATCTGCATACTGGCTACTCTATTGTCAATTCAGACCTAACTTAATCATGTTAAATTCTGACCTTTCGGAGGCTTTGTCTCCAGCCCTAAACTCATTGTTTTCCCCAAGTACAGACTAGCCTGTGGTCACATTTCTCCCTATAAAAACCCCTGGTTTTGTGAGCTTATTCGATCGGTCCCGATTTCCATCCTGTCTTGCTGCTGCTTTGTTTGGCGAGCCTTCCCCTCAGTTCCACGTACTGAGACTCTATACCAACGAACTCCATCTTCAGACTACCCGGGCTCCAGGAAAGGTGTAGTATTGCCCAAACCAACAACCTCTCTTGAAAATACCTCTATCCCACTCCAACCTTTATTTTCTATAGTTATCTGTGTGAGTGTGTTGCATACACTGTTTGTCTGTATTTAATAAAATTCACAATTTTTCTTATACTTGGTGTGCTCCTTGGCTTGGCCTGATCCCGTAGACATTGGGTAAAAGATTCCGCTGCGTTGCCCTGCCTCTCACACTGCTAGCTTGTGCTCTTGGCTAATATCCCCAATTTATTTAATTGAGAGCGCATTTAGGTGTCCCTCCCAGGACCCCCAGAAATCAGGGTAACAGAGTGGTGGAGAATGCAGGCAGCCCCTGTACCCCTAATTTGAGTGGGAGTCACGAACCTTCTCAAATCAGGCTGGTACTGACTTAGGCAATGGCCAGTCAAGTTGCTAGAGCTTCTGTTAGGCAGGAACATGTGCGTGTGTGTGAAATCTGTGTGATTGAGCTGCAGGAGCTATTCTATCTGGGCTGGAAATCTGCTCCCCTTCTTGCTTGCTTTGTGTATGTCAGCCGCCCTGGCACTGCCGATAGCAAGGGGTGTGCACAAGCTGTCCTGGGAATCACACCCCTAACTTGGGGTCTATTGTGGACTGGGATCCAAAGCGTTAGAGCACTATAACGTTAGGAACAGTCCACACACATCCAGCACCATAGCAGCAAGGCAGCTAAGCATTTAGAAAAATCACCCCCAGAGTTGAAATGTGGGTGCGTCCCGCTGGTTGTTGTTGTTGTTGTTGTTGTTGTAGTGAAAGCGCGGGTGCGTCCCGGCTGTTTAAATTTCGGGTGCATCCCAACTGCCAGCATACTAGGTGTGGGTGGTGAGTCCCGACCTAGCGTAGGGTTTAGAAGGTTTTGCCCGAGGTAGAGGAAAGGGCCCCCTCACCCGAAACATGTTAGGGATGGTTCAGTTTTCGTTCCTTTCCCCTTTTCCCCCACTGCTTGGCCAGGCGGCACTGTAAGTTCCACTGGGTTCGTTCCCCCCCTTCATTGGCAGGCAGAGTACTCGTGAAGGTTTCCCCCAGAGTCTAGGTGACTCTCCCTGTCCCTGAACCGTTGCCTTGTCCTTTTGTCCCTAAGCCGTTGAGGTGGAAGGCCGGGCTTAGGTGTACAAAAGTGACTTTTTGTTAGGCAGGCTGAAAATAGGTTCTGCTCCCTCTCCCCTCAGGAAGTTCCGCAGAGTTTGTTGCCCTAGAATCCCCCAGGGGTCCTACCCTTCACTCTAGATCCCGGTCCTGTTGTGTGAGACTTGTAGTGTAAAGATGGCTGAGTGCAGTAAGGTAGCTGTGAAGGACCTCATGCTAGAAAAGGAGGTCAGAGGGAAGTTAGAGAAGTCAGTCCTCGGTAAAGGGAAATGTCCCTGGAAGGAGTCTAGCTCTCAGATGGCAGATCCCTTTGCCACACTAAGGGAGGCATACGCTCAGGCACACCAGTCAAAGAACCCGTTCGGGCCGTCAAAGGATGCTTTGGCCGCCTGGGGACTTTGGCTGACTGCCAGAGATGCCTCCATCTTGGCCTGACCCCATAGACATTGGGTAAAAGATTCCACTGCATTGCTCTGCCTCTCGCATTGCTAGCTTGTGCTCTTGGCTAATTTCCCCAACTTATTTAATTGAGAGCACGTTTAGGTGTCCCTCCCGGGACCCCCAGAAATCAGGGTAACAGAGGCATTTCTGATGGTGGGGTAAGAGATCCCTTGGTAATAGTGACCACAGAAAGTGGTTGAAGTTGCACTGGTTCTTCTGGAAGCATGTCCTGAGACTTCTTCCACTTATTGGACTTAGCCAGGCCCTTCTCCAGTGAACACCCAGGATTGTCTGGGACTTCTGCCAGACAGTGGCACCTTATCAGCATAGAAAGGTCTTGAATGAGTTGAGTGAGCTGAAGTAGGGCGATCTCGACTAGGCTCCTTTTAGGTAGTGTGACAGGAGTCTCTATCATCAAGCACATAAGAGATCTCTTGGAAGAGGGGTGCTTGGTGGACAGGCCTTGCAAAGACGGAGGTTCAGTAGAAGTAGATGGGGAGATAGAAGGCTGAAGAGTTTTTTCCCACAGGAGAGGTCAAAGCCTTGCTTCTCTGTTTCACCTCATTTGAGGTGTGACTGCCTGGCAGGGTGAACAGGAAGGGACGTTGTGAATCTCACCAAGGCAAATCAAGCACCTCGAATGCCTGTCACAGTCAGAAATCTTCACATTACAAGATTGACATCATTTGAAGAATGTCGATGCCATAAACTCATGAACAGATGACGAAGTCGATGGTGAGAACTGAAGGTCAAGAATGAAGATGGAGAAAGAAATTGCTGAACAGAAGACTCCTAATGGCGCAGCTGACATGGCAGAAAGAAAGGAACTGGCAACAGTGCCACTAGGTGGCTTATATAGCCTCCAGGGAAGGGAGCGGGGTTCCCACCAAATGCTAGGCCTAGAGCTTTATAAGGTTCCAAAAGCACTACTGCGCAGGCACAGACAACCCATTTGTGTGAGTCACAGAGACCACAAAGAAGAATGCTAGAATTCACTCTGTCCATCGAGTGACACTTCGGTCATGACCAGCCTCATGGGCTGTGGACAATGAAAGGGCATGCTGACAAGAAGATTCTTCATGTGGGTTCACCAGAAAAGCAATCGAAGGATTACCCTCGGTATCACCAGTCATCAGCGGGAGTTGTGAAGGAGATTGAAGGCGTCCAAGAACCATCTCTGTAGAGGATGCATCCAGAGCCTTGCATGAGGTGTCACCATCGTAGTTGAAGCCATAAGTCCAAGTAAGATCTGGATGGTTTTTGCCCTGACTCAACAGTTCCATTGGAGAGAATACACCATGCTGGATATCCTTCCAGATCGATCTCGAGGAAGGAAGGCTCTTTGACTTGTTGAGTCTAGGACCACTCCTATGAAGTGGATCTGTTGGGAAGGCCATAGATGAGACTTTTTGTAGTTTATGGTTACACCTAGGCTTCATAGAAACTGGATTGTTATGTCCAGGTCTCTTTGTAGCTGGGTTCGAGAAGGGGATACACTCAGCCAATCATCTACGTAGGGGTATAGGATGACCCCTCACTGCCAAAGTGCCACTGCTACAATCACCATACACCTCATGAACACCTTTGGTGCAGTATTGAGACCAAAGGGTAGCACCCTGAATCAGTAGAGATGTCTCCCGTTCACGAAGGCAAGGCAACGTCTGTGATCTGGATGGATGGCGATGTGAAAGTAGGGATCTTTTAGATCTAGAATGGCAAACTAATCTCTCTGGGGAAGCAAGGGCAGACTAGTGCTGCTCGTGACCATGTGAAACCTTTGAGGCCTGATATAACAATTCACCCCTTGTAGGTTGAGGATGGACAAAGACCTCAATCCTTCTTTGACACCAGGAAGTATCAAGAGCAGAAGCTGTAACCAAAGACGGTTCTTGGTATTTGCTCTATTGCCCCCTTGTCTAGGAGAGTTTGAATCTCAGTTTGTAGCGTAGGTGATGGTCAAGTGACTTGTATCCAACCCATGGGTGGAAGTCAGCCAAACTCGATGGAGTAGCCCTTGGTCACAACGCTGAGCACCCAAGAATCAGTTGTGATGGATGCCCACGAATCTAGGTGGTTTTTGAGTATGTCACCAAAGTGCAGGGTTAGGATTGGAGAATGGGATCGAGAGTTGAGTGAAGCCTCGATGTCAATGGGAGTGGTGTGAAGAGTAGAATTTGATAACTCTGTAGCAGCTTCTTCGGTAGTGATGGAATCATCCTGCCTGGAGTCAAATGCATTCCTTGGGGGCATTGGGATTTTGCCTGTAAAGAGGCTTTGCAGGACATGACTGAAGGTGTTAATGATGTTGCGGAGTGGATTGTTGAGAGGACCTCTGTGCGACATAAGGACTGTATTGATGTCATGGGAATGCATGGTATCGGTGATATCTGCTTGAGGAAGACTGAGGCCAGATACCATATTTCTTGACTGAGGCCCTTGTTTTATGTGTGTGCTCTAGCTTTTCATCAGTAGAGGCATTGAATAGACCCGCCGAATGGAAAGGAAGGTCCTTGACTACTGATTGAGAGGCTTGTGAAAGACCAGAGGATCGTAGCCAGGAGTGTCGGTGCAAAGAAACTGCCGAAGCGAAGGCTTTGGCTGCACAGTCAGCAATATGCCAGGCTGTAATGGCTGTTAGGCTGTTAGTCTATTGGCCTTAGCCAGGAACATGGTGGCCAGTTCCTTTTCTTCCTCTGGAAGGCAGTTAGTTCCACGTACTGAGGCTCTATACCAACGAACTCAATCTTCAGACTACCTGGGCTCCAGGACAGGTGTAGTGTTGCTCAAACCAAGAATCCCTCTTGAAAATACCTCTATCCCACTCCAACCTTTATTTTCTATAGTTATTTGTGTGTGTGTGTGCGTTGCATACACTGTTTGTCTGTATTTAATAAAGTTCACAATTATTCTTATACTTAAAAGATTAAATACTTTAATCTTTTCCCACAGAAACTGGTCATGCTTTCACATGCAGGCCATGTAGTTTGCCATCTTAAACAGAAGAGCTGCATTAGGGTAGTTCTTCCTCCTGATGGCATCCAGCTTTTCCCCCTCTTTATCTGGCAGTGCAGCATGGAAAGACTGGGGAGTTTTGGACTGTGCTGCAGTGACAATGATATAAGGTCAGAGAACTACTTTGTTTTTATGAAAACGAAGGTATGGACGATCGGCTCGGAGTGCACACAGTTCACTAGCCCTCCGTGCAGATGCAATGGCCACAAGGAAGGCTGTCTTCCATGAGAACAGTCTGATGTCACATGTGGCCATTGGCTTGAAGGGGCCTCTTAGACACCTAGGAGAACACAAAGGAAAGGTTCCAGCCAGGAACTGGTGGTTGAACTGGAGGGTACAGGTGTTTGTAGCCTTTAAGAAATGTCCACACCAGTGGGTCTGCAAAGCATGAGGGTCTACCCATACACTGCAGACGAGACAAAACTGCTGACAAGTAACACCGGATCGATGAGAGGGAAAGGCCCTTCTCTGCCAATGAAGAAAGAAATTCCAGAAGGTGCAAGGTACTGAAGCGGTGGATATCGAGCTGACTAAGTTGAAGGAAGTCAATAAACTTCGATAACTTATAGGAATAGGCACGAGTTGTCGACGGTTTGTAGGCTGTCTCCACAGTTCATCGAACAGTCTGGGGCAAAGAAGTACTGGAGTAAATTCCAAGCTGTAGGCTTGAGGCTGGCGACATTTGGATGGCGAATGGTCCCTTCGTTTAGGTCAGCAAGTCCGGTCTCGGTGGAAGCCTCCGACACCGAGACTTCGATAACAGGAGTAGCAGGGCAAACCATGTTTGACGCGGCCACCATGGTGTGATTAGAATTGCTGAAGCTCAATCTCTGAAGATCTTTTCCAGTGCTCTTGTAAGGAGAGGGAATGGTGGAAAGAGGTAGACAGTCGTGCCTGTCCAGTGGAACACAAACGCATCTCCTAGGGACCCCTGTCCTATTCCACTCCTCGAGCAAAAGAGGTGGCATTGGGCACTGGACGAGGAAGTGAAGAGATCGATGATTGGGGTCTTCCACATGTCGAACACTTCCCGAAGAACAGACTTTTCGAGTCTCCATTCGTGGGATATCATCGAGGTTCGACAGATGGTCCACTGTCACGTTTTCCATGCCGGGAAAGTGGAGAGCCATGGGGTGGATCCAGCGAGGAAGACACCAGTTCCACAACTGGAGTGTCAATGCTAGAAGCGACCACAATCGTGTGCCACCTTGTTTGTTTATGTAGTAGGCAACCGTTAGGACCTGCACCCTCCAATTGGTGAGTATATCCTCGAAGGCTGCAAATACGTTGATGACTGCCAGCATCTCAAGGTTATTGATGTGGTGCGAGCTGAGCGTGCTCAACCATCGACCCCTTACTATTAAGTCCCTGGAATGGGCTCCCCATCCCTTCAGGGAAGCATCCGCTGTGATCGATATCAAAGGTTCTAGAAGATGGAATGGCATTCCACTAGGATGTTTCATGGCTGTTTCCACCAGGTTAGAGACTGGAGGACTTGTCTCAGGACCGAGAGGCGACAATGTGGGCTGTCGAGAAGGGGGTTGAAGACACTCAGGAACCAACTCCGTGGGGTTCTCATGCACAGTCTTGTGAGAGGGACCATGGCCGTTGTTGAAGCCATATGGCCCAGGAGGATCTGGATCGATTGAGCAGAGGTTTGACGATTCCTCTGTAGTCTCGATATTGATTTGAAGAGTCGATCAACATGGTCTTGTGGAGGGAAAGTGAGTTGACAGGTGGAGTTGAGGACTGCCCCTATGAAGTTTATGTGGCAAGTAGGGTGAAGATGTGACTTGGCCATGTTGATCGTGAGGCCCAACTTCTGAAGAAGTTGAAGAGCCAGCTGAAGGTTGCGGAGGAGTTGTGACTTGGAACTGGAGACAATTCGCCAGCCATCTATATATGGGAAGAGGATGACCCTGTGCTGTCAGAGAGCTGCTGCTACCACCGCCATACATTTGGCAAACATGCATGGAGGCGTGTTCAGGCCAAAAGGAAGCACTCGAAACCAGAATGCCCTCTTGCCGATCACGAAGACAAGGAATTTCCTGTGGTTCCTTCGAATGGCAATATAAAAATACGCATCTCTGAGATCCAGTGTGGCAAACCAGTCTCTTTTCCAAAGGAAGGAAAGAATGGACTTGAGGGACACCATCCAAAATTTGCAGGGTTTGATGTAGCGGCTTACCCCTCATAGGTCCAGGATAGGATGACCCCCCCCCTTTCATGGAAATCATGAAGTACCTGGACAAGAAACTGGTTCAAAGGGCAGAGAAGGGAATTGGTTCTTTGGCGCCCTTCCTCCGAAGGGCACGGATCTCTTCTAGGAGGGGAGCTGATGGAGGCGTTATGCAAATGTGCCCAACTGGAGGCCTCACAAAGAACTCAATCGTGTACCCTCCTGCCATAATGTCAAGGGCCCAGGCGTCTGTGGTGATCCAGGACCAGACATCGAGGTGCTTTCTGAGCTTGAACCCGAAGAATGGGTCCAGCAGATGGTGTAGGGACGACTCTGGTGTTCCGGCCATTCTTATGTATATGGTGGCAGGTGGACTTATAGAGGACGATTCTGTAGAATCGACAGCAGAAAAGTCAGGATCATCCTCGAAACCATCAAACTCAACATTTAGGTATGTCATTCTTATAGGCAGCCTTCTGTGGGCATTGAGATAGTTGAGAAAGTTGGCTTGGTTGAGGCTGACAGGGGCGCTGGGGTGGGTAAGGACTATAGGAGTGGTGGATGGAGGGTCAGTAACGATGATAACGATATTTCTCGGTCTGGATCGACAGTTGAATGTCATATTTCTTTACAGATGAGCGCATCTTATGTGTGTGCTCCAATTTTTCATTTGTAGTACTGTTGAACAACCCAGTGGAGTCAAATGGCAGGTCCTCAACCAAGGCCTGGGATGACTGTGAGAATCCAGAGGAATGAAGCCAAGAGTGACGTCGCAAAGACACTGAGGAGGTGAAGGCTTTCACCATGCAGTCGACAATATGTCTAGTTGTCATGATTAGTTGGTTAGTTAGGCAGCAAGCCTCCTCCAGGAATATGATCGCCATGTTTCTCTTCCTCCGGTAGTCTGGAGACAAAGACTCTGGTCTTGTCCCAAAGCCACTGATCATACGCTGCCACCCATGCTGAGTAGTTAGCCATCTTAAATATGAGGGCTGCATTGGAATAGTTTTTGTGGCCCACTGCATCTAGGCATTTTCGCTCCTTGTCAGGTGGGGTGGCATGTAACGCTTGAAGATCTTAGCTTGAGCTGCGTCAACGATGACCAAGTTGGCTTTGGCGTGGTTTTGCAGTCATGGTTCAGTCGTGTCTATAACTTTATAAAGAGAGTCCAATTTCTTTGAGGTGGCAAGAGTGGAGGCAGGAGCTGACCGTGGTTTCTTGAAATCATGGAGCAGGTAAGGTGGGAGTGGGATGGTTGAAAGTGAAGGGGCCTGCTCCTGAGGTTGATGATAGACAGGATTGTCTATGGTCTCCTTGGAAGTCTCAGTTGTGAAGTTGAGGTTCTTTGCCATCTGAGATATCAAGTCTGAAAAGGCTTGTACATCACTGGATGGGGAGATGGGTTCGCCCTAGGAAACAGCAGTATCTGGGGCTTGTTCCTCCTTATGCTCAGTGGAGTCGGTGGGGAGTCTAGGGGATCTGGAAGGAGACTGCCAGGTCAGTAAGCCAGGCTATCCCATTCTTAAGTTCCCCTGTACTCAAGAGCCAGGCATGGTTCTGTCCAAAGGTCGGGGAGGTGTCAGAGGAAGAGGCTGCTTAACAGTTGTTTCCCTGGCCATGTCTGATCGTGCCCGTTTTGATGGTGGTGAGAGCATGTAGTCAGAACCAGTCAGGAACGGGAACGATGGTGACACTGAAAGACAACCTCCTCGTAATACCCATGATGCTTGCGACGATGTTGAGGTATGTATATCTCCTCCAAGGAGGACTCACCTGATGATCTGGATGGTGAGTAGTATACATAAGTGCGCTGGTGGTGAGAATGGGATCAGTCTCGTAAGCATACCTCCAGTGACACAAATGATGGGATTGGCCAGAGGAGGAAAATGATCTTAACTCTGCCCGCCTTTGGTGGGAGCTTCGACAGTCCTGTCAATCTCAAGTGGCCATCGATCTCGAAGATGAGTGAGATCGGATCCTCCTAGACCCATGGGTCAAGGACCTAGGAGGTTGTGCAGGGAGGGAGGGGAGGCGGATGGGTCTCATCTGACCTCTCTGGGGCAACTATGCTCTCTGCTTGGATGTTGTCTCCCAATTCTTCGGGAAGGTCCCGAGGTGGGGTGTGTTCCACTATCTCCCCATTAGACGGCTGAGATCTTTCTGAAGGCAAGGTGTGGGGGGGGTTGATCCACAAGCGCAGAGGCCTGCAGAGGGGTTCGTTCTTGCAGGGACCGCTTCTACAGGGCAGTGTCTGTTTCTGAAATAGTCACCATAGTCAAGGGTTTGATCTGTCCCTGAGTGAGGGGCCTCTCCTTAACCTTCCTTCCTCTTACGAGATCTAGCAAGGTCATTCTCAATGGAACAGCCTGGGGTAAGGTTGTTGACCAGTGTTGATTTAGAGGTTGAGGACCTCGATTTGCTCCAAGTCAATGTCGGTTGCTTCAAGTGGAAGGTTGATGGTACCGAGGTTGACTGACTGGTGTTCTCCCTTGCCGAGGGATCGTGAGATGGTTCCTTGGAGGTGGAACGATGAGAGGAAGTCTTTGAAGTGCCCATTCTGGCAGGCCTTCTAGATGTGGTTGTGCTACTCAGAAGCGTCGCCAAAGCAGCTGATGCGGACGGAGCCAATGGGGGCTTCAAAGCTTGCTTACAGAGGATGGACCTCAGTCTGGCCTCTCTATTTCTCTGAGTCTGAGGAGTGAGGAGTGAAAAGCCTGGCAATGATAGCAAGTGGCGACGCCATGAGTCTCCCTGAGGCAGATGAAGCACCTGGAGTGTCCGTCACAATCTGGGATCTTCGTGTTGCACAAAAAATGCTGTCGATGCCATAAAAGGGGTCCAAAGGTGTAGTCAGTAGACGAAGCAGTGGTCGTTATCAAAGAAACAGTATGGAAGATGCTAAATAGAATCTCCGAAGCCAGAATACACGGCAGGAAAAAAGGAACTAACGGCAAACACGCCAGGATCTTTATATACCCTGAGGGGAAGGGGCAGAATTCCTGCCAAAATGCTAGGCCTAGTGTGAGTCACAGAGACCATGAAGAAGAAAGATAAGCTCATCTTTCGACACAGAGGTCTTGGGAGGCTCATCATGTAGCTTGTCAGAGGAGTCCATGGAGCCTCATGATAGTGACTGCATAGACTCTGAATGTCTAGAAGGTTGATCTGGTGTTTCCTCTCTGTGGGGAGACTGGTCACATTGAGATCAACTGGACTCTACAGCCACTGAGCCCGAAGCCTTGGCCTGGACTTGCTGTTCCCCTTGATTTGAACAATGGTGTTTAGAAGGTGTAGGGGAGCAAGAATGGTTGGGTGTGACCAAGTGCTTGCACTTTCGCAAAGAAGAATCTTCTCTGGGAATGTGCTGACTCCTTTGTCTATGACGAGGTAAGTAGACTTCTTCAGAGGAATACTCATATGAAGATTCTGAAAGAAAGTAATAATAGTATGCACGTCGCTTACGAGGTCAAGAGAATTCTCGATAAGAATGTTGATATCAATGACGTCGTTGAGACTGATCAACGGAAGAGTAACATGATCGGGATTGAGACCTGTCATGCCAAGAGGTATGATGCTGACGTCGAGATGGAGTGAAGGAGATGGATCTCGAGTGGTTCCTCTGCCTTGGTTGAGCCCTAGGAGGAGAGGCTCAGCATGAAGAAGGGGTCTGCTCATGTCTGTCTCTTGGAGGAGGTGAAGGAAGACGACTTTCCTGGGATGCTGCTCTAAGTGGGACTGCTTGGATGTCCTGGCCTCCTAGTACAGTTAGCTGAGTGGGAGTTTTATCCACAGTGTCACCTTCTGAGACCTGAGAGGCTGTGGAAGAAGACTTGGAGGCAGCAGATTGGAGCAGAGGTGAAGCCCTCATTGGTAGCTCTTCCTGTTGCAAGGATGTCCAAGAGGCAATGGGGCATCAGAGATTATTACTATAGAGAGTGGCGGTATCGGTAGAGGCTATTCAGTCAGAATTGCTCTAGCTATTTTTTGCTTGGCGAGCTCCAACTCATATAATTGCCTGGGCGTATTAGGCACCATAGTAGGTGAGCCTCCAGGGAATAGAGTAGTGGATGCTGAAAGAGCCATTGCCGGCTTCTTTGACTGCCTTGAAAGATAGTCTTTAGATTTCAAAGGTCAACTGTGCCCAGGTCCCCTGGAGTTCAAGCGCTCAGTAGATTTTACAGCCAACTCCATCGAATAATGCTGGAGGGTCTTCATTGATGAAGCACTAGTTGACTGGCAGGTAGCTGACGAAGTCGATGGTGCACTGAGTTCAGGCTCAAGAACCTTCTCTCAAAGAAGGGACCCAAGTCTGAGCTGTCTATTCCTTCTGGTTTGCAGCGTAAAGGCTTGACAGTGAGTGCAGGCCATGACGTTATGAGTCTCGCCAAGGCACAGTAAGCAGAAGAAGTGGCCATCACAGTCGGTGATCTTAGCACCACATGCCTGACACTTCTTAAAGAAGGAAGTTGATGCCATAAATCAAGTACAGAGAAATGAGGTTGAATCTGGGCCAAGGTCAAGAAAACAGAGAAAGAAACAGTGAAGGTAGAACGCTCCTATGGCGTGCAGTATGCAGCAGAAAAAAAGGAACTGAAGATGCAGCTCTCAGGGGAAGGGGCGGGGTTCCCCTGCTAAAAAGCTAGGCCTAGAGCTCTAGAAGATTCCGAAAACAGCAGTGCGCAGGCACAGATGACCCATTTGTGTTAATCACAGAGACCATGAAGAAGAAATTTCTGTTCTGCTTATTGTATTACTTTATTAGCTATGATTGGTGAGAGATTTGGTGAACAGAGACATGGTGTTAGATTCAGAGATACAGAAATACATCTTTCTGCTTTTTCAAAGCCACTATATCACACCCTACAGCCCCACTTTATGAGATATGCTATTTTCATAATTGAATATATTTATGGCTGGAAAACGTGTTGGCAGGTCAGGATCACCTCAGACATGGTCAGATCATAAGTTCAGGGAGGATTAGGCAGAGAAAACCCAATGCTAATGGGTTTGTGATAATTTGGCTCTGTGTGCTCCCAAGAACAATGAAAGACAAACTGATCGGATTGGTGAGCAATCAGAGACTACCTCACAATCTTACCTTACAGACACCTTCCCTATTCACCCTCCCCGACCAATACATTAAGAGACCATCATGACTCTAATCAATATTTTGTCACCTAGATTTAAAACAGTCAGTCCATTTGAGACTCCTTTGTCAACCCCATGAGAAAACTTTAATGCTTTGTCCATGCACCCTCCTTTAGGAAATAGGATATATACACCCCAGCTTTGGCCACAGCAAATTGTAGTACTTGCAGTTCCCATCTATAAAAAAGGCCAAGTCAAAGTTCTTGGGAACTACAGACTGGTAAATTTACAGTCCATAGTGGGTAAACTCTATGCTTGATTTCTTTCTTCCAAATTAATCCTCTTTCCAGAGCAGAATAACATTCTTTTCAAGGCTCAAGCAGCCTTTAGAGAAAACCATTCTACAAATGATCACTGTTTAGTATTAGCCCATCTTGCAGAGAAGTACTCAAGACCTATGTGTGGCAAGCTCCTTGTAGCATTTATAGATCTGAAGGCTGTATTTGATTCTGTCCATAGGCATAACTTATGGGATAAACTGGTATCTTTATTGATAGACATCAGACTCCTTGCCCTAATTAAAGCACTTTATCATGACAGCCAACTATGTGTTAGATACTGTTCTCAGAGACATCTCTCTGAACCCATATCTACGCTGAAGGGAGTAAGACGGGGTGTATCCTTGCGACTACCTAATTCAATTTATATCTGAACGACTTTGAGGCAGAATTGATGGATGATAATGGTCATCTGCCCAGACAAGGTGACAGAAAAATCCCAGTCTTTCTTTATGCAGTAACACAGTGATTCTTTCTAGATCTAGACAAGCGCTCAAACGCTTATTAGGGAAATATTCAAATTTCTGCTCCAGGAATGAACTTAAAATCAATACTGCAAAGTCCAAAATTTTGGTCTTTGAAAGCAAATACCATCAGTACAGTTGGAGTATGAATGATTGCCCCTTGGAATAAGATGAAAGCTTCAAATATCTTGGACTTGTATATCATCATAAAGTTTCTTGGAGCACACACAAATCGTTAGCATTGAGTGGTTCTTTAGGTTGCAAAACAGTTATTTTAAGGTTTTTTCCACAAGAAAGGGAATCAATTTGTACCTTTTGCTATAAAGGCATTTTACGCGAAGTTTACATCCAAATTGCTCCATGCAATGGCTATTTGGATTGAAACTATTAACTCAGTACAGTCAGCCCTCCACATTTACAGGTTTCACTTTTGCGGATTTGATTATTCACAGATTGTTGTCACCACTGTTGCCTCTCTATGTCATTTTTAATATGGACTACAAGCCTCGTGAGACTAAGAAACTGTGAATGAGGCTTGTAAGTCCCTATTAAAAACGGTGTCGGGCAGCAGTGGAGGTGCCAGAAAGCCCCACCAGCCACCCACTTCTGCCTTGTGAAGGAACTCTGATGCCTCAAAGGAATCCATGGTGGGTTGAATATGGTGATCACATTTTTTTCTGTATTAAATATGATTTGGGAGGGCCTAGAGTTAGGCATGATTTTTTCACTTTCACTGGGATCTTGTGCCCCTAATCCTAGCAAATGTGGAGAAATTACTGTACTTGATAACTCCCAAGTAAAACTTCTCAGGGAACTCCTCTATACTCCTAGATGTGTCCCCAGTTCAGTGTTACTACTGGAAACAGGAGAAAGCTCTCTCTGTACAAGGGCTTGGATGTTAACATTCAAACAATGGCTTAAAGTGTTTGTCCTTAAGTGTGGCAAAGGTCTAGTAGGTCACCTTGCACTGGATAACTGTGTCAGTAGATGGTCCAAGTATATAGCCCAAAAAGCAGTTACTATTGGCCTCTCTCTCTCTCCTTGCTTCTTAATTTGGGTCATGAGGCAGAACTAAAAAATTTTAAGCAAAGACTATGGGATATCGCTTTCTATAATCTTTGGGCCAATTCCATCTCATCCTGCTTGCCCAGTGCTTTAATATCCAGCTTGTGAGATCCTTCTGTGAGGCTACCTATTTAAATAACTTAAATGTGCCAAACTATCCCATATTATTTACTAAGACCAGATGCAAGGCTTTTTCCTCAGAATTACTTTTTGGTAGATATTCCGCAAGACTTTGCCCCTGTGAGTCATAAGATGTTGAAACAATGTTGCCCCCTTGTACTTTTTACAGTCGGAGTCTCAATCATTTGATGTCTCCCTTATTGAGTTGTATGCCGAGCCGTTCGGAAAAGTTTTATATAAAAATCCTCCTGGAGGACATTTGTCCGAACATAACCCTATCAGTTGCCAAATCTCTGTCATTGGCTATTAGAGAGAGAGCAGCATACTATGTCAGGATACTGGTAATGTACTATAAGATCAATCCAATTTCATTGTGCTAATGAGATGGAATTAATGAACACCTATCTATATTTTACCTAACAATCCATATTCTTTATAATTTTAATTTATTTTCTGTATTTTTATCTTTCCCCCCTGTATTTTTAGCAGGTATAACTTTCTTATACCTAATACTGTACAACTCAGATGTTGTTATGTTGGGTCTATGGACTGTAAAATAAAAGGTTTGTTTTTGTTTTGCTTAACTTTTACCTGGAGTCCTCTCTACAGTTAATACTGGTACACCCAAGTGAAAAGATCCTGTCGTTAACCTCCCCTCACACTCCTCCTTTGAGCTATAATTCCTCCAAATTCTAAGGAGACACTGGCATTGTGGGTAGACCTCAAAGTCTCCCACCTCTTAGGGTAACAAAAAGGGAATTTTTGACAGTTCCTCCTTCCTCTTTATGCTCCTGGGTCTCCTCTCACACTATTCTGTAAGGTTCTCCCACCTTCTGCACTATATTTTAGGGGGTTCAACAGGCAGCCAGGGCAAAAATTACAACCCAAATTTCTTTGAGCAGGACATTCTATGAGCCTATGTTCATGGAACCTCTGAATCCAGCCTGAGAATTTGAAGCAGGCTTCTATTCTTCCTGTGTATCAGTAGTAACTACATCAGCAGTAGGTCACAGCAACATCTGAACAGGCATGTTTCATACTGAGACAGAATCATACTGAGACCAAGATCTTCCAACCATTTCCTCACTGTTTAAACCTTCAGACCTTTAGCTATCATGGAAGAATTATACTTTATAAATGGAAAGTGCTTCAGTGCTTCTCAAAATAAAATCTGGCTAATTTTAAATTTTCTTCATCTTTTGGTGGAAGAAAAGCAGTTTTTAAAGCACAAGACCCACTGTGATTTTACTGTACACTATTTACTGAGTTACACTTTAATACAAGGTGAAGGCTCCACGAAAACCAGTATTTATGAACTTCTAAACAGGTCACCCCAGAGATGAATCTCAGACAAAAGCAAGCTTTAGCAATCAGCTAATTTTAGTATAGTCACTTTTCGCAATTTTGCAATCCCTATAATTTAAATAACTACCCACTTAAACTTTATAGAAGCTAGGAGTATTTTAAAAAATGAACAAAAACTAATTTATAATTAAAAGGAAATAATGTTTAAAAGGAAAGGAATGTCTTTTCAAAATAAGACATGAAATACTGTTTTATTTCCCAAAAGAACTGTACCATTTTTATAAAGAAAAATTATAGCTGCCACAAATTGTTCTCAACAATTCCAAAGCTTCTTCATTTGACCACTTGAAAATAAAACTTCTTTTAAGATTATAAATATAGCTTATTATAGCTCTGTTATTACATACTGTATATGGGGAAAGGGGCCCAATCTTGTTGCCATAGCGACGAATGGCCTCTCTGATGTGGGCAGGCTGGATGGCATCACTCTGGGCTTCTCCACCACAAGCTGCAGGGCTCTGCAACGGAAAAATACATATACAGCGGCTGCATCAAAAACACACAAGTGTATACACAGGGTGCTAATTAAGAAAACTGACTTGCACATGTGACTTTTGTTGTTTTTGCTTCTTAACACACAATAGTTGCCACATACTTCATATTAAAATAAAACCATGAAGCATTAAGAAATGAATCAGCATAATTTTATCAAGAGGACACTGGAGCCTTGCTCAGGCTTTTCTTCTGTTGTTAACTTCTGTCAAGTCAACTTCAACTCTGGCAACCCTACGTTCCAAGGCACTCTGTGATCAACAGCCCTGCTCATGTCTTGCAGACCCAGGGCAGCCACGGCTTCTTTGATTCAGTCTGTCCAGGAAGCCATCTTGGCTGCTAGGGAGAGACCATGCTCCAGTTGCTCGAGGACTCACTCATTTATCTTTTTAGCAATTCAAAGTATCCACAGAACTCTCCTCCAGAAACACATTTCAAATGAGTTGAGATCAAGCACAAATTAAAAAATGGAAAAAAGACGCTGACAGAGTTAGGAGCAGGATGGGTAAATAGGTAAGAGACATCAGTTTGATGAATCGTATACACTTGCTCCAGGCAGGGAGGGAGGCAGGTCTGGGCCGAGCCTGTTTAGTGACTTCTTGAAGGGTTGGCATAAAGGGGATAGTCACAGGTTCCATGGCTTGAGTGTCCACTATTTGGAAGACTAGGTCAGCAACAGGGACCTGTGGAGCTGAAACTTCCAATCCAATTACTTTCACCATGTGAAGGATGATATCTGAGAATTGCTTTAAACTCTCCGGAGGGGCCTCAGGGTCTGCAGCAAGGACAGCTGTGGTGGACAGGGAGTAGACAGACAGTCCTGATCATTGGAAGCATCCTCAGATTTGGTATCTTCTCCCAAAGTGGAAGGAGAAGAGGATGTGGATGGAGGTGATAGTTGAGACTGATGAGGTGATCCTGGAGGAGGAACAGAGGGTATCGTAGAGGGGAGCAGTTGCCGTAGCAGAAGGTGCTGTAGGTACCAGAGGTGGCGGGTTGAGTGGTTGAGAGAGTGTAGAGGAACAATCATGTGACTCGGACGGTGGACGAAAAGAAACTGAAAAGGGCATGCTTAGGCATTGCTTAGCCAGGAAGAGGTAGGACTTCCCGCCAAGCTTAGAAGCTCTGGAATAAACTGAATGGAGGCTCTGTGCAGGTGCAAAACCCAATTGTGTGAGGTACAAAGACCATGAAGAGAAACTTACAATAATAAAAAGGTGGTGGTTTTTTTTGTTTTTGTTTTGGCAGGGATTATGTGTGGAGCAACAGGAGCAAAAAAGGACATAGTAAGGCCACTGCATAGAGAAGATGGTGAAATGGTAACAGGACATGGTTTCTTTTCTTTCTCTCAGATTTCTCCAAACAGCCAAACAAAGCTTTAAATGGTGACAACACAGCAAATCATGCAGGAAGGTAAACAGAGCCCAGAACAGGTTAAAAAAAATAGTAAAGAAACCCATAGCTACTCTGACTGAATTCAGTTCTCTTGGACTGGATGAACGGCATCCAAGAATACTAAAGAAACTAGTAGATGTGATCTCAGAGGCACTGTCAACAATCTTTGAGAATTCTTGGAGAACTGAAATCCCAGCAGACTGGAGGAGGGCAAATGTTGTCCCCATCTTCAAAAAGGGGGCGAGGGGAGAAGATCTGAGCAATTAATGGCCAGTCAGTTTGGTATCAACACCCAGAAAGGTTCTAGAACAGATAATTGAAGTCTGTGCACACTTAGAAAGAAATGTTGTGATTAGTAACAGCCAGCATGGGTTTCTCAAAAACAATCCTACCCAATGGTGGAAGTTCGTCACTGGAATCAAAGTAGTTGGTACGTCAGGGGGAAGTGCCCACATAACACTATAATTCACAATTGTGGAACAGGACAAAGAAGAGTAGAATCAAACACTGACCTTGGTCTTCTGAAAATCTGATTTTTACAAGCTCAGCAAAATACTGGGTGGAATCTCATGGCTAGAGATGCTGAAGGAAAAAGACACCCATCAAGGGTGGATATTTTGAAGAAGGACTTGCAGAAAGCACAATCTCAAACAATTCCATGGAAGAAGGAAAATTGGAAACATCTGAAAAAGCCAATGTGGCTGCACAGTAAACTCAAGGAGAAACCGAAAAGAAAAAAGAGCATGTACAAAGAATGAAAGGAAGAAAAGTAACCAAAGAAGCATTCTGTCATGTCTAGGTACTCTGACACTCTCAGGAAAACATACAGGTTTTTCACATTGCATTTAATGAGGTACAGAATGCTTAGCTTACAATGGTTGCTGGAGTTAACAATTTACAAAACATATTGGGTTATATAAGGGTACACACTTTTACTCATGCGAAATGCCCACTGGCAGATTCTCCAGGTTTATGCCTCTCCCAAAGTTCCAGCTATTCCCATGACACTAACTTCACATACTTTGATCCAAAGCATATCCACCTCTCCTGTGTCATCTTTATTTCAGTTTCTCCGAGTATCTCACTGAACACTGTATAGGTGCCTTGGGGCCATTCCAACCCCCGAGATTCTTTGATCAATAGGCTGAGATCCCAGGTCCTTTCCCTTTGATATGCAACTGATCCATTGTTAACCACAGTCCTAACCCTGGTAATCTAAAGCCTATACATAGTAAATCACTTGTTTGATTGCTGTCACTTCTAAGCAAAGAAAGCCTTGCCTGGCCAGTCTGGCTAAACACCTGTTTACAGCTACCCTACAGATAGTAAACAATGTTCAACATCAACTATTGGGTTGCTTGTTAACACGTTATGTTCATACTAACCTTACGTTACATTAACAGCATATTCTACAGACATGCATAATTGTGGACTAGCTGTCCCATTCCTATGACATGGTGCAAACTCGACATGACACATACAGATGTGCATCCGAAGCTTGTGGGAATATTGTAAGGAAAACTAAAGTTCAGAATGAGCTGATACTGGTTGCAGAAGCAGTGAACTACAAAAAGGGTGATTTCAGATACATTCAAAGCAAGAGAATGGCCCGGGAAACAATGAGGCTGCTGTCAGTTAAATGCTGACAGATCACAACAAAAAGGCAGAACTCCTCAATATCTATTTTGCTTCAATTTTCTCCCAAAAAGAGCACTGTGTGTTTCCACAATTGTGCAGAGACTATGATGAGAGATCTGGACTGCAAATCAAGGACAGAAGGAAGGACAAATCACCAAGGATGAATACAGATGTGTAGGACAAACTTGCAGGAATAGTTTAAGGGAAGCTAAAGCTCAAATGAGCTGAGACCGGCTAGGCAAGTAAGAAGCTGCAAGAAGGGGGTTTTCAAATATGTTTGCAAGGAAATGGTGGGACCACCGCTTAGTAAGGATGGCAAAATGCTAACAGATCACAACAAAGTCAGAACTGCTCAATACAGACTTTGTACCGCCCGTCCAAAAAAAGAGAAGAACAGGTTGCTTACCTGTAACTGTGGTTCTTTGAGTGGTCATCTGTGCCCTCACACAATGGGAATCTCTGAGCATGTGCAGTAGTGTTTTGGAAACTTCCAGAGCTGAGCAGCTTGGCAGGAACCCCTCTTCCACTTGGTACTGAGCATGCTCAGTCTCACCAAACTAATGGTCTTCCCTCAGTTTCGAAGTCTGCTGAGGAAGGATCCTGAAAGTGGGGAGGCTGGGCAGGTGTGTGTGAAGGCACAGATGACCACTCAAAGAACCACAGTTACAGGTAAGCAACCTGTTCTTCTTCTCCGTGGTCTCTGTGCCTCACACAATGGGAGATAAAGTAACTTACTGTTGGATGGCAAGTCAGGTCTTAGACAATAGAGGATGGCACTGCATGACCAAAGCGGGCATCACGTCGGGCTCTGCAATCAAGGCGGTAGTGGTGACAAAGGTCATGACCACATAGTCACCTGACAAAGTTCCTGCAGTTCAACCCCTTTGAGGAGAGCTGCCAAAGAAGCCACAGCCCTGGTAGAGTGGGTGTGAAGCAGAGACGGAGGTGGTTGTCTGGTGAGTTCATAGGAAAGGTGAATCGTCTGAACAACCCACTTAGAAAAATGCTGAGTGGAGACTTTATGACCTTTCCAACATCCATCGTAACAAACAAAAAGGTGGGATGTGAGGCAAAAGGTCAAAGTTTGTTGCAAATAGAAAGCTAGCACCAGGCGCACGTTGAGTGAGTGGAGAGTGCTCAAGAGGTGAAAATGGTTCAGGATAGAAAATTGGTAGAATGATATCCTGGTTCAGATGGAAATTGGAGACAATTTTAGGGAGGAAAGAAAGGTCCAGGCATAGGACTACCTTGTCCTTATGAAACACCATCTGGGTTCATCTGAGCATAGCACAGTCAGTTCCTCCACCCTTCTAGCTGATGTAACAGTGACCAAAAATGCTGTCTTGAGAGGAAGGAGATGGTCGTCAGACGTGGCCATAGGTTCAAACAGATCATGCATGAGTTGGGAGAGGACGAGAGACAGCGACCATGGAGGAAGAGGTGGGGAGACAGAAGGGTAGAGGTGTTGAAGGCCTTTGAGGAATTGCTTGACTGTAGCATTCCTGAAAAGAGCTGAGGAAGGAGAACCACGTGGTTGGTAGGCGATAATCGCGGAGAGATAGACTTCAAGAGAGGAGAAAGCCAATCCTTGTTCCCATAGAGACAGGAGAAAATGGAGTACTGTCGATAGGGAGGCTGGAGAAGGGGCCTCACTGTGGGTATCCGTGAAGGCAGTGAACTCGCACCACTTGTAGTCGTAGGATCTACAAGTGGATTCCTTCCTAGCAGCCATGAGGACTGCCTAGATGGCAGAAGAGTCTAGAAGGTTATCCTCCACGCATGCATGTGGAGGCAAAGGAGGTCTGGGTGAAACACGTGACCGTCTGAGTGTGAGAGGAGGTCGGGCATGCACAGAAGCAGCATCCAGCGGCCCCAGGAGATGGTGAGAAGTGGCCCAAACCAATGTTGTCTCGGCCAGTAATGGGCTACGAGAATGGTGTCTGCTCTGTCAACAGCAATCTTGGCCATCACTCAGCCCAGGAGAGGAAATGGGGGAAGATGTAAAGGAACCCCTTGTCCCAGTTGTCCGAGAGAGTGGCATCCCACACCAACTCTGGAGCAATAGTGAGGGTACTTCCTGTTCCAATAAGTGGCAAAGAGGTCGACGGATTGAGTGCCCCATCGGGCACTGGAGAGGAACCACTCGTGATGGCACGCTGTGTCTCTGCTCAGCGTGTCTGCTGTAGCAGTGTCTCATCCCACTAGATGAACTGCTATCAGGTGGATCCGCACTGGGACACACCAATCCCATATCTGCAACACCAGATGGAGCAGGAGAGACGAGTGGGTGCCTCCTTGGCGGTTGATGTAACAGACAGTTGTTGTGTTGTCAGACAGGATCTGGACAGTCTGGCCTATGATAAGCTTCTGGAAGACCCAGAGGGCTTGAAGATTGCCAGGAGCTCCAAGGTGTGAATATGCAGATGTTTCTCCAGTCCGGTCCAGTGATCCTGGACAGAGAGATGACTGCAGTGGGCTCTCAGCTGAGGAGGGATGCGTCAGTGGTGATGGTGATGGATGGATGGGATTCGGCAAAGGGCATTCCGGACAGCAGATGGTGAAGAAACAGACACCAGCGGAGGGAATCCCTGACAGAACAAGGGATCTGCAGGATTCAACACTGGTCATCAAGGAAAGGATTGAAATGACTGAGGAACCAGTATTGGAAGGGGCAGGCATGGAGATGAGACAGGTGAGTTACCGCAGTCGTAGCTACCATGTAGCTGAGAAGCTGTTGAATCTTATGAGCAGAAATGGAAGGACTGCGCAGAATAGCGGCTGTAGCTCGGTGCAGTACCTGCATGCATTTCATCAACAGGAACACCATGGTGGAAGTGGAGTCCAGAGTAGCCCCGATGAAATCTAGGGTATGCATAGGTTCCAAGTGAGATTTTTTGGGATTCACCCTGAGGCTGAGATTGGAAAGTATAACTTTTGCTTGCAGGGCGCCACCAATAACCAATCATTCAGGTAGGGATACATCATGACACGATTCATACGGAGGTAAGACACCACAGTGACCAAGCACTTGGTGAAGACCTGGGGGGGTGGACCGGCCAAAAGGAAGCACCTTGTACTGGTAATATACGTCATCAACCACAACCAGAGGTACCTCCTGTGCTGGGGATGAATGGCGATATGGAAGTAGGCGTCTTGCAGATCTATGGATGCGAACCAGTCCCAACACTTGAGGAGAGGGAAGATGGATGACAGAGTGACCATATTGAACTTCCAGGGGGAAATGAAGGGGTTGACTGCCCGGAGGTCCTGAATGGGTCGGAGAGTGCCGTCTGCCTTTGGTACGATGAAGTACTAGGAGAAGAAGCCGGTGGATCTGGCCGAAAACAGCAGTCATTCCATGGCCCTTTGAAAAGGCCCTTCTCTGCTTGAGAAGAGCGGGGCTAGAAGGTGTGGAGTAGAAGACGCCCAGAGGAGGAGTATATAGAAACTCAATGGCACAGCCAAGACAAACGATGGTTAATACCCAGAGTCCGAAGTGATGGTGCACCAGGTGTTGAAATGGTGAGCCAGTCCTGGGGTCTTGGACATATGGCTCGGGAGATGGAAGAGTGGTAGAGGTGGCGCCCTGCAAGGGAAGTCAAAAGCGAGACTTCGTAGCCAATGACAACTTCTTTGAAGATGGCTGACAGCACCTGAAGGAGCAGCAAGATGAAGAGGCCAGCAGAGAAGATTGTTGAGAGGACCGCTGTGTAGAACATGACCTGTAAGAGTAGGAAGAGTGTCTCCATGAGGAGCGGAACAAGGAGGGCCTCCTAGACTGGGTCGATGAATGAAGACCCATCTTCTTCACCGTCAGACGAGCTTTCATCAGGTGGTCCATGGCATCGTCCATGGTGGCATGGAAGAGGCCCTGACCATCAAAGGGAAGATCTTCAATCCTCTTTCGATTATCTTTGGTCAGGCCAGCGGATCAAAGCCAGGCAAACCGGCGAAGAGCGACTGCACCCACCAACACCCATGCCGTACCTTCAACAGTGTGTTGGAAAGACTGGATTTGCTGGTTCGTGAGTGCAACAGACTCATTATAGAATTAGATGGCAGTGGCCCAGTGGTCACTGGGTGGTCACTGGCAAATGGTAGATTAAAGCGAAAAATCTATCCCATATGTTTCTTTGATACG
The DNA here is from genome assembly GCA_948474755.1 of Ctenosaura bakeri. Classification (NCBI taxonomy): domain Eukaryota; kingdom Metazoa; phylum Chordata; class Lepidosauria; order Squamata; family Iguanidae; genus Ctenosaura; species Ctenosaura bakeri. The sequence continues at coordinate 298,845 of CAOLHI010001155.1, read as the reverse complement.
CCGCCAGGCAGGCCTGGGTGTTAGAGATCCTGGCGATCAAAGAAGATGAATAAAACCAGCAGCCAAATATATCCAGACAATGACCCTCACGATCACCCTCTTACTCCCTTTTGTTTGAGAGGACTCAACAACAATAGAGTTTGGAGTGGGATGATTGAAAAGAAAGTCCACATCCTTTCATTGAGTTCGGTAGAGATGTTCCAACCAATGAGGGATCAGCTGCAAGGAAGCCAGCTGGGACCACGGGTGCTTGAGTGCCTCCTGCAAGGCTGGCAGGAATGGAATCGGTGCTGTTGTGTCCATCTCAGGGTGGCCAGAAGACAGCTGGAGGAAATGGAGTTTAGGAAGGTCTCTCTTAGGGCTGGCCAAGGTAACGGGTGGAGAAACAGTTGGGGTAGGCCAACAGTCAGAGTCCGACATGAGGTCAATGGTAACTGGAACTGATAGTACTGGAAGCTGGAGTGGGTCATGTACCATTGAAAGAGTGGGAGCCTCAGCTTCTTCCACGGTGGCAGCCTGAGGTTGTGTCGGCAGAGGTGTTGGTAGAGGCCCAAGAGAAGTCAGTCGAGTAGCCAATGGATGGACAACGGGCAAAGGAGAGTGGTGTTTCTCCTTCTTTTCTTCTTTGGAGCCACCAAAGAATGATGTGATGAGACCTGTTTACGCTCTGCCAAAGAAGGCACAGTGCAAGGCTGTTGGGATGACGTGGGTTGTGAGCTGGAGGAGGCATCTCCAGAATTAGAAGATGGTACCACTGGCACCCTCGTGAGCTTCGGAATTCTTGGCAAGGAGGACATAGGCAGCAAGGCCGACAGAGTCAATGTTGATACCAAAGGTATCAGTACCAAGGATGAGGTCAATACTGATGTGGTCGGAGTGGAAGATTTTGATGCTGAGGGACCTCACAATGGCCGTGTTGACACTGAGGCAGTAAAAAGAGCCATGTTGGAAGCCGTTTGATCTTTCAATTGAAGAGCTTACTCCCAGAAATAAGACTTCAAATGAGAGGCCCTGTTCTTGAGCATTTGTGAGGTGAAATCCTTGCAAATAGAACAGGTCCGAATGTTACAGCCCTCTATGAGGCGGAACAAGCACTCAGAGTGGGTGTCAAGACAGCAAAACCTTGCAGCCGCAAGTAACACACAATTTAAAGAGAGAAAACATTAGAAGGAGAAGGGGTCCTTACAGATTTTCCTGGAAGGAGAAGAAAGCTAGGGACATCCAAAGAAGAGAACTGCTCAGCAGAGGAAACCTTCCGAGCTGCTAACTGACTGACGGACAAAAAGAAACTGAGGAAAGACTGTTAGCTTGGTGGGACTGAGCATGCTCTGTACCAAGTGGGGGACGGGTTCCCGCCAAGCTGCTCAGCTCTGGAACTTTCCAAAACGCTACCGTGCATGCATGAAGATTCCCATTGTGTGAGGCATAGAGACCAAGAAGAACTGCGTGTTTCCATGCATGAGCAGAGACCATAGCAAGAGTTCTAGATTGTGAATCAAAACTGACAAGGAGATAACGAGGAATCACCTAATTGACTGAAATGAACTCAACCTGCAGGGCCAGGCAAACTGTATCCCAGAGTACTGAAGGAACTTGCTGAACTTCCTGAACCACTTGACATAATTTTTGAGAATCCAGCAGAACAACTGAGGTGCCACAAGACTAGAAAAGGGGAAACATTCATTCTTCAAAACTGGGGGGAAAAGAAGAAGGAGAAGGAAGAGGAGAAGGAGGAGACAACAACAACAACAATAACAATAACAATAACAACAACAACATGATGATGATGATCTAGGGACCTACAGACCAGTCATCCTGATGTCAATACCAGGAAAAAAATATTAGGAAAGTTGATAAAAGAATCTGTTTGCAGATAACAACACAGTGATTAGAAGGAGGCAACATGACATCCTGCCAAACCAATGTTATACCTTCTTTTGATTGGGTCACCACTTTAATATATGGTGGGTATGCTGCAGATGTTATTCATCTAGATTTGAACAAAGCATTTGATAAAGTTTCCCATGGTGTTTTGATTAGCAAACTCATTAAATGTCAAATAGACTGGAACACTATTAGAGGTAGCCCTAATTTGTCGGAAAGCTGTGTTGAGAGAGTCACCATCAATGGCTGCACTTCAAACTGGGGGAAATCTCAAGTGGAGTGCCACAGGATTCATCCATTCTTCAGTATACTTATCAGTGACTTACATGATGGGTTACAGATGACACAAAACTACGGGGGGTAACTAACACATTGGAAAGTAGAAACAAATTCTGAAAGGATCTTTATAGTCTACAAACTTGGGCTGAAACTAATAGAATTAATTTTAACAGAGACAAATGCAAAATGCTAGATTTAGGCCATGGAAAACAAATACACACTTAGAGGATGGGAGATACTTGGCTTAGCAGCACAGCATGTGGAAAGGACCTTGGGATTATTGTTGATCATAAATTGAATATGAGCCAGTAGTGTGATGTTGCAGCAAAGACAGCGAACAACAACAACAACAGCAACAACAACAACAACAGCAACAGCAACAACATGTTGTTGTTGTGTGCCTTCAAGTCATTTCTGACTTACGGTGACTCTAAGGTGAACCTACAAAGGATTTACTGGGGCTGAGAGTGTGTGATGCACCCAGGGTCACCCACTGGGTTTCCACAGTCAAGTGGGAAAGTGGACACTAGTCACCAGGATCATAGTCCAACACTTAAACCGATACATCTCACAAGCTCTCTAAATATTGTAGCCTGCAACAATAGAACCTTAGGTCCCAAGAGAAGGAAGTAGTCCCAATATATTCTCTATCAGTCAGGCCTAATCTGGAGTACTGGGTTCAGCTCTGAGCTCCTATTTTTAGGAAGAGTATATACAAGTTAGAGCAGGTTTCAGAGAAGGGCAGCAAAGATGGTAAGAGGTATAGAGAACCAAATATAAGAGAAAAAATTGAGGGAGTTGGGCATGTTTAGTCTGATGAATAGAAGTCTGAAGGGTGACATGTTTTTACTCTTTATCTAAAGGGCTGTCAGAGAGAGTAAAGTGCAGGCCTATTTTCTGTTTCTCCAAAGGGTAGTAATGCAGACAGGTAGTACTCTATTTCGCTTTGGTCAGATCTCACCAGGAATCCTGTGTCCAGTTCTGGGCACCACAGTGCAATAAGGATATTAACAAGCTGGAACATGTCCAGAAAAGGGCAACCAAGGTGATGATCAACAGTCTGGAAAATAAGCCTTATGACAAACAACTTAGGGAGCTAGGTATGTTGACCACAAAGAAGAGAGGATGGAGAGGTGAGATGTCTAAATATCTGAAGAGTGTCATGCAGCAAGCCTGTTTTCTGCTGTTCAAGAGGCTAAAACACAAACCAATGGATTCAAATTACAAGAAAAGAAATTACTTCTAAATATTAGGAATAACTTTTTTACTGTGAGAGCCATTTAAGAGTGAAACAAATTGCCTTGGAGAGTGGTACATTCTCCATCTTTAAGGGGCTTTAAATACAAGCTGGTTGGAGTGCTTTAGTTGTGTAGTCCTGCCTGGCAGGGAGTTGGATCAGGTGGCCCTTGTGGTACCTTCCAGCTCTTACAATTCTGATTCCTGCTGAACCTTCTCAGGCCATTTCCACACTACACTGTTATAGTGCTATTATTCCACTTTCAACATCCTGTGGAATTGTGGGTGTTACTGCGGTTATCTGGCCCCAGCCCGAGGTCTACAATTTCGTATTGCTTATGGTTAATATGTCCATGTGGCACTCCATAAAATAAACTCCACGTGTCTGAAAGGGTCACGGGAAGCCTGTGTAGGCAGGCACGGCCGCATGGCCTCAGTTATGCACACTAGGTCTAGGGAGTAAACAACTATCTGTCGCACAGCTAGTAGTGCCCCCCCCATAGCCGATCATTAAGTAAATGCAAGGGCTCTCAGCCCCGAACTGCTTGCTCCATACAAACGCTAGGCGCTACTCAACTACATACTGTTCTAACAATTGGCAGTGCTGGCCAAATCTCATCAATTCTAATTTTGACCCTTTGGAGGCTTTGTCTCCACTAAAAACCCTATTGTTCTCCTTGGGAGAGGGCTAGCCTCCAGGTACAATCTTCTCTATAAAAAAACCCAAGTTTGAGCTCCTTGTCAGAACGCTTGTGCCTTGCCTCTCGAACTGCTGCCGCTCTGTTCAGCGAGCCTCCCCTCAGCCTCCACATGCTGGGAAACCACAAACCCAAGCCTCGATCTCTATCTTCTCTTTTACCAGACTGCAGGATTAGGTGGAGTATCACCCCAGAAACCCTCTGAAGATCCCTATCAATTTTCCTCACTTTCTGTTTCTACAGTTCTTGGATGAGTGTGTGAGTGCATGGTCGTTGTTTGCTTAATTAAGGAAAGTTAAATAAAATCTTTTAATTGAACAACTTGCCTAGTTCTTGTTGCAGCCTGACCCCATAAACATAAGGTTAAAGATCTCGCTACGTTACCCTGCCTCTCGTATTGCTAGCTTGTGCTCCTTGCTAATTCCCCCTACTAAGTAATATTTGGAGTGCACTTAGGTGTCCCTCCCGGGACCCCCAGAAATCAGGGTAAGAACAGGTTGCTTACCTGTAACTGTGGTTCTTCGAGTGGTCATCTGTGCCATCATACACTGGGAAAGTTTAGCGCCTGCGCGGTAGCGTTCGGAAACTTCTAGAGCTTGTTCGCTTGGCGGGAACCCCTCCCCCACACCGGTACTGCGCATGCTCCTCCCGCCGAGCAACGGTCTCTCCTCAGTTCTGTCGTCCACCGTAGAACCTACAGGGACCTGAGAAAGAGGGGAGGAAAGGGCGGGTGTGCATGATGGCACAGATGACCACTCGAAGAACCACAGTTACAGGTAAGCAACCTGTTGTTCTTCTTCGTGGTCTCTGTGCCTTCATACACTAGGAGACTGTGTAGCTTACCGGTCGGATGGCGGGTCAGGTCCTACAGCACGGAAGCCAGCACCTCACGTCCAAACCGGGCATCTCTGTGCGACCGGCAGTCGAGCCTGTAGTGGCGCACGAAGGTCGATGGTTGGGACCAGGTCGCCACACGGCAGAGTTCATGCAGGTCAACTCCTCGCAGGAGGGCCGCAGAAGTAGCCACAGCTCTGGTGGAGTGGGCTCGAAGCAGGACTGGCGGAGGCTTCCTCGCGAGCTCATACGCCAGTTCAATAGTCGGCACCACCCACTTGGAGAAGCGCTGGGTGGACACCTTGAGGCCCTTCCGACATCGCCCATAGCAAACAAAGAGATGCGGCGTCTGTCGGAAGGAAGCAGTCCTGTCCTTGTAGAAGGCCAAGGCCCGACGCACGTCCAGGGAGTGGAGGGACCGCTCCAACGGTGTCGTGGGGTTTTGGGGAAAGAAGGCAGGCAGGATGATGTCCTGGTTGAGATGGAAACTGGACACCACCTTTGCAGGAACGAGATGTCAGGTCTCAGGACCACCTTGTCCCCGTGGAAGACCATGAAGGGCTCATCGGACCGAAGAGCTGTGATCTCACCCGCTTGCCTCGCTGAGGTCACCGCTACCAGGAAGGCAGTTTTCATGGTCAGGAGCCTGTCATCCGAGGTCGCCATCGGCTCGAAGGGCGGCTTTGTCACCTGCGACAGCACCAGCGAGAGGGACCACGGCGGTAGCGGCGGCGATACCGGCGGGTAGAGATGATGAAGTCCCTTCAGGAACCGCTTAACGGTATCGTTCCTGAAGAAGGCCGATGCCACAGATCGTGGGGGTTTGGGGTATGCCACGATCGCGGAGAGGTAAACTTTTAGGGATGGAAACGCCAGGTCCTGTTGCCGGAGGTGAAGGAGGAAATGCAGGACGGTAGAGAGTCCCGCAGGCGATACCGGCTCACTCCTCTCATTAGCGAAGGTCAGGAAGCGTCGTCACTTGTATTGGTAGTTGTGACGGGTGGATTCCTTCCTGGCCGCGACGAGGACGGTACCGAGCACGGGATCGTCTAGTGCGATATCCTCCAGGCATGGAGGGCCAGGCGTGGCAGGTCCGGATGGAGGACTCGGTCGCTGGAGGGGGGAGAGCAGGCCCGGTGTCGATGGCAGCCGGAGCAGGTCGCCTCGTGCAGCCCGTAGCAGGGGTGTAAACCAGTGCTGCCTCGGCCAGTACGGGGCTACGAGGATCGCGTCGGCTCGGTCGGCGAGGATCTTCGATATCATCCGGCCGAGCAACGGGAACGGCGGGAACGTGTAGAGGAGTTCCCCGGTCCACGGAAACTGGAAGGCGTCCCCGATGGAAGCGCGATCGTGGCCCGCTCTGGAACAGAATCGGCGACACTTCGCGTTTCCCCTGGTCGCGAAGAGATCGATCGATGGTTCGCCCCAGCGGTCTCGAATCAGTCTGAACGCCTCTCCGGAGAGAGACCATTCGTGATGGGATGAGGTGTCCCTGCTGAGGGCGTCTGCCGTGGTGTTCTCCTGCCCGGCCAGGTGAACCGCCACGGGATGCGTGTGTAGGCAATTGCACCATTCCCACAGGTCGAGCGCGATGTTGAGCAGGGTCGTGGAATCAGTCCCTCCTTGTCTGTTGATGTAACAGACGGCGGTGGTATTGTCCGTCAGGACCAGGACCGTGCGTCCCGCTACAACGTGGCGGAACGCCCGTAGCGCTTTCGAGACAGTGAGCAGCTCTAGCGCGTTAATATGGAGAGCAGTCTCGTTGTCGGTCCATCTGTCGCGGACTCTGAGATCGCCGCAGTGGACACCCCATCCGTACAGGGAGGCGTCGGTCGTTACCGTCACCTTCGGTGTCGGCTGTTGGAAAGGCATCCCGGACATCAGATTGCCTCGCGACTGCCACCATCGGAGGGATGAGCGGACGTCCTCCGGCAGTTGCAGTCGGATCGTCTGTTTGTCTCGCAGGGGGTCGAATATGCGGACGAACCAGTGTTGAAAAGGTCTTGCCCTCAGTCTGGCGAGATAGGTCACAGCGGTTGTCGCAGCCATGTAGCCGAGGAGCTGCTGGACGCTTCTCGCGGATAACGTCGGGGCCGTGCAGGCATGAGCGGCGGCCCGGATCAGGGTTTGAGCTCGAGTCTCTGGTAGGTACGCCCTGGGGGAGGTTGAATCGAGCGTTGCCCCGATGAAGTCCAAGATCCTCGCCGGCTCGAGGTGGGACTTCTTCGGATTCACTTGTAGGCCAAGGCGAGTCAGGAGTGACAACGTCATGTGGACGTCGTGGAAAAGTCTCCGTTTGCAGGACGTCACCAACAGCCAATTGTCGAGGTAAGGGTAGACGGAAGCACCCTTCGTTCGCAGGAAGGATACTACCGGGGCCATGCACTTGGTGAAGACCCTTGGGGCAGTCGAGAGTCCGAACGGCAGCACCTTGTACTGGTAACAGGTGTCATCGACTGCGAAGTGGAGGTACCGTCTGTGCTGCGGGCGAATGGCGATGTGGAAGTATGCGTCTCGGAGATCGATGGAGGCGAACCAGTCCCCTCGATGGAGGAAGGGCAGGATCGACGGTATCGTGACCATCTTGAACCTCTTGGGGCGGATGTAGTAGTTCACCCCTCTGAGGTCGAGGATCGGCCGGAGGGTACCGTCAGCCTTCGGTACCGTGAAGTACCGGGAGAAGAAGCCGGTGGTCTTGGCTTCCTGCGGGAGCTGCTCGATCGTTCCTTTCTGAAGGAGGGACTGGATCTCTTCCAGGAGGGCCGGACTCGACGGGGTGGAGTAGTAGACGCCTCGAGGTGGAATATCGTGAAACTCGATGGCGTAGCCAAGACGGACGATGGAAAGCACCCAAGAGTCCGTAGTGACATGTTGCCACTCCAAGAGGTGTCGAGCCAGAGTCGGGCGGTCTCCGAGCGCAGATGGTAGGCTGAAGAGTGGATATTGGGAGGTCCTGCCAGACACGTCAAAACCGAGACTTCGAGTCCGAGGAGGACTTCTTAGATGAAGCCGGGCGACGTCTAAAAGTGTGTCTGGCCGACGAGCCAGAGGACGGTCTTGACTGGCTGGACTGGGCCGAGTGCTGGAACGACGAGGTGGAAGATCGTCGCCAGGATGGGCGGAAGGTGGAGGTCCTGCGGGTTTGCGTGGCCGGCTGGAGCCCGATCTTTTTGGCAGTCAACCTCACCTTCACCAGATTGTCCAGCGCCTAGTCGGTGGAAGAATTGAAGAGGCCCTCACCGTCGAAGGGGAGATCCTCGATCCTCCTCCGGGTGTTCTCCTGGATGTCGGCCGGTCGGAGCCAGGCATGGCGGCGCAAGCTGATGGATCCCGCCATGACCCGGGAGGTGATCTCCACAGCGTGCCTGGAGGAGGCCATCTGCTGCTGAGCGATGGACATGGCTTCGGTGAAGATCACCGAGGCGGCTTGACGGATGTCCTCCGGTACCGCCCCCATCGCCGGTTGAAGACGGTCGAGCACTTTCTTCAGGTATGCCGCGAGGCAAGCCTGAGTGTTGGACAGCCTGATCTGCAAGGAGGCGGCGGAATAAAACCTCCTTGCATAGGCGTCCAACTTCCTGCCTTCTTTATCCGGCGGGGCGGTGTGCTGCCTGCTGGTGCCTTTTGTCTGTGCCGACTCGACCACCACAGAGTTCGGTGCAGGGTGGTTGAAGAGATAACTCGCGTTATCCTTCTGCACCCTGTAGAGGTGCTCCAAACGCTGCGGTATCGGCTGTGCCGAGGCCGGTCTATCCCAAGCGGCCTTCACCACTTTGGAGATCCGGGGCAGGAGAGGCAGCGGGGCCGCGGCAGGTTGCTTCCCCTCGAAGATGGAGAAGACGGGATCGTCATCCTCTGGCTCCGCATCCGCGATCTTAAGGCCAAGGGTAGAGGCCATGCGAAGCAGCATCGCAGAGAACTGGTGGACATCCTCTGGAGCTGAATCTGGGATCGGCTCCCCAAATCCCAGCGGAGGAGACTCCTGGGAGGCCGCCTCAGACACCTCCGATTCCGTGCTCGAGTCGTACTCCCCCGAGCTCGGTGAGTTCTCTCGCCGCTCGCTTTCCGGCTCCTTCACTGCCGTCGCGGGTGCAGCCTTCTTGGGCTTCTCCGAAGCCGGAACGGAGGTAGTGGCAGCGTCACGCTTGGGCTGGCTGACCACAGACTTCACCTTTCTGGTGGTGACCGGCGTAGTCTGACAGGCTGTGGTGGTCCTAGCCTGCTCAGTCACCACCACCTCCGTAGGGTGCGTCGCCGTAGCCGTAACCCTGGGAGGTGGCGATACCGCTCGGTATCGAGGCGGAGGCTCCCTCACCCTATGGTATCGAGGCGAGGGAGAGCGGCTGAAGGAGCGGCGGTCCGACGGCGAACAGCTTCGGTGCCGACGGTACCGAGGGTCTTCCCCTCGAGGTGAGCGAGATTCGCGCTGTCTCCGAGGTGACCGGGACCTCCGGAAGGTCTCCCAGCGTCTCGGGTCACGATGGTACCGTCCCGGTACGATGGAGAATGTGACTGGTAAGAGGCCGGGCGCTCTCTCCACTCAGATTCCCTCGCGTACCTGGCCACGTAGGACGCCGAGGTGTATCTGGAGGCAGACGAGCGAGGTTGTTCCTCTCTAGTCTCCCTAGGAGGCGGCGAGGCCACCGGACGCTCCGAAGAGCAGGACCGGGACCTGAACGAAGTAGAACGCTGCTCCAGAGAAGCAGAGGGCTCTCTCTGCTGCAGGTCGGCCGAGCTGCGACGGCTGGAAAGGCGGTGGGCTCCTCCACCAGGGTTGGAGGGTCTACCACAGGCGAGTCCGGGCGCTCTTCGGGAACGTCCTCGATCTCATCGTCCGAGAGATCGACGGACTCGCCTCACCCTTTGGAAGGCTGCAGAGTCGGAGGAGGAGTTGGAGGTTGAACGTCCCCAGCTGGGGAGCGCTTCTTCTCCTTCTTCTTCTTCTTCTCCTTGCCCTTGTCTCCATCCGGAGCAGGGCGCTTTTTAGCAGGCGTCTCCTTCACGGGAGCCTCAGCCTTCCTCGCCGTCGAGGATCCTTTCGCTGACTTGGCAGCCGCCGACAGCTTCAGGATCCTCGGTAACGCCGAGATCGGCGTTCTCGCTGGTACCGAGCCCGATACCGACGAGGTGGACGGAACGGCAGCCGCCGATACCGTCGATGGCGTGGTCGTCTTCTTTCGGCCATCTTGGAAACGGAGGTCTTGTCGATTGCCCTCAAAGACTGCTCCCAACAATACGATTTAAGTCTCGCGGACCTGTTGCGGAGAGTCTGCGGAGTAAAATCCCGGCAAATTGGGCAAGTCCGAGTGTTGTGGGACTCACCCAAGCAGAAGAGACACTCCTTGTGGCCGTCGTTGAGGGCAACTTTGCGCCCGCAGGACACGCACTTTTTGAAGAGCGCGGACATAAGACGAAACGCCAAGAGAAAAGTCCGAAAAACACCACAACCAAACGGGAAGTCCGAAGGGGAGGTCAGAAACAGTCCAAAAGTCCGAAAACCATGAAAAACAGCAAGCCAAGCACAAAGTCGAGGAACAAACCGAAGAACCTTCCGTATGCGACGGCGGACGAGAAAGAACTGAGGAGAGACCGGTGCTCGGCGGGAGGAGTATGCGCAGTACCGGCGTGGGGGAGGGTTCCCGCCAAGCGAACAAGCTCTAGAAGTTTCCGAACGCTACCGCGCAGGCGCTAAAGCTCCTAGTGTATGAAGGCACAGAGACCACGAAGAAGAACATGGGTTTTGCAGTTTAGGGAGGGGCATTTAGAATTCTCAGCCAGAGAGCTCTTTGGCCTCAGAAAATTAGAAACCCCAGAATTCAAAAGGATGTTGAAAGTGGAACAATAGCACTATGTCAGTGTTGGGAGGAAATGGCCTAAGAGTTTGAAAGGTGTCTTGGTTGGTCTAGGGCTGGTGCAAGGAACTATCTTAAAAACAGGCAGAAAAACCTGCTTTCATTCCCTTGTCTGGTATCTCTCTCTGTCCTCCTTAGGGAATGGCTGCTGCTGTTTGAATCTGCAGCCTGAGAGAAGGGTCTCCTTATGTTGGTGGCTTGAGTTTTCTCTGTAACCGTAGGCTTTGCTGTCTCCAACAATAGTATCAGTCTCTTTTCTTTATGTCAGAATATTAGGAATGTGACCTTCTGCACGCTATCACCAAACCTACCAAAATTAGTTCAGTTTTCCTTGATTTTTTTTCCTTCACAGGAAACCCACATCAACCTTTTCTTGAATGAAATTTTGTGGAAGCTCTAGTTATATAGCAATTTTAGTTGGACAGAAAAAAAAATAAGAATATTGCCCAAGTACTTAAATTAAATTTGTAAAACCAAAATATCAGCCCTAGTTTTGCTACACTGGTAAGAGTCTTGACTGATGAGATACACTGGACTCTGCATAATAGGTGTGCTACATTTTCAAGTATGTCATCAATGTACTTTCCAATGCAAGACTGAGAAAATTAAATTCTTTTGATATTCTTGCAATGATCACTGGCTAATTAAGATCTCAATTTACCTTTTCTGTGGTCAAGAATATTTGCTCACAAATGTGCACACTGCCAAAGAAAGTAACATTATTATTTGCCTGTTGTGCCAAGCTTACATATATTTATCCTGCTCAAAGACTGGTAAAATTCCACTGGAAGAGATTCCTAATGTTTGTTCAGCAATGTTTGCTCTTCCACACAGACTACTTATCTTTAAATCTGTGACTTACTGAACATTCCATTTTCTAACAAATTCTAAGAAGCTAAAACCTGTGTGAAGAAGTAACTAGTAACAAATAACTAGTAACTTTAATTCATTTCCCCATATTACTTTTTTTAATAAAATAATCTTTATTAATATAATGTATGGCAAAACAAATACAACATAAAATACACAAATACATTCGTAACCTCTAACATATACAAATGCTCCCCCATAATCAGCAAAAAACTAAACCTACAAGGAATACAGAACAATGTCCAAATGACATAAAAGAAAAGAAGAAGAAACAAGAAAAGAGAAGAGAAAGAAGAAGAAAAAAGAGAAAAAGAAAAAAACCCAATAGAAATAAAAAGGAAAAGAAAAATAAAGAAAAGAAATGGACTTCGCAGAAATGGATAAACTCACAACTTTACTGAAAGAAAATTCAATAGAATCATACTCAAAAATATGGAAACCTTTCACAGTCCATGCAAGGACTAAAAAGGGAGTCTTAACAGTTATTGGTTTCGATATATAAAAGATAAGATTGATTTTGTATAATAAGGAGAACAGATGTTAATGATTAAATTGTGAAAGAGGTTTAAGACTAAAATGTAGAAATAGAACCAACAGATGAAGGATTCGGAGGTAATCCAATAGTTAGTTGTCTGTACTTGTGTTTGTCTGTATTTGCATAAGTTAAGATTTGTTTGATCATATTACTTTTTGATTGTACCAAATTAACAGCTTCACTTCTGTTGCCATGCAACTATAAAGCTTACACTTTGGTTATCTCTTGTTTAGTTCACTTACTTGTTTAGTTTATCCACTTTTATAGTTTCAAGTCTTGCTAAATGAGTGAAAAGAAATATCACACAACTTGCGTTTTTGCTCAGCTGTGGGTGATCACGTGATTAGCCTCCAAACAACTCAGCCACTCCTCTTCCAAATTGACACTTTTTACATGAAAAAAGTAACGACAGAATGGTCATCCTTCCTTATGTGGGATGCGAGGAGAAGGTGAATGGAAGGAGAGTGACTTTCCCCCCACCCCATGGAATAGTGACTCATAGCATTCAGATTTTTAAAAAAGTAATTAAGAATTAATTATTTTTTCAAAAAATGGAAGTTAACTGTTACTTTTAAAGGGAAAACAGTAATTGTAACATTAGCTAATATGCTTGTGGAACTTTGGAAAAACAGCCATCATCCAGCTGAATCACTGTATCTATGGAAGAAGCCCATCAGCAAATCTCAGGGAAGATAGACTCCTCCTCTCCACCACACTGCATATGCCCTCAGTATCTGCTCCAATGCTGAGAAACCTCCAGAGCAGAGTTTTAAATGGTGTAGAGGCTGTGTGAGGGAGAAACGGAGGTTGGGTTGTTGTGGAAGTGCAGGAAGTAGAGAGAAATTGCCTCTTTTGAAATGTACTAGCATGTGTGGTTACTCCACTCAGAACAGGTTCTGAAGATTTGTCCATTATCTCACTTTCCAAAATGTGGACCAGGAGTTGCTGATCTGCAGATGCCAGCTTTTGAAGTCATTTCATGATTGCAGTAGGAAGGTGAGTCTTGGTGATTGAAGCTGTGCAGACACTGAGGATGGCAGAGGAACTCAGGATGAGATAGATGTCCATTAGATCTGATGTGAGATTGACCATATGCATTTGCTGAGGTTGGGAAGGGCTGGAACTGTTGGCTTTGTGGATATGTCTTGTACTCAGGATGTCCTGATGTTTGTTCTTAAGCTTCTTTTTAAGCTTCTTCACTGCCAATTCCAAAGCATTCCACAGAGTGCCTGGACCTGAAGGTTAACCTGACTCTGGTTCTGGGGCCCTTGATACCAAAGAACCTGCCCACTGGTAATAGGAATAGACTAGCTTAATTCAGCTTGCTGCATAGGTCTCCTCCTCCTCCTCCTCCTGTGGAAACTGTATAAAGTGGTTTGTTTTGGGCGGCAAGGTCAGAAGCATTGATCTCAACTTCACACAATAAACTTTCAGCAACAAGGTACAATTCCTCCTAACTTGGTGGTTAACGCCTTGCAGTGAGGGCAGTGCTCTGCGAAGTGCACCTCACCCAAGTAGACTCCTTGGACTGCAGCCAGGGCACTTCTTAAAGAGAACTGTGGAGACTACAAACCCACAACTGGCAGGAAGGGACAATTCCAATAAATAAGAGAAAAAACTGGACAAAGAAAGACTGAACAAACTAAACTGAGTGACAACTAAACAGAAATAAAAAGAAGCCTAACAGACATGACAGAACAGGCCTCTCATACAGTCTTGAAACTCTGAAAAGCAAGTTCCTGATGCTGCCGGTAACACAGCGAACAAACGAGAACTGAGGCAACTGGACTTGAAGGCACCAGAAGTATGCACAGCAGGTGAGGGGGTTTCCCACCTAAAGGACTGCTTAGCGCTAGAAACTTCTGAAGTCACTGCACAGGCAAAGAATGACCCATTTGTGTGAGCCACAGAAACCATGAAGAAGAAACAAATTCTTTTCAAAACACCTTTGCTTGTAAACCAAACCAAACAAAATTAAAATCTAGGGTACTAAAATAGGGTACTAAAGCTTGTTAGCACAAGTAAAGATTAGTGTATGTGTGTTGTGTAGCAAGTTTTACTGTTTGTTCCCTTCACATTTAGAAGTGAACATGATACAGACTATTTGCTCTGCTGTCATTTAATCATAAATTAAGTTACAATCCTTCTGCAAATTCACAGTATCCGTAAAATATTTCTGCTAATCATTTATCCTAAATGGTTTAAAAGTATTTATGGATAGAAATGCAATTTTTCTTAAGTCACATTGCTAATGCTAATACTGCTGGTCAGCAAATTTTATGTAGTTATTCAGGGTGTCAATGTTGCCTAGAATTGCCAAATGATGAACACTTTTCACTAGGGCCTAGTCCAGAAGAAAATATTTGGGTTTCACATTTCCTTTACAGATGTCAGTCAGCAAAGGAAGAGAGCTTTGCAACTTTACTGCTAAATGGACTTACCATGTGTACATCTTTCAAGCTCTAAGTCTTTTTTGCCTGTATAAAGCAAATCTTTAATTAGACGCAGTTTTAAGCAAACAGCATGGAAGATTGAGGATACTTCCTTGGATATGAAGTAAGAATTTCAGTGGCACACAATAATGTTACCTGAACTCATGTGGAGATAACATCTTTTTCCACAAAGTTATTACTGTAACTTACTGTGTGTTGAACTAAGATCTTTAGTCTAAGTGGGGTATATGATTCTTTTTTGAGTTTGAAAAATTGCCATAAAACAAGCGTTTGCTTGTGACCATTTTTACATGATAGCATAATCCATGAGTATGTTATAAATCAAAACAAACAGTGCAATCTGAAATCAGGACAGAAGAGAATGAAGCTGTGGTATTGGACATGTCCCAACAGTCTCTATTTTTAGGGACGTATTGGAGCTTTACCTATTTATCCAAGCTTTCTCATTTTAGCTCAGCCTTAGCACCTATTTTCTTGATAATGTAAGTGTTCTGTATTGTTGTATTGTTTAATTTATTATCGCTGTACATAGCTTTCGAATCTTCAGATATCAGCACTTTATGAATATTCATAAATAAATAATCTCTAGAGTTCTATGTACAGTATCCATCACCTGGCATCTAAATTTTTAGGACTATCTCTGAAGTCTGGCCACTCTCAGCATGCTGCAGAAAGAGATGGGGAAGATGACATTTTGTTTTGTTAAGTATATATTAACATGACAATAACACTTCCAAAAGGGCTGTAAGGGTACAGTTGACATTTATCTGTAATAAAATTCCTGCAGTCTTATTAACAGAACAATATTTTCTGATTACAAACAGAAATATTTTTCTCTCTTAAGTGTAGTCCTATTTATCATACCATACAAAAAAAAATAAGCAAGAGAAAGTAACTTTTTATGCTTTAACAGAATGCATTTTTAAAGATGGTGAATATATACATCTCTGCTATCTTATGCTTACTTTTTTCCTCTTTCTCTGTTTGACTTTGGATGACTCTTGTCCAAAGCTACCATTCCCCAGGGTTCCAGACGGAATTTTTCCAAAGATCTGTGGGCCGGTTGAAGGAGTGGGTGTTGTTGGTGGTGTGTTTTCAGGAGAATCTGGGTTGGCCTTCATACTTGCTGTCTGTCCTACTACATGCATCTAAAAATACCAAAAAATTAAACAGAGTTGTTAGCCTATTGTTCTCTGAATATACACCCTAAACGTTTCACACTGGGAACTGTAAACATGGGCACATACAATTTCTAGAGCTTGGTCAGAAGCTGGGTCATTCTATGTATAGCAGTATTATTAACAACATCATTTCCTTCACTAAGGGGATCCACATAAAAGCTGCATAGCAGTCAACAGTAAATATTCATTTTCTTTATCAACATCAGCTGCAAGCAGAATTACTTGTGAGTAGGAAGGCTAAAGAAAGATGGTTGTATTCTCTATTAATGAACATTTTCAGGAATAAGTGTAGTAGTATGGGGCAGGTTCTTTTTTGTGGGTTGCATGTAGCCAAAGAAACCAAAAATGTCACCAAAGAAACCATCAGGAAGAAAGGGATGTGAGCTGAAATAAGCTAGTAGCCACTGGCACTACTTCTACTGCCCGAAAACTGAGAAAGTGCTTGTGATGACATTTAAATACATATACCATAATATGCACTTCTATTTTATGAGAAAGTCAAAACACTGAAAGACGAAGTACATATTTACCTCAGTAGAACTGTGATACTGAATGAAAGTGGCAGATATCGCATGACTAAAAGGATCACCAGCTTTGGGAGTCATGTCCTGCTTCACCAAAAGGGCTAGGTCCACCAGCTAAGGGAACAATGACAGTACGTTTTAAAGAGGTCTACAGAGTCCAAATTGTTCATTTATTTTCCTATTTAATTAAGAAAGATCTGTAACATATAAAGATGAACTCTTTTAAAACAAAGATGGCAAACGTGTAGCCTTTCCAGATGTTGTTGGACCTCAACGCCCAATGAGTGAGGAATGATGCGAGTTACACTTAAGCAAAGACCTAGAAGGCCACATATTCCACATTGCTGTCTTTAAAATTTAAGTTTCAATTTAATGCTGGAAAATAAGACATCTTTTGTTCATTATGTGCTTTGAAAACTCTGGACTCTCTGCCTTTATTATGCTGACTTGTAAGTAAGTTACCAAGTGCACTTTCATTACAACCCAGAAAAAAAACTTGTGAATCAAACAGATCATGCACGTGACAGTCTTTTAAGAGAATAATTAGATTTATTTTGAAAAACTGTAGTAAAAAGGCAATTATTTTATAGAATTCCATGATGCATATAATATACTCATTTACCTGTGCTACAGTCTCATAAGCTAAATAAGCCAAAATCTCCATAGCAACAGCATTTGGTTTTATTTCCATGCTGCTACAGTCCAGCCAGTCTCGGAACTTAGAAGCTTTCTTGGCTGTGCAGATAAAACACAACATAAGTATAAAGTTAATAAGGTATGTTCTCTCATACACAACTTGATGCTGTTTTCTTACAGGTATGAAGAGTAAGGCCATTTCCACAGTTTACTGTTATAATGCTATCATTCCACTTTCAGCATCCTAGGGAATCCTGGGGCTTGCAGTTTAGGGAGGGGCCTTTAGAATTCTCAGCCAGAGAGCTCTTTGGCCTCAGCAAACTACAAACCCCAGAATTCCACAGGATGTTGAAAGTGGAATAAATAGCACTATAACAGTGTAGTGCAGAAATGGCCTAAGGTTCAATTACTCTTTAGCACAAATATCTAAAATGAATACTCTGGATTTTGACAACACTGGCTTTGATCCCAAAGGGCCAGTATCACACACTAGGCTTTATAAGCGACTTTTGTAAATATAATTCTTGTCAGTCTTTAGGTAATTAAGTTGTAAGTCCAGTCTCTTCCACATTTTTGAAATGGACTTTTATTTCAGCAATCCCAATCTCAACCTCCGCTGTTTTGAAATGCTTTTTTTCAGTTCTGTTAACTTGTTTCTTCCCTTTTGATTTCCTTCGCTGATCCTCCACTTTCTGTCCAGCACACCATTCACTTGTAATCAAATTGTTTCAATAAGCTATCTTTTATTGCTGTACTCAGTATATTATTTATAAGGTACATCTTGAGGTCTAGCAAACTTTATGTATCTATAAATCCAAGCATTTCTTTTTTTTTTTTTTTGAAGCTAAAATAAAGTGTTGTCAGCACTCTTACAGACCTGGAGTCCATTGCTGTTTCCTGGTGGCAGATTGCTTTTGATCCTCCTGTCTTTTATGTTAAACAACCAGATCTTCATCTGAACTTTTCCACATTATTGCTAAGAACTAGATGTTGCCCGTTCCAAGCCTCTCTAAATCCCCTTTACTGGGGGGGAGGTATTTCCAATCTTTGTTGTTAAATTTTGAGAGCTGACAACCTGAGAAAACACCACTGTTAGGGGAGCACCCACTCTCAAACAGCTGCATGTGCCACTGCAGCCACTGGACTCAGGTATCTGGTGCATCATACAACTTCGTAAACTTGCAATTACACATACCAGAACTATGTTAGAACTTCTCCCTTCATAGGAGGGAAGACATCATCCTTGCTGGTCTGTCTGAAATCAACAAATATGGACCCACCTTTTCTGAGGATAACATTTAATATTACTTTGTGGAATGGCAACAAAAGGGAAGGACACAGAACATCTGTAACTCCTAGAGTAAACATGGCTATTCACAATATTTCAAGTGAGAATTATATATTAAGGTTCAGACCAAAGACAAGTTATTAGATGATCTGAAGCTTCAGAGCCCATGCTGGAGGAAGCAAAGCCTGTATTTTTCCCTGATGCTTCCCTTTTGTGTTTCTCAGATCTCTTTGGTCAGGGCTAGAGACTGAATCCACAACCAACAGACCATCCTCTTCATGGAGTTGGAGGACAATGAATTCAACAACAAAGTTCCATCTAGAAGGTTTTGCTCTAGCCTTCCACGTGAAAACAATCTAGGCATCTTAGTAGACCATAAACTAAGCATGAGTCAGCAGTGTGATGTGGCAGCTAAGACAGCTGATACGATTCTGAGCTGTATCAATAAGAGGACAGGTCAAGGGAATTGACAGTACCACTCTCTTTTGATTTGATTAGATCCTACCTGAAATACTGTGTCCAGTTCTGGTCACCACAGGATATTGACAAGCTAGAACATGCACAGAGGAGGGTGACCAAAATGGCCTGGTAGCCATGCCCTATGAGGAGTGGCTTGGGGAGTTGGGTATGTTTAGCTGGAAGAAGAGAAGGTTAAGAGGTGACACAATAGCTATGTTTAAATTTTTGAAAGGATGTCATATGGAGCAAGTGTGTTTTGTGTTGCACCAGAGACTAGGACACAGAGCTGTGGCTTCAAATTTTGGGAAAAGAGATTGCATCTAAACATTAGGAAGAACTTCCTGATGGTAAACAGCAATTTGACAGTGGAATACGCTGCCTGGGAGTCTGCTGGAGTCTCCTTCTTTGGCGGTTTTTAAATAGAGTCTGGATGGCCATCTGTCTGGATGCTTTGATGGTGTACTCCTGCATGGCAGGGGGTTGGATTCAATGGTCCTTGTGGTCTCTCCCAACTATACAATTCTATGATTCTATAAATACAGAAATGACTTTAATCTGAACAAGACTCAGCCTAGAACACATTCTCTCTCTCTCTCTCTCTCTCCCCCGCACACACAAACATGAAAAAAAACACAGAAAAAAACTTATCAGTTGGAAATCAAACTTCCCTATTATTTAGCATTTAGAAGAGAACACATCTGTAGATGTGTCATTTATTTTTCATGCTGTGATCTGCAACTGAGTCAGCAATTTCTTCAAATCAAATGCTTATTATGGAAAACAAGATGAATACGTTTTATTTAGGATGCAGTTGAGCTTGCATTTATTATTGCACTGTCATGGGCTATTCTGGTATGTTTTTTACAAGTTTCTCTCTCTCTCTGTCTCATGTCTGATGTCCGACCCTTAAGCGTAATCTAACTGCTTCTGCAGTGATCTGAGTTTTTATTGTTCTTATAAGATGACAACCATTAATTTAGAAGCTAATGTAATTGTGGCTAACCAATATCTCCAATGAGTTGTTTGTAAATGATGGTAAAATCCCAATACTTTCATTAACTGGCTCTGGCACATGATTTTTCCTGGGTCCTGCTTGTGACTTCTGGCTCCTAGTTTTCTATTCTTGGCTCCTATTCCGCAGCTGACCAGACAGCCTTACACCTATCTATCAATGAGCCCTTTGCCATAAACACAACCAGAAATAAGGCAGATCTGTTGCTCCCGATTGGGACCTACTCTCTGTTCCTATGATGCCACCACAGCATGAAGAAGAGATAAAGGATTCTTTCCTTTCTTCTAATATCAGGAGTGTGTGTGTGTGTGCATGTGTGTGTGAAATGCCTCACTCTTTATCCTACAGATACCCTATATTAAGCAAGTTGTAAGATATACTGGGCCCCAAGATACAAACATAAAAGACAGGATATCAATTTTAAAAAATCAATGAATAATAATATTATGCTATGTGAACAACAGATTTAAGGCACAAAACTTACAAAAGCTCAGCTGACGACTTTCACAGAATTCTGCGTATTGTGCTGAGTCCATCATTCGTGCTTGTCTTTCTGCCCTCTGGAGAAATAATATAAAGAATATTTATTATTTATATACATATATGAATATGTACACATACATACAAAACATTCACACAACTATGTGTGCAAGCCACTGTCAAAACCAACTTAGTGCCATGATTTAACATACTCAAATGCAAGTTGGTGACAGGAAACAAAGTATTACAACTTGTATCATTTTTCCTCCATGGAGCCATATATGTTAATCTCTATTCCATCCATTACTGCACACATTATAGTACATTTTTAAAAGGACTTCCAATCAGAGACACATGTTTACTGGGTCAGCCTAGTTTAATCTAACTGTAAAAAGAAGCAACATCTTCCTTTACAAAAAAGAAGCACCGACCTGTGATTCATAAGCAAGATCTAAAAAGCACAGGACTGGATAATATATTTATCATATCGCTAGATTATATTTTAAAAGCCAGATCTTTAAGACCTTCAGCATTCCTCTCTAGGCTGAGAATGGGAAATGTGGGAGAAACAGAAAAATCCAAAAATCATCCAGGTTGGTCACTGAACCCAGAGGTAGATGAAGCTTCTCAGAAGAGTGCTGTGAACTGGTCTCTTCCAGCTCTATGATTCTATGATACCTGGAAGAATTAGCCTGAGCTGTACTGGTATGAGTTTTTCACCTTGGGGGATGTGGGAACAATTAGTTCTCTCCACCATAATAGACCAGGAGCAGAAAACTTTAGCAGGTTCATGGGCCAGTTTTCTGCCCCAGGACTCTCAGCTTCATAGACTGCCAAAATGACAAAAACAAAAGCCCAGAAGTCCACTTCTGATTTGAAAACACAGGTAATTTTTATAGTAGACACCACTGATGGGAGGAGTGACCTGCTTAAATGGTAAACTACTGCTGTTGGAGCCAGAAAAAAAAAAGGCAGGGTTTAGAAGAATGAGCCTTGCAAGCCATTATGTGGCCTCAGAGCTACAGACATGTGGTCACCTCTGCTCCAGAGAGAGGGAACCCTCCACTGTCTGTAAGGAGAGCACTTGGTTCCCGAGTGGATGAGAGCAGAAGCATCCGGATGAAGAATTCCAGAAGACTTGGAAGTTCCCTTGTTAAATCAGAAGTCCAATAAAGGGATTATTACCCCCCCTTCTTGTTTTGGAATTTTGTTCCTGGACCATACAGTTAGGAAGAATATCACTAAAACCCCATATACAAAACTGGTGAAACACATAGAGATAGCTTGTGAAACACAGGAAGTGTCATAAGCTGAGACCTAATTCAAACATGTTTGATCCAGGTCAATAATGCAAATGGATCGTTAAAATACGTCAATGATTGGTGTACTATTCAACACTACCTGATGAGTTCCATATAAATCTGGGAATGAGAAAGCAATGTATCAATTTTGTTCAATTTACCTCCTAGGAAACATGAAAAGGCTCATCATATTTGCTCATGTTTGAATTAATTATTTCAGCCTTAATGGTGAATGCAAGGAACTGACCATGAAAAAAACAAAACAAATTTCAGTCACAATGGTGGCACAGAGTGATAAAATGTACAAGTGACATCAATGAGTAAAAGCTTCTTCTTAAAGCTTCAAAACTTTTTTGTGTTGTGGAACTGCAAGATATAGGACAGCACAAAGCCCACAAACAACATATATTCACATACCAATTCCTAGCTAAATGACAATCTGCTTTTAAGGAAGAAAAATATGAAAACATTACTGTAAAGTAATTAAATATCACTGAGTTGAAAATTCCACTAAAAATCCTAGAGGGTCTTAAAACTTACCTCACAACTTTCATTATAGAATTTATCTGAGTTTTTCTGCTTAAATCCACTTTTCACTTAAGTGGAAGTTAAAGAAAAAAGGGCAGAAGGGCACAAACCATCTCAAAGATTAGACACATTTCAGGTCTTATGTTGTAGTTAACAAAACCCATTTGTGACACTGTGATGGATGTTGTGATAAAATTGAAGATTTGGCAATAAAGAACAGATACACAGGCAATTCTTTGTTATCTTGCTTATCCTTGCATTATAAAGCAGACTGTTCCTTCTGTCCAACCCATTAGTTTGAATGAGTATGTAAGAAGCAGCAGACTTTGATGTCATGCAGCTGCTTTATACATAGACATTGTCCTCTTTCCACCTAGCAAGAAAATGCCATATATACCAAAGGCAGCATACAGTCCAAAATACCCTAACAGGGCCCCAAGAAAAGCTGGGAGTTCTTTTCTCCTTGTTTGAAATAATGTGGAGTTTTCCTCTCTTAAGGCAAACTGGGAGAAACCAACAAGCTGACAGCCATGCAGTCCTCTTGCTTTTTCTTCAGGAGGAAATTGCAGAAACTTCCTATCTTTTATCATTCTATGCATTTTCCAGCATCTTCAAGTGACTGGTAGACAGATAACATGCTATCTACTATGGATTTATTCTTTTTTATAGAAGTCTCCTAAAAAGGGTTCCATAGTCTAAATGAGAAGTAAGGACTGTGAGGCTCTTCAGATGTCATCTATCACTTCCAGCATTTCTCAACACTGGCTATGTTGGATGAGGCTTTTGGGAACTGCAGTTCAAAAACATCTGGAGGGCTGCATGATTCCTATCCTTGGTGTAAATGGGCAAATACGATTGCAACAGACATGCTGATATTCAAAGCTGCTGCTTCATGAGGCACATAACATTAAATTGTGATTTACATCCCATCAACTTTATTAATTATTTGGTAAAAACATTTCTATACCACTTCTCATTAGAACAAAATTCTGAAATTGTTCACAACACCACTACAGTTTAAAACACTTCCAAATAGTTAATGACTGAGGGGAAGCCAAAGCAAAAAGATATATTTTCAATAACTTGTACGTAGATTCATAGAATCACAGAGTTGGAACAGACAACAACAGCCATCAAGTACAACTCCCTGTTATGCAGGAATACACCATCAAAGCACTACCAACAGATGGCCATCCAGCCTCTGTTTAAAAACCTCTAAAGATGGTGACTCCACCAGATTCCAAGACAGCACAGTCTGCTGTCAAACGGCTCTCAACGTTGCACTGAAATCTTACCACCAAAGTTGGCCATGTTTTTTTTTTTTTTTTTTTCCAGCAGTGCTTCCTCCCTGGCTTGGGAAATTGGTAGCAGGAGAGAATTTTTTTGAGATAACCAAGCAAGCACTGGTGTACAGGGCTTCATATGCTCTAATATGCCTTTAAAAAGAAAATGATAGGAGGCTGGCAAGCCATCTAAATCCCATCTAGACCCTTTATATAGACCCACAATACCAAGTAACTTAGCTGATACCTTCTGCATTAGCCGCAACCTTTCATACCAGCCCTAAAGGCAGTTCTATATAGAACACATGGCAGCAATCCAGTCTTGAAGTTAGAGATGTGAAAGCCTGGTATGCAGGGGGAGCTGAAGCATTCAGGGGGAAAAAAATCCTCCATCTCCCCCTTTTTTCCAGAAAAATGGAGAAATGCACTATGGGATATTTTCCTTGAAAATTATATGAAAAAAAATCAAAATTGACGTGTTGTTTAAACCTGAACTCTATTCGTTGCAAATAGCAAAAGATCAGCTGGAGAAGAAATATAGCAAGACATAGAAATCCCAACAAAAGAAGACTGATAAAATTACTGGACTTAGCGGAAATAGACAAATCGATAATATTTGTTAAGAGAAAAATTGGTGATGGCTTTCACCAAGGACTGGAAATCATTAACAAGCTTTTTGTAAAGAAAAAAATGTACTATTAAGTTGGATTTGATAATTAGTATTTTCAGAAAAGTAGCATTGGAAGCACTGGGATATTTGCAGTTACAGAAGTTATCTTCTTAAAGAATCAATAACAGTCTGTAGGTTGTTGTGGATTTTCCGGGTTTTGAGGCCATGTTCTATTAGTATTTTCTCCTGACGTTTCACCTGCATCTGTGGCTGGCATCTTCAGAGGATGCAGGCAAAACGTCAGGAGAAAATATTAATAGAACATGGCCTCAAAACCCGAAAAACCCACAACAATCTATGGATCCTGGCCGTGCAAACCTTTGACTTTATAAATAACAGTCTGTGTTAGGAAAGTGGGAAACTATCTTTATTCTCAGTCTTAGTTTCAGTACTTAGTATTAGTGTATAGGGTTAGTTTTTAGTTTTAGTTTTAAGTAAATAGCATTTAGGAAATGTTTATACTGTATTTTGTTTCTTTTTTTTGTTCGTATATTTCTCATTTTTAAAAGTAATTTTTATCAGGATTGATCAAAAAATATTTTTTTGTATTTGTTGTGCATTCTTAATAAATTATATACAGTCCATCCTCCACATTCATGGGTTTGATCTCATTAATTTTATTATTCGCAAGGCGTGTGTGTGCCTCTGCCCATTCTCCTCTTCCCATTCCCTTGCCTTTGTCAAGTGCAAAGAAGAAGGAAAGTGTTCCTGGGCAAAAAAGCAAGAGAATGGGGGACGCACATGTATTCCTTCCTCTCCCCTCTGGAACTTCCCCCTTCCATTTCCCTGCATTTTTCGCAGTGAGGACCAAGAAGGTCAGCGCGTCAGAGCGAAAGGCAAGGGTACGGGCGGAGAGAAAACCCAAAAAGAAATGGGAGAAAGAGTACGGGGGGGGGCTTATTAATGGGTTTTTCCAGTTTTGTGAGGGTTCTGATCCCCAAACCTTTGTGAAAGTGGATGGCCCACTGTATATATATATAAAAAAGAATTATGAAAAAAAAATGCTTAAGACAAGTGCCCTTTTCGCATGCAGTTTCTTTTGCGAGAGGGCCCCTTGAGCGTCGTGTAAATGGGAGCGGCAGTCCATACGAGCCTAAAGAGCCTAAAACGGGCCGCACACGGATTTTTTTTTCCAGCTCTAAGCCGAAAATGCTGCACAGTCACGCAATGCTTCCGGGGCCCTTGCGCACTTACCTGCCCTGTGGTGTGTCGGGCGAGCTGGGCGGGTCGCACTTCCTCCCCCAGCGCAGCCTACAGCTCCCAGGCTGCACTGTGGAAGGAAGGGGCGGGCGTTCACAGAACAGCCGCGGGACTGTCAACCCAAGCTGCGGGAGAATGGAGGAGCAATGCGAGTGCCTCGCGCAAGAGGCTGCTTGCGTGAACGGCACCCGCCACCTCCGCGAGCAGGTAACATGCGGAAAGGGCCAAGGTGTTCACATATTTACTGTCCCAAAATCATTTCTAAAAATTCTGTAAGAGAAAGACTTTTAGGTAAAACGATGTACAGTATCAAATCACTATAATTCCTGCTCTCACTTTCCCTTTCCCAGTTGATTTTATGAGAGTGAGTACATCATTTATGCTTGATACTATGGAAAACTAGTGGAGACAAAACAATTCTTCTATGTTTTACTAATATTGGTGCTTTGTTCTGTTTTTTATTGGTGATTTTGCCTGCTCAAACTGGTTTAAACAAATGTGTTCCTTATAGTTCAGATGTTCCTTACAGCTCAGGACACAGTACTTCCCATTTTAGCAAAAGATATTAAAAAAGAATTCAATTTGTAATTAATAAACTGCATTTTTAATATATCGAGGATGATAATTTTATGCCAAACAAAATTATGATGAAGTTTATTTTCTTAAGGTAATAATATATCTTTTAATCTGTGGAAGGGAGTTAACATCACATTTTTCACTTTTTCTGAATTTTTTTTTTTCCAAAAATTGGGAAAAATTATTTACTTATGTATCAGAGCATTTATACCCTGCTATTCAGGCAAAGAGTGGCTTACAAATTATTAATCTGACAATTCCTTACCTTAAGGTTTACAGTCTACGCAAGACAGAATTCACAAGGAAAAGGGAACAGTAGTGGGGGAATGGAATAAGTCCAACAGATCCTGGCTGCTTTTCTCTCCCTCAGAGGCCAGAGCAAAGGCAGATGGAATATGGCAGAAGGGGTTTTCACCAGCTGCTGGGGCCAAGGCTCAGCACAGCTGTGCCTGGCTGCTCTTCTCTCCCTGAAAGGACAGTTGGAATATGGAAAGAGGCTCTAACTAGCAGTGGCATACGTGATATGCTTGACACCCAAATATTTGAGAAAAGCAGTGGGGGGTCCTTTTCTCCCTGAACCAATATAACATGGTTGGAGAAATTGTAGAAAGGAGAGTAGAAGGATGAGCCAACATTAAATCTTTATTGCTGTTGCAGGTCAGCATAAGGGGGATGGGGTGCAGTCAATTAAAAACACAAAAGATCTCTCAATCTCTCTCTCACTCTCTCTCTCTCTCTCTCTCTCTCACACACACACACACACACACACAGGTAGGAGCGTTATGTGGGTATAGGGAAACACTGAAGATAATATGTGAAACGCCATATCCATCAATTTACACAACACTCCAATATAACAAACTAGGTTGTTACTGCGGTCCAGGCCTACCCAGAGAGAGCACTCAATATCACTTTGGTATCAAACAATTTGGCTTTCCTCTGCCACCCCACTCCACGTGTTTGTGAGGCCACCAGACAAGCACGTAAACAGGCACGGCTGATAATTGCTGGACATTCCATTCTCCACCCAGGCAGACCAGATACAGCCGGTTTGTCGCTTCAGGGACCTCTCCGGAAAACACCTTACTGCATATGCGTGATACTAACAAAGGCTCCCTGCTCCGAGCAGGCAACCTGACAAAGCTGTACTAAGCGCTCCGTATTTGCATATTAGCTACACTATTGTTAATTTAGCTTTAAGCCAATCATGCTAAATTCTGACCTTTCCAAAGCTTTGTCCAGCTCCTAAATCGCATTGTTCTCACCGAGTGAGATATGGCCTGCAGCTACAATTCACCCTATAAAAACCCCTGATTCTGACACCTTCCTCGGATCACTCCTGAGTTCCAGACCGCCTTGCTGCCGATTTGCCTGGCGAGCCTTCCCTTCAGTTCCAGTAACTGAGACTGATCAACCCCGGACCGCTCGGACCACTCTATTGTACTGAGTTTCTTCATCGCACCCCAACTCCACTCTCAAGGTCCAGGACTACGAGACAGGTGTCGTATCACCCATTTCCCTCTAAAAACCCCTACTCCAAGTCAATCTCTGGTTCCTTAGCTATCTGTGTGACTGTGGTGTCTTCAATATCTGTCTGTACTTAATTAACATCCTTTTCATTACTTTAACCTGTCTGACTGCGTGGCTGACCCCGTAGACGCTGGGTTGCAAGATCCTGCTAAGTTACCCTGCCTCTCGCTAGCTTTAGTGAGTGCTCCAGCTAATTTTTCCCAAGGTCATGTTGTGGTTTGGTTATTTAGGTGTCCCTCCCAGGACCCCCAGAGATCAGAGTAACAAGGTCTAGTCTGTGGCGCAGGTCATCATCCAATGGATTTTAAGTGCTGCCACACAGAACTTGGCTAGTATGAATGTCTCTATAATACAGACACTGAAGTAGCACATGCTGTATTGCTTCTGTGTGTCCAGAATCAGAGTTAAGTATTAGGCCTTCCGGTTTTCTGTCTAAAGGGTTAAAGTTTGAGTCTCGTTCCTCTGCTGCACTCGTGGTCATGGTAACTTGCAGGTCGGCTTGACCCAGCCAGTGTGATAAGAGACATCTGGTTTGTCTCTCAGTTCCTGTGAGAAATCTAGGGATGTTTGGAATAACAATTCCCTCAGTAGCTATAACTGCTGTGAGAAATCACTCGCTGGCTTGCTCTCGTTCATCTCCCCCTTCGCCTGCTTGCTGTTTTGCATTTTCACAGCTCTCTCTCTCTGTCATGCTGTAAGAGGAGAGAGAAACGCAATGGATTTTACCTAGCTTTCTGATGTGTTTATGTTACTTAGTTATGTTACTTAAATAAATACTAGTTTAGTTTTGCATCCATACTTTGGTCTCAACTCTGGCCTCTATTCATTTTTGAACCTATGCTGGTTTTCTGCGTTTGCCTGTTTTGAAGCCCAGACGTTATGTGGGTCATGCTGGTGTACAGCATGTCCCCTGGAATCCACCAACAATCATCTCTCCATGTAAGGCATCCTCCTGTATTGGCCTTTATGGACAGCTGAGGGGAGGACATGCCATTGTGCCAAAGTAAAGGCCCTCCTGTGTTTAGGTACTTCAAGATAAGTTAAATATGCTATAGGGAAGGTGAAGTACCTGTTAGATTGATGTTCTATGTCTACTACACGCTGTTTAATGACTGCTTTGGCCTGATCATATCCCAGGCTGAACAGAAAACCTGGAGAAAAGCCCAGAGATGAGATTTTAGTTGTCACTACCTGTTTCCATAGAGATTGAAAATCATCACTCATAATTAATGGGGCAAGGCCAATGAGAAAAAAGGACAGTCTGAGCCAACAGCTTAGTATGGTCACCTATGCTCTAGCTTTCCCCTTTCATAAAGCCAGACTCTTGTTGCAGGAATGAAAGACACATTTTGCTACTTGAACTTCTGATCTCAGAAATCTGGATTGTACAAGCTCTAATGATGCAAATTTGGAAAATGGGCCCAACCATAAATAAGCTGTGCTATTGACTTGGCTTTGAATAATTTAAGTGCTATAGGTATACAATGGCCTCCTCTTATCTTAAGGAATTTACGAATGGCAACTGAGCTCCTCTGTGCATTATCAACAACACAGTCCCCATCGTCTGCTACCAATAGAATGAAAGACTACCCTCAGATATTTGAAACAGGAGACCTACTCAATCTTGGGGCTGTCTATACTCCAAGAGTGTCTCTTGGGCTTTTTGGCAAATGCCATGATTTTAGTTTTCTGATGAATGAGTTCTAGCTGGTCCTCCTTGCAGTATTGTAATAGTGCTCTAAGTGCTCTTTCAAGGCCAATAAGAATTCTTGAAAGTATTGCTGTATCATCTGCATACAGCAGAACAGAAATATATCTTCCAGCCAGTTCTCCAAAGTGAAAGTTTGCATTGTAGAGACAGCCTACCATGAATAAACTATGAAGTTGATGTAAAAAATTGAACAAGAGTGAAGCCAATAATGCAGCCTTGTTTGACATCTTTCTGAGTTTCAATGGCATTGGTGAGATAGCCCTGGGGTTTACATCTTACTTTGAGTGAGGTCCCTTCATGTAGCATACATATTAAATGTAGCAGACAGAAGTCAATCAAGGAAGACTCCATCCCCCCCCCATAATTTTGCTTAAGACATAGACTCAAATGCTGCTTTGAAACCTATAAAAGCAGCATAAAGAGAGGTTGTCTTTCAGAAGAAGTATTTTTCAACAATATGAGGAAGTACTAGGCACTGATCTCTGGCAGATCGGCCTTACCTAAAGCCAGCTTGCTCCTCTGCAAGTATATTTTCTTGTTCCAGCTAATCTTGAAATTTCCACTGTAGATATCTTGCATAAAGTTTGCTGATTATACTGAGGAGGCTAATTAGTCTACAGTTAACAGGATCATCTTTTCTTCTATATAAGATCACAAGCCCCTAGTCCTTGGAGATCAACTATAGATGTCAATATAGGTAAATAATGAGGCCAAGATAGGAGCCCAGAATCTAGATTGTATTTAATGGCCTCTGGAGGGATTAAATCTTCCTTGGGGCCTTCCCCCATCTTAGCTGACCTATAACATTATTTATCTCTGTCACTGGTGCCCATTTTGGTAATTTTCTATAATTTGGCTAGAGTGTCTACTTTCAATAAAGGTGCTCATGTAAAGTTCCTAAAAATATGCTTCCCAGATCCCTGAGAGGATCTGATAGTCTATCAGATGAACCATTGCTTTAGGAGCTCGACATGATATTCTAGACTAAAGCTGGTTCATTGGATTTGACTGCCTGAATAAGTTATGCCCAATTATTTCTCATGCTTTCCTTTTTCTTGTATGTCCACAGTTGCATTTCTTCTGCTGATGCCATATGGAATATATAAGCCTGGCAAGTGGTAGCAAGAGCTTTCCTGGCATTAACAAAGTCCTTGTCAAACCTTGTCAAACAAATCTATGTTTATAGATTTAAATCTAAGACTCTTCACACTGGGTATGGCTGGCAGATTTATGGTATTTGGAGCATAAGTTTCTATGGCTTTTATCTGCAGGGTCAAGACCATTTATCACTTCCCTAGTGATAATAAGGTCACAAACTAATTCATCCTTAAAGACTCTGACAGTTTGGATGTAACGAGTCTGCCATAGGAATTTACTCGTTTATGTGAGTCTGGTCAGAAGAGATGACTGATTAAAAGTCAGGAGTACACATTTCTCTTCAACTGACTAAGCAGTGAAAAACTTTCAGATCAACTGTTCTACTTTGGCAGTTTAAGAGCTGGGATAAGTAGCTTAATAATCTTGTGGCTGTTCCATATATGGACAGCTTTTCTGTAGCATACTCCTGTGGCTGTCTACATCAACTGCTTCTGGGTGCCCTGTTGACATAGAGCAGGCTGCTGTGATGCCAACCTGGCCAGCTTCCACTACTATTTTAACCCTCTGATTGCCATGGAGGATTTGCAGATCAAAGACTTGTTGGAAACTATCCATTTTGACTGCAATATCCTTTAACAGCTGCAGTATAAAGATTAATTTTTCTGCAGACAAAGGCCATGCTTCATGGAAAGGTTGCATAACACATTTATGGGGGATGCAGGTGACTTGTTCCAGGAGGTTATCTGTGCTATCTTCCTGCTCTGGAGAGTAAATTATGCTAAAGTTTTGAAGAGTCAGGGAAGGCTTATCTTACTGCTGACTTTGGTGGTATCATATTCTTTGAGGTAAAAAGGATTCTGAGGCTGTAGATCTGTTACACATGTTAATGCATTGTCTCTGAAGTGTGGACGTATGAGTCAATCCCCATCTACTTCTCGACTTTATTGGATTTATGGGTCCCAGTATTATTACACAGGCTAGTC
Organism: Ctenosaura bakeri; assembly: GCA_948474755.1. Lineage (NCBI taxonomy): Eukaryota > Metazoa > Chordata > Lepidosauria > Squamata > Iguanidae > Ctenosaura > Ctenosaura bakeri. The sequence goes on along the minus strand of CAOLHI010001155.1, from coordinate 267,744 downwards.
CAGATTTTTTTTCTTGCCTCTGGATAGCATTTTTAAACCATATGGACTGATTCACAGGGGGTGAAGCCAGTCACAAGTCAGGATGTTATTTCAGAAGCTGCTAGTTTCCAAAGAATGGAAGAATTAGGGAATGTAACCCGCCTAGGAGAATCAGCATGGTGTAGTAGTTTGACCATTGGACTACGACTCTGGAGACCAGGGCTCGAATCCCTGCTCAGCCACGGAAACCCACTGGTTGACCTTTGGCTAGTCACCTTCTCTCAGCTTCAGAAGAACCTCTTCTGAACAGCTCTTGCCAAGTAAACCCTGTCACAGGTTTGCCCTAGCGTCACCATAAGTTGAGAACGACCTCAAGGCAAACAAGAACATCTTCTGCATTACTGTGCCTAAATACACTAAAAACATCAGATCCTATCTAATTTTGAAAGCTAAGCAGGGTCAGCCCTGGCTACTAAATGGAGGAGAAACTTCCAATGAATATCAGTGCTGGAGGCTATATTTCAGAGGAAGGAACTGGCGAAACCACCTCTGAGTATTCCTTGTCTAAGAAATCTGAGTTGAAGGTGTACACACACACACACACACACACACACACACACACAGAGAGAGCTGCATCACTAGATTTTCAATTCAGTAGTGTGGGTGCTGAAGTGCAAGGTCTGACCCAGCCCAAAGAGATCAAGAAATTCTGTGCACAAGAAAAGCTGTTACCGTCCTTTCTCTCCTTCCCTCTAGTCATCCCTCCCATTCTACTTTTAACCCACCTCCTTCTTTACTGGGAGGAGTTACACACTTGGAGGAGTTTTGTTAAGTTCTGACTTGCAGGGGGGGGGAAGGATAAAGCTATAAAAAAAATCATGTCCTGCGATCCTTTCTAATGCCTTCCATGAAAAATTAAGTGAACCTTATTCCTAGGTGAGAAGGACAGAATTACTTTATCCCCTTTAATAAGTCCATTATCCCCAAATAATTCAACAGAGAAAATTCATTACTCCATAAGTTATATTCTCTACTTTGCACACGTCAGCTAGTCCAGTTTTTATAGCCAAGACAGAATGTTACTGTGTGCCTTCAAGTCATTTCCAATATATGGTGAAACTATTGTGGGGTTTTCTGGGATTAAGTGTGTGATGTATCCAAGGGCACCCAGGGGTTTCCATGGCTGAATAGGGAATTGAACCCTGGTCTCGAGGATCATAATCCAATACTCAAACCATTACACTATGCTGGCTCTCATCCTTCAAAATAAGTGCAAATATTGCTTTACTTCATTAACTGTCAGAACAAGTTAAGAGACGTAAACAAATTAGTATTAGAGTAAGATGGCTGCAGCAAATATTAGGGTTGTTAGATATGTGGTCTCGTAAACCAGAAGTGCCACAGATTGCATTTGAGATCCCTTGCTGCTGCATGCACAACTGCTCCACCACCAATCTTTTCAGACCATACTTTGTGACTGGGAGTAAAAAGGAGCAAAGCATTCAGTTGTGCAGTTCTGTATATGCTCAGAATTCTTACTCAAAGTGCTAGGTGCATGGTGATGGAACAGTGAGGGAGGAGCCACTTGAAAGAGTGGAGAGCTTTGGAGATGGCAAAGAGCTCTAGACCACTGATATGGAGACTGGCCTCCCTGGGCAACCACCGAGTCTGTATCATCGCCTCTTCGCAGTGCGCTCCCCATCCTGTGAGACCACGAAGAAGAATACTTTCCCAACCTGACAGTTCCTGGACATGTTCAACTGCCATTGTTCCCAGGCAACAATCAGGCAACAATTTCCCCCAACCAGGAAAAACATTCCATTCCAGTCAAATTCAAAAGAGAAGCAGCATCCTTTTGAAGGAGTCAATAAGAAAAGTGCTTCTGCAAGCTCAACAGTGACAAACTCCATGCTATGCTCTGTAAATCCACCATCTGGCTCTGCACTAATGTTTTGATTAATTACTTTTGAAGTCCAGAGATTTATTTTTCCCTGTTAGTCTGAAAGATGCTTCTGGATTCCTTTGTGTTTTGATCAATAAGTTAACACTAACTCTACCACTTATCCATTTTGCATGAGCATAGAGGCCCCAGTGGGTTGAGAAACAATATATCACAATATAAAAAATATATTGTTATATTAATATTAATAAACAAACACATTTAAATTATTAATGTTTATGTTAGTGAACTAATTTCCCAGTATCCTATACTCTATTGGGTTAATTTTGAAATCTAATATTTCAACAGTTTAGATGGCTCTATATTCAACTTCCTGGAGAGTGAGTATATTGGTGGAGATGTTGGGAAAATGTGTTATTCTCATCTAGACCTTAGAAATAATAAATTACAAGTAACAGCTCCCTTAAGTACTTATCGTGCAAGATTTGTACTAAGTTAGATTTCCAAAGTGATGCAGTAAGGAAGACTGAATTTGCTTTTACTGGTGTATTAACTTAACACTCTCCTAGTTATTTTCAAAAGTTACTTTTAAAGGACATTTTTGTGGCATTTTGACAGGATTTTTTCAAATTTTATTTCATTCTCTTCTGTTACCCTCCCACAAAAAGTAACTGAACAAGTAAACCAACAGATTATGTTTTCAAACACTGCAACAGGAGCAAATTACTTTAAAATGCTACTTTCCAAAGTCTGTTCTGTTACCATAGTTTCTAGCCCGGACTTATGGGATATTAGATATCATTTGATATCAATAATTTGGCCTTCTTTACCCCTTCCTCTCCATGTGCTTGCGAGGCCCCCGGACAAGCAAGCACACAGGCACAGTTAGCAATCAATTGTTAGGTAGTCTGCAGAATTGGATACATTGTAACCATCACCACTTTGCTTTGCTCATTCTGCAGTGCCTCATTGGAAGGCACACTTTGCTTCAAGTTCAACTGTTTTGCATTGTGCTATTTGCAGTAACTGCTCATTTACAGCCATTTCTCAATTGACGGGACAATTTCTTATTGATTATTACTTATATATGTTTGTGTGAATGTGTTTAGGTTTAGCTAGGAATGTATTTATAAGATAGAAATCCTTCGTTTTCCCCAAAAGCTCCCTTTCCCTATAGGGAAATACTACCTCTGAACCTTAAGACCCCTATTCAGCTCTAAAACTATTTTTAATTGTTAATTGGAAAATGTTTGATATTGTCCCCAAATCGCCCATTTTTTGGGGGGGGATTGTTACTGTAGTTTCTAGCCCAGACTTGTGGGATATTAGATATCATTTGATATCAATAATTTGGCCTTCTTTACCCCTTCCTCTCCACGTGCTTGCGAGGCCCCCGGACAAGCACGCACAAAGGCACAGCCGCAAATAGCCGAAATATTCCAAACAAATCCAGGCAGGCCAGAAATAGCCAGACTGCCGCTTTAGGAGACCTCAAGGCAAGTACCACATTATGTATGCATGCTACTTACAAAGGACTCCCTGCCCCGAGCAGGCAGCTTGACGAGCCGAATACTCAACTGTCAGGCACTCCGCGTTTGCATAGTGGCTACTCTACTGACAACTCTGTCATAACTCAATCATGTAAAATACTGACCTTTCGGAGGCTTTGTCTCCAGCTTGAAACCCAATGTTATCCCCGGGAACAGACCAGCCTACGGGCACATTTTCCCCTATAAGAACCCCTGACTTTGAGCGCTTCCTCGGATTGCTCTTGGCTTCCATCCCGCCTTGCTGTCGCTTCATCCGGCAAGCCTTCCCCTCAGCTTCTCATGCTGAGAATCTCCACTTCCACGAATTTCTTCAGACTACCCAGGCTTCAGGACAGGTGTAGTATTTCCCATACAAAACCTCCTCTTAAAAATCCCCCCATCCAACTCCTACCTTTATTTCAATAGTTCTCTGTGTGAGTGTGTTGCATACACGTGTTTGATTATATATCAATAAAAAAAAAATATTATTATTTACTTCTGTTTGCTCCTAGACATTGGGTAAAAGATCTCGCTACGTTGCCCTGCCTCTCAGTGCTAACTTGTGCTCTTTGCTAATTCCCAACTTCATAATATTTGGAGTGCACTTAGGTGTCCCTCCCGGGACCCCAGAAATCAGGGTAACAGTTCCCATCCTGATTTCTGACTGAAGATAAGGAAGAGCTTTTTTCTATCTTCATAAATGCTTGGATAATTTCAGCTTTGCTGAGACTCATTAAGATTTCAAATATTTTCACTAAAAAAAAACCATTAAAAATTCTGAATGCTTTCACTGTGAATTAATAAAGATTTCTTCAGTGTTTTTGGTGAAACTAGCCCAACCCACACCAGGAAATCTCAGCTTCATTGGGGTTAGAGAAAGGAATAAAGCCTCACATTGCAGTAGGCAGTTATTAAACGTGAGGCTGAAGAACACTAATTTTGAGGGTTTATTGCAATGAACATATTAAGAGATAATACAAAGTGAAAGCCACAAAAAAAAAAAACCCTATACAAATCCCAAACCAAGGAGAAAGCTACAAAGTCATTTGCACCCAACTGTGTCTGCAATTATCCCTCGCAATTCCCAAGTAACTTCTTTGAAGCTACCCACTATATATAGGAAATTTATTATTCTGAAAAGAGCCAAGGAACATTCATAAATCTGAAAAACTGCAAGAGCAAGCAAAAGTTTCCTTACACCTCAGGATGAAGGTGCTACTTCATCATGCTTTATACAGAGACAAGAGAGATTAACATGCTGGTATAACAACACAATGGTTCTGACAAATGTTTATCCTGGAACCCAGGAGACACAGTGGGATGGGAGAGGGAAAAGGAGCATAAAGACCTTTACCTGTGTGGATTCACTAGCATGGGCTTTACTGATAATTTATCTTGTTTCCTAATGAAAGCAAAAACCCTTCCCAACCCCTGCCACTACCCACCATGTCTCTATTAAAAAGCAATCCGATTTTGTATGTTGGTGATAGTTTAAAGAGCACATTATGTGGGAAAACAAAATAAACATTTACCCTGGCAAATGAAAGCAGCCTTGGGGTTATGACATATTTGGCAGGCAGCCAGAATTATATTCACATCAACCATACAGAAAACCTGATTTAGTATCTAAATATTTGCTTAAGCAATATACTATTTTAAGGCAACACAACTAGAGATACATTTCTGTCAAGATGGCTTCCAGGAAGATTCCAGGAAGAATCTGCAGCCTGCAGTTTCATGAAGACGGACTTCTGGCAAGGGATGGGTGGCAGCTCATAGCAGTTGGCAGGAATAGTTTTGCTAAGAGTCTCATAAACCAGATCAGGAGGATTTAAATCTGAGTTATGTGGGGGACAGAGACAGTATTCTTGAGGGCAGGAGTTGATGAAGTGCTGGACATAATAGCGAAAAGCCTTTAGGGAGAACTGGCCAAACAGTACAATTAATCAAAACTGGGAGGAAAAAAAACACTTAAATAAGCAGTTGGGAGATGGCTCACGGTCTTAGATGTCTCTACACTAAAACACAGAGCATGGAGAATAAACAAAATGAACCTGAACTCTTAACACAGCAAAAGACATATGATATAATAGGCACCACTGAAACCTATTAGGATGAATCTTGTCATTGGAATGTAGAAATAGAGGGGTATAACTATTTCAGTGAAACAGCCCAAACAGGAAAGGAGAAGTAGCACTACATGCCAAGAATGCTTACACTTCTGAAGAGATCCATGACTTAAATCCCACAGCAGTCTGTTACCATAGTTTCTAGCCCAGACTTGTGGGATATCAGATATCATTTGATATCAATAATTTGGCCTTCTTCACCCATTCCTCTCCACGTGCTTGTGAGGCCCCTGGGCAAGCACACACACAGGCACAACCGAAAATAGCTGAACTATTCAAAATCAATCCAGGCAGGCCAGTAATAGCCAGACTGCCGCTTTAGGAGACCTCAAGGCAAGTACCCTTTTAAGATCACATTATGTATGCATGCTGTTTACAAAAGACTCCCTGCCCCATGCTGAATACTCAACTGTTGAGCACTTCGCGTTTGCATACTGTCTACTCTATTGACAACTCTGTCATAACTCAAATCATGCAAAATACTGACCTTTCAGAGGCTTTGTCTCCAGCCCGAAACCCATTGTTATCCCCAGGAATGGACTAGCCTACGGGCACATTTTCCCCTATAAGAACCCCTGATTTTGAGCATCTCTTTGGATCGCTCCTAGCTTCCATCCCACCTTGCTGTCGCTTTGTTCGGCGAGCCTTCCCCTCAGCTCCTTGTGCTGAGAATCTTCACTCCTACGGACTTTTCTTCAGACTACCCAGACTTCAGGACAGGTGTAGTATTTCCCAAGCAAAACCTCCTCTTAAAACCCTTTATCCAACTCCTACCTTTATTTCAATAGATCTGTGTGAGTGTATTTGCATACATGTGTTTGACTGTGTTGTACACCAATAAAAAAACAATTATTATTTACTTCTGTTTGTTCCTTGACTCGGGCTGATCCCGTAGACACTGGGTTCAAGATCTGGGTAGGTTGCCATGCCTCTTGTATTGCTAGCAGTGCTCTTGCTAATTCCCATTCCCCACTGTGAGCACATTGAGGTGTCCCTCCCAGGACCCCAGAAATCAGGGTAACAAGTCCATAACAGCAACAAAACAGTTTCATTTAGCCTCATAAGAGGCTAAAAATGGAAGGCTTCTTGAAACTTGAAGAACAATTACAAATCTGTGTAAGAGGACTCTGTCCTCCATGCGTTAAGATGTAGCATCATTAAATCTGAATACAGAATAGAGTCCAATTCCTGACACAGTAGGTCTGTATGTAAGGTGGATGTATGTATGATGCAAAGCAGAGAGTGTGGCAAGCCAGTGTTGGCAAGGCCACCTTGGTGCAATTTGAAGATGCTCTTATCATGACCATCACCCTCGTCAGTAGAGATAGAGTAAAGGACTTGTCCACTGGCAGAGAAAGTAATGCCCATGGAATGATGCCCCCCACCAACCCTGCTGCAATATTTTTCTTTTCTTTCTTTGCACTTCTTTTTGTGTACTGTAGCAGACATGTCTATTTCTGGGATACCTCAATGACTCATCACATGACAAAAAAACAACCTGGGATTGCTCCCACTCAGGTCTCCCTCCTTTGCTCTGCAAAGATGTGCCAACTTGCCAGGTGAATAGTCATGGGAATAATTTGTGACTGGTTGTACCAATGCCAAATGTGTAGAGCCAGGTTTGACAGAATTTCTGAGCTCAACTTTCCTTCCTTGTTCAAGTAGAACACCACTGTGTTATTGTCTATGGTGATCTGCATCACCTTGCCTTGTGAGACTGGCTCAAAAGATATTGAAGCCTTGTAAGTAGCTAGAAGTTCCAGAGTGCTGATATGTAAGTGATTCTCCAGCTAATCACTTTGCTCTCACAGTCAAATGTTTGCAGTGGGCTCCCCACCCAATCTGCAAAATGTCTCTGACAGAAGGCTGGGGCTGCTTGAATGGAACACCCTTAAGAAGATTGCAAGGAAAGAATATTATCCTAGATCTTTCTGAACTTCTCCTGGAATATGTAACCATTTGCCTTCTCTGAGGAGAAGACTGACAGGAACCATCTCTGACTGGTTCTGAAATGCAAACACATCAGAGGTATTGTCAAAGTCATGACCATCATTAGATGAAGAAGGTTTTGTGTGTCCTGCTTCTCTGTCCTATTTAAAGCCAGTCAGTCCCCAGGTGAGCACACCTATTGTCTACCAGAACTGCAGAAGAAAGCCAGTAAGGCTTACATGCAGTGGCAAACAAAAGCATAGTTCAGGCAATCCAAATTTCAAAGTCAGAACATAGTACTGAGTAGTCCTCCTAAAGCTGAGACACAGGAAGCCAGAGATGTCAGACAGGATTGCACAAAGGTTTAACAGCTGTTGTTCTGCAGCAATGGAATGGTCTGGGCTGAGCTAAATTATAACAAGCAGCTAATCAGTCCAGCTTGCCTCATTAGCCTGTATTTAAAGTGGCACACAGCATTGCCTGGTCTTTTGCCCTCAGCACTAGAACTTACATCACTTCAGTGAGTGAAGTGTCCCTACCTTCTCCTCAACTGCAGCTGTTGTCTGGGATAGACTGGGCTCTGCCAATGCTGATGCCAGGGCAAGACTGCCAGCATCCTCCCACTTCAGTTGGGAACTGCCATCTCGGCTCTCCTTTTCCCCTTCTTCATCCCAGGAGGACTCCTCCAGATAGGAAATGACACTGGATCAGATCCTTTGCTGTCTCATGAGAGCGATAGCCTTGCCTAATGAGTCTATAAGCCCTTCTATATACTGGATGCTCTGTGCTGTTACAAAGTGTGACTTTTCCCAGTAGATGAATGCCCAGATCTTGAAGGAAGTACAAGGGAACTTGAGATCTTCCTCCAATGTGGTCTGGAGTGAGTGATAATCAGCAATTCATCTATATATGGAAAAATTTGGATGCCCCTAACATGAGTAAACCACCATTGCTGCCATAAATGTTTAAACATTGTGAGTTGTCACAAGCATAAACGGTAGAACGCTGAGCTGATACACACTGATTTCTATGGCAAAGTGAAGACATTTCTGATGTACGTCAAAATAGGCATCTCTTAAACCTATACCTCCAAAATAGTTTCCTTTCCTCAGGACACGTGCTATGGAAGCCCAACCATAACCATTCAAAAATACTATGGTCTATTGGTTCAATCTCCTTAAGTCCAGAAGAGACTGACAACTCTCCTCCCTTTTAAGACGTCCAGAGAAAGAGACCCCATCACCTTTCTAGGTAATTGGTTTCATTGTTGAACAGCTCTTACTGGCAAGAAGTAATGCCGTTGGCCAGACACTGGTCCCACAGGTCCAAAGTGAGAAGGACCACGTGCCCTTCTGCTTGTTTACACAAAAGACAACAATGGTATTTTTGGAGACCACCAACATCATTTGGATTGAACACAGGTGGATAAAGTCCTTCATAAACCTTTTGACCATAAGGTCAAAAACAAGGACGTGGAAGTAGAGGAGGGTGACCAATGTGCCACAAACAGTTGCTAGATATACTTTTAGCAAAGGGGAGGCAACACCTATCTCACATAGATGGAAGAATAAGTGCAGAATGGTTGAAACTACTGCAGGAGATGGGCACTCTTTCCTCAATTCAGCAAGGAAACAGAATTTAGCCCACTTGTCCTGGTAAGAGCAATTGGGATAGTCCTTCCTTGAGGCAGCTAGGACAGACTGAAGCTTAGGTGAGGTCACAGTAATATCCTCCATGCCAACAGCTGGAGCATATTGATGTTGGGTTGACTAACCTGACCCTGATAGTGTGTCAGGAGGTCTGGTAGTCACATGATTCATCCCTAGGATAAGTGGAGGAGAGGGCAAACCATGGTTTCTTGTGCCAATATGTTTCTGGTGTGCTTGACTGTCACCTTCCCTATCAGGGAGAAAGGAAGAAACAGAGGTGGTTGCTGGACCACTGGTGTGTGAAGTCATCCCCTAGAGAGCCCTGTCCCTTGCCAGCTCTGTAGCAGAAGAGTGGGCATTTAATCTTGTCAGGGGGGGCGTCACTCAAAAGTTCTGGGCACTTGCCCTTCAATGGCACCATCCAGAAGGCTTGGTGTGATTCTTTTTAGAGAGACTACTGTCTGTACCCACCAACTGTGTGTATGCATCTGCTGAGACACCAGATTCATAATATAGTGGCCAGAATGAGGAAAGTGTCTGAATGAGTACTCTTCGTTGATATAGCTGGCAACCATAGCGCTGTCTGATGTCCCTTGCACCACCGTGTTCATCAAATGCTCTGAGGACCCTGATTACCATCAGGAGTTCCAGGGCGCTGATATGTAGGGTGGCCTACTGGTCTGACCAATGGCTTTGTATGGTGACCTCTCTACAGTGTGCCCCACTTGCCAGTTATGTAAGCATCCACTGTCACTGTGCACAAGGATTCAGTGTGTTTGTGTGTGGTGGATTGAGATGCCAGATAGGAGGTTGCATCAGCTAATCCACCAAAGGAGTGACTGGGACACACTGGGAGGCAGCAGTAGGCACTTGGACTGATGGTCTCAGAGGGGGTCGAAGTGTTTCAAGAACCACTTCTGTAATGGGTAAGAGTTGAGCCATGAGAGGTAGATGACAGTTGTGGTGGCAGCCATGAGGCCGAGGAGCTATTGAACACCAAGAGGTAAACACTGAAGATTGTGTAAGAGTTTCTCCCTGAGTTTTAGTGTTCTGTTGAATGGGAGATACGCTCTACTGAGATGGGAATTCAGTGTTGCTCTGATGAACTTGATGGTTTTCATGGGTTCCAAGACCAACTTCTTAGAGTTGATGTTGAGTTCTAAGTCTTGAAGAAGGGAGAGGGTGATCTAGACATCCTGGAATCATCTTCTCCAGAAGGATAGCCCCAGCAGGTAATTGTTGAGATATGGGTAGACTTCCACACCTTGTGTCTGAGGAAGGAGATTACTACCATCATGCACTTGCTGAACACCTTCAGGGCTGTAGATAGGCTGACCTTGGATTGGTAAAGATCGTGGACAAACTTTTGGTGTTAAGGACATATGGCAATGTAGAAGTAAGCATTCTTCAGAACGACAGAGGTGATCCAGTCCCTGCTGTGAAGGAATGGAAGGATGAAGTGGGGTGTCACCATCTTGAACTTGCATGGCTTGATGTATCAATTGTCTCTGCAAAGGTCCAAGATAGGACATACGCCTTCCATCTCTTTCTGGTACTGTGAAGTATCAAGAGAATTAGCTTTTTCACCTGCATAGGTCTGGAAGTTTCTCTGTTGACCCTTTCTGCAGTTAAGGAAGCTATCTCGTCCAACAGGGCTCAGGACGGAGGGTGCATCGAAATATGTCAATGGGTGGAATACTTGAGAACTTGATGGTGTAGCCCAGACACATGACAATAAGGACCCAGGAATCTGTGGTGATGTTCTCTAAGTGGAATAATGGAAGTATATCCTGGCTGTCCATGATGGTATTAGGCATGCCCAAGATGTGATTGAGCAAGGGCTGTGGGTTGAGGTCGGCTGTGGTGTTGTCCTGGTTGAAGAGTCAAAACCATAATTTCCCTGTCAATAATTTTTGAAGGTGGAAGTTTGGAATATCTGGATTCTGCATTGGTTGGCCCAGTGCTTGATAAATTGCTAAGAAAGGGTGAATGAAGACCTGGAAGGTCACATGGACCTAGAGAAAAAGAAAGGCCAGCGACCCCAGACAGATTGAAATTGGTGATGCTGCTGTCACCGGCTGGAGAAGCCCATTTTCCTGGCTGTAAATCTAACCTTACAGAGGTGATGTACTGCCTCATTGGTCTTGGAGCTGAAAAAACCTTCCCCATCAAAGGGGAGGCCCTGAATCTTATTTCTAGTGTAATCAAAGATTCTAGTCAGCTGCAGCCTCAGGTCAACTGTTCTCAAGATGGTTTTGAAGAGCTTTCTACCACATGCCTGGAGGAGTATATCTGCTGCTCTGCTGGGTTTGTGCCTCCTGGTAGAAGAGCATTAATGTGGAGGAAGGTAGATAATAAATGCCAACATTTTGTCCCAACAGAACTTTTGATAAGCCTGCATGTTTCTGATCTTCACCATAAGGGCAACTGAAGAGTAGAGCCTGCAGCCAAAGATGTCCAGTCTCTTCCTCTCCCTCTCAGCTGGAGTCATACGGATCCTGACTTGGAATCAAGTTCGCAAGGCCTCCACCACAATAGAGTTGGGGATAGGGTTGTTGAAGAGGCAAGAGGCACCTTCTGGCTGCATCTGGTAAAGGTTTTCAAGGCTCCTGGAAGCTGGAGGCAGCGGGGGAGGTTTCAGCCACAACAGTTTCATCAACTCTCATGGGACTGACAGGAAATACAGCAGGGCAGGGCTGATAACCTGGGTGTCCATAAGGTGGAAAACTGAGTCATCCACAGGCCTAGGAGAGTGGATCACAAGTGCCTTAGCCATATGGAGGACAACATCAGTTAACAGTTTCCTGTCCTCAGGCAGTGCGGTGGCCCTGGGTCTTCCATGCCACCCAGAGAGGAGAAGGTCAGTAGTGAGGGTAAAGCAGCTAATAAAGAGTCAGGGTCACAGTCTTTGGATTCCATGAGTGTGTGATGCTATTGTTCTCGTTGGAGTCCAGCAGGCTGTGATGTTATGGGTATAGATAGAGGTGCCAGGTACTACGAACAAAGACATCGACAGGCTCAACATGGTGGGTGGTGCCACTGGTACTGAAGAGGTGATGTGGAGGGGAACCAATAGGAGGAGGAGGCTTGGCAGTAGTACAGGTAATGCCAAAGTGAGGACTGTCCAACTGATGTTGTTGGGGCTAGAAGGGAACATGAAGACAAAGACGCCATCACTAGAGAAGAGGTGGTATGGACTGATACCAAAGGGATGGTGATTGGCATTGAGGAAGAGGAGAACAGCACTGAGGAGACTGAGAGCAGTATGTAGATCTGAATCTGCTCCAGTATCAATGGGGGAATGATGACAGTATTCATAGCCTCAATAATGACACCGGTACCTGTAAGAAGGAGAGTAGGAGCGATATGATCCTGAGTACTCCTGCTACTGGTGCTCGTTGATGCCAATCTATGCGCAAGACTGATGTGTACTGTGAGTTGTCCCTGTAGTCCTCATTTCAGTAGAACGGTCCCAAAGATGTGCAAGAATATTCCCATAGAAAGGGTGATTCATCCCAGTCTCATCAAAGCAATATCAGGCAAACACAGTGTCAAGTAGTCCTCTTTAGATGATATCCAAATAGGCCAGTGGGTTAAGATGAGCAGCTGGTGGTGCCACTGGTATTGAGGATAAGGAAATGCTCACCATCGATGGTGGTGCTGGCCCTGGTTACTGATGCTGAAGCTCCTAAAGAAGAAGAGATGATCGCCACTGGTGGTGATGTTAGCTCCAGGATAAAGAAAGGGACTTTGACAGGTTGAACTAAGTAAGGCACCATCAGAGCTGGGGTCATGGTCAGTGACGGAAGGGAACAGACAGAACTTCTGTGACCGGAGAGAGGTAAGGCCTAGATGTTGGGGCTGAAGCACCGGTAGGCAAGGTTGACGGTATCAAATAGTGCTTTGACTTAGAACACTTCTTCCTATTGCTTTCATTGTCCTGGTTCTTGGATCGAGCCCGGCTCTAGCGGGAGGACAGTTTCTTGTGGGAAGACTAAGTGCCTGGATTTGCTCAAGGTACCACTTTGGGACTTAGTCTGGTCTCCTGCTGCTGGCAAAGTGGGAGTTTATGGGATCTGATACTCCTCTACGATTTTGGCAGATTCCATAGCTGCTATCAAGGCCATCTGTCCCGAAGGCATCCAAAATGCCCTGCCCTGGAGATCCTGACAGAGAGGGGGAAAGTTCTCATTCAGAGGCAGAAGGTAGCCCAGGGGAACAGAACAACTAACAGCTGGAGCCAGAGCAAGCGGAACAGAATGACCAGCAACAGGGGTCAGAGGAAAAAACAGCACAGGTACCTATCTTGGTGGAACAATGGCAAGAGAAAAAAGGTTCCAGGTGTTCAGCTCATTTACATACCAAATGAGAGAACACTTGGGTCACATCGTTAGGCTATGAATGACATCTGGCTTTGCTCAGCAGGGTTGACAACTGCCCTTCTTGGTGCATCTGTCCTTTGCTTCCTGGCCAAGAATTCTGTCTCCTGTTGGACCTTTGCCTTTGCTCCCTTGGTATTTGGATGTTCTTGGAACTCTGGACTTTTGGCTTGATGCAGATTTGCTTTGGACTGCCCTCTCTTTCTCTCATTCACTCACTCACTCCTTGCCGTGAGTAAACACCTTGCTTCTACAGCCTGCTAATTGTTATTAGCTCTGCCTGGTCTGTCTGAGACATGACAGTATCAGTATCAATAAGGTTTCCAACCCTGAGCTGGTTTTCAGATGCTTTGGTTTTGAGACCATTGTGGACACAAAGAACAAAGATTGGGTAGCTGCTGTTTGCTCAGCTACTTGGAGAGACTTCTCCTAGCAGTGGACATTCAGGCACTGGGAGCAATTACTGAGGTTTGGGTTGCACTTTTGGACAGAATGCCCCTCCCCACGACCATATGAACACTGTGAATGGGAGTCTGAGAAAGAAATCTTCTAACCCCGAGATGAACAATGTTTGAAGAGAGAGGTAGAAGCCACAGAAAGATTGAGAAGGGAGCTAAGAAATGGAGTTGGGGGAACAGCAGCCAAAGAAAAGTAGGGTTTTTTTTTTAGTTATAGTAGAAATAGAGACAAAGCAAGAGAAGAATTTAAGCAAGAGATAACAAGGAGGAAGGGCAGTTTAAGAAGATGCCCAGAAGAAGAATAGTCAAAGAGGAGTTGCACAACCAGCAGATGGAAAGAAAGTGAAGGTAGGATGGCAGGCTGGGATATGTGGGTGGCAACTGGGGGCAGAGATACCTGTCAAACTACTGAATTCTAGAATGTTCCAAACAGGACCTCTGCACAGGCATGAAAACCCATTTGTGTGAGGCAGAGAGAACATGAAGAAGAAATTAATTATTGAATGTATTGAATTTGGAAGGATTCTAAAGTAGATGCGAACAAAAATAGGAAAAGAATCTTCTGAGTGTTAGGGAAAGATGTCATAAGCCAAAGGTTTCAACTTGATCTGTCACACAAATAATGACTTTAGGATTTCTCACTCCAAGTATAACTGTACAAATATTTTGCATTTCTGTGAATTGTCCCTTTACAATTAAGAAAATCACAGAACAGAAGTATTTAAAACAAAATATCAAACACACATGTTCTGTTTAATTATGCTCTTACACCTTAATGTGAAACATGTATGCTTGAACATTAACTCTATTAAACTGAAATCCACCCCCATATTGCAATTAAGATTCTGCTCAGAAATTTGCCTAGTTGTTGGATGAGTATGTATGTACATGTAGATTATTCCCAACATTAAGTGTACTGAGAAACTCTACTTCTGGTATGTTTGTGCTGCACAAATGTTGAGGAGAGCCTTCATGGATATAGCTCTATGTGCCAAGGCTTTCACACAGTTTGAAAGCATGTGCAGTCAGTGTTTCACCTCCCCTCAGGTATTTGGGATGCACAGACAGATGCTGGGGAGGGCTGCTAGTTGGTGCTTACAATCTCAGCAGTGTGGCTGATTGAATGCAATTCTCTCCTTCCTACAATGCAGGGTAGATTTTTGAACATGGGTTAAACAAGCTTAGAATTAGAGAGCTGTCTCAAACATTATGCCCAAACTGTGGGCAACTGGAAAAGCAGAGGCATATGGTATGGGGTTAAGTGGAACTGTGATGTGCTCACTTCTTATACTAAAAGATTTTTAGTAAATTTTTTATCTTATTGTTTTAGCATGGCCACTACAATGTATGAAACAGCCTTAAATGAGCTGGGATACTGATTTTTTATTTGTTGTTTTAAAATAAAATAGGATTTTGAATTACATTTATAAAAAGAAAAGCAACAACCTCTGAAGTAATATTTAAATTTTTTTGTAGGAAACAGTATTTTAAAAACAGGGTTTAGATCTGGGCAAAGGAAGAGGATGAGCCTGTCCTCCCTCCTTCCCAGTGGCCTGGATTTTATTTCTCAAGGCTAACAGCCATTTCCAAAGCTTTGTCAGACTTCTAACTTCTTCTTTCTCATTGTCAGATGGTATTATTTAAACTCTGCTCATCCACTTGTGTGGTGCTGTAATATACAGCACCGATGACAAGAGCACTGTTATATTGCGGGTGTAATTCAAAGCACTGCAAATTCTTACAGACTGGAGACATCTGTAAAAAAAAAAAGTACTTACAGCATCTGGCTGTGGAAATCCTTATGAAAAACAAATCAAACAACTTCTGGAAAATAGAGAGGATGCACACATTACATCCACTTTGAAATAATTGAAAATATTTTATCTATGCCAGCCATGTCAGTTTGTATCAAATACTAGTATCTTTATGCCCTGACATTATGATGCTGTCTTCAAATAGACTGTAGTAAGACAGGTATGTTTCCAAACATGTGTTAAAAACAAAGAGTCAGTCACTAAAAAAGACATGCTGTTATACTTTGTATCTCAAGGCTGCTGTGCTGAATTTATAACTACAGAAGTAGATTGCAGCTTTCAACCAAGTGCTGCTTTTTTCAGTGGATTATAAGTACAACAACAATTTTTACATTGTGAGGCACATTTCTCTTCTTTAAATCCTTAACAAAGTAAGTAATAAATTGGATAGGACAAAATAAGACAGGATGGACCCAAGCCTGCAGTAGGCACTGCATTAGAAGTCAGAACCTCTGACACAAAAGGATTCTACAGCCCTTTCCAAATATCCAAGCAGTGATGAGAGCAAGGAGAAGGAGCAGCAGCCTTCATTCACCTTGTGTGCCTCTTTGTGAAGGGAAGGGGCATGCAAATTGAATCTGTAGGAAAAGGGAATGGAAATGAAAAGTTGTGATGATAGTGAGCAGTACCTACTCCAGGTTTAGACCTGTTCTGTTTCAGGTGGCAGATGAGGTAACACCATGAGAAGACAGTAGGCAGTCCAAGATATAAGCACAGAATGTCCAGTAGTATGACATGGGAATAACAAACACGTGTGAAACAACACCTGAGCATTCAGAACCCTGCACAATGCACATCTTCAGGCTATCACAATCAGCTAAGGAGACATCTACTTGTTACCCTGTGTTTTGAGGGGGGGTCCCGGGAGGGGTGCCCAGATTGCCAAATAAAATACCAATTGGGGAAATTAGTTGGAACACTCTTTTAGCTAGCGAGAGGCATGGTAACTTTGCAAGGATCTTAAACTCAATGTATAGAGCGGTGGGTCACAGAGCGGCTAGACAAGGTTTTCCAAATAACAGACAATTCTTTATTAAAGACAAAAACATGAAGGACACAGCATAAACTAACTAGCTGAGAAACAGAAACGGAGGTTTGTTCGGGAAAGGCAATACGACCCTGTCTCGTAGTCCTGGACAGAAGAGGGGTTCCGGGGGAGAAGCTCAGCCTGGGGAGCTGAGGGGAGTCCCTTAGACAACCGGCAGCAAGGTGGGATGCCAGTCCAAAGTGATCTGAAGACCGTTTGAAAGCGAGGGGATTTTATAGGGGAGTTTGTGCCTCTCGGCTATGGCAAGCCAGGTGAGAACAAAAGGAGTTTTGGCGCTGGACAAAGGATTTGGAAAGGTCAAGTTTAACATGATTGGATTTGTGTTTGAGGACAATAGTGTGGCCGGGACATTGATGGTCCAACGTAAAAGAGTAGCTCAGCTGAGAGCCGGGCGGCTATTGTGGAGTTTGCGGCTGGAAGTCCCCTGAAGCTGGGAGCGGAGTTTAGGCTGCTGGCCTCAATATAATCTGGAATGTAAAGCCGTTAGTGGTCGCACTCATGTCCGTGCTTGTCCGGAGGACCTCGCAAACACGTGGAGTGTGGTAACTGCAAGCCAGTCCAGCTATGGTCGAATTGTTTGATATCAAGATGATATCTGGGGGTCCTCACCCAGGGTGCCATACCGGAAGTAACATACTCATAAGGAAAGCATCACTCACAAGTAATTAAGGAGATCTGTGTACTGCTTAGGCAGGCACTTTTTCATCTGCACTGAGGGGCTGATTTGGATGTTGTGTCTATGACTGGCCTCTCACCTCTCTAAGCTGCTTTGAGTGTCCTTTTAGGGTTAGGGAGTTCTAGATCATCTTACAACAAGGATTCTTCTGGAGGTAGCATGACAAGACATTGGGCAAAATGCCCTCAAAAGCTTCTTCAGTGCATGACTTTGATCTTACAACTGTCTTTGCTGTCCATTTTCTTCTCCTTAACCTGTAGTCTCCAGTTCATAACACTGTTCAGAGGGAGAAAGGAAAACAAAGCAAGCTGGCCACAGAAGCCATACAAAGCCTAGGACAAAACCCTGTGGAACTTCAACAGTTACCTCTCTCCAAGATGAAGAGTAACCATTCATGAGAACTCCTTGGGTTGAGTCAGTCAACCAATTACAAATCATGGTAACAGTAGCACTGTTTAGCCCAGAGTTCAACAGCTTGTCCGGAGCAGCAGAAAAGGAGCTCACTCCATCTTTTACATGACATTCCTTCATATACTGAAATATGGCTGTCACAATAACTCTCAGTCTTCTCTTCCCCAACCTAAAACATCCAGCTCCCTAAGTCGTTCCTCATAAGGTTTGGTTTCCAGACCTTTGATAACGGAGGACCAAAGCAGATTTTGACTAGGAAAGCAAATGAAAGACAACATGAGAATAGTATCGCATGTGATTGCAAACTTTGAAAGTCACAATGAAAAGCAAGGAATTTTGTTTTTCTTAGATGAGGAAAAAGCATTTGATCATTTGAACTGGAAGTTCATCTTTAAAGTTCTTGAACATATGAATTTTGGTACTAGTGTCCAAAACTACCACAATTCTGTCTCTTCACAGCTTTACTGCTTTGACTTTTGTGGAAAATTCTATCTCAATGACAGTCTTCTTTTTCAGATCATCCCAGATCATCACTGTAGTAGTAGAATTGCCTTGTCTTTATTAGGTGGATATTTAGGCTTCTTTCCTCCACCAACCAAAGCTAAATAATTGCAGCGAAACAGCATTTCAACATGGCCAACACCTCCTTCAAGGAATTCTTGTTTCTCCTTCTCTTTCAGTGGATCTGCATTAAACACTCTAAAGCCATTTTCCATCCCGCATGCAAAACACCCGTGGTCCTGGTTGAAGCCGGCGAAGAGCAGCCCATTTCCGTGCGGGTTAGCCGGGAGGAGGTTCATGGCGCCAGACTCTGGAGAAGGCCCAGAGGTGGGAAGGGAGGGAGCTAGCAGGGGCTTCTGCCTTCACACCATCGAGGGAGGGTCAGTGGCCGGAGGGGGTGGCAGTGCACGATTCCTTCCGGACTAGAGAGGCAGCACCCCGAGCGCAGAATGCATCGAGCAGCCTGCCCTTGGAGTGCCGAGCTACCGAGCAAAAGCCACCCCCTGGTACTAGTGTATTGACTTGGATAAAATCAATATACGCAAATCAACTAGTTAAGATAATAGTTAATAGAGATAAAACCAAGTTTTCTGTAATTCAGAAAGGAACAAGACAAGGATGTCCTTTCTCTGCTTCTATTTATTTTAGCATTAGAAGTTTTGAATATTGCAATTAAACAAGGGATTGAAATTAAAGGAGTCAAAATTAGAAGACAGAATTTAAACTACGAGCATTTGCAGATGATGTAGTGATTATATTGCAAGAGCCATTAAGTTCGATACTGAAGTTACAAGAAATAATAAAAGAATTTGGAAAACAAGCTGGTTTGAAGATAAATAAGAAGAAGACCAAAGTATTAATGAAAAGCATTAATATCCATGATAGAAATAAAATTCAGATGGAAACTGGATTTACTATCAAAAAGAAAATCAAATACTTAGGAATTAATTTAACTAGAAATACAAATCAACTATATGAAAATAATTACATGAAGACATGAGAAAAGAGGTGACTTGGAAAAGTGGCAAAAACTGAGCCTATCATTATTGGGAACAATTTCAGCAATAGAGCCTAATGTTCTTCCAAAGATGTAATTTCTTTTTCAAATGATCTCAATTTTAACTAAAGAAACACTATTCAAAACATGGGGAAAAGATTTATCTGAATTTGTTTGGGGAGGCAAGAAATCTAGGGTAAGATTTAAGGTTTTACAAGATTTAAAAGAACGAGGTGGTCTTGGACTACCAAATTTAAATATTTAGCAGCTTCATGTTTGACTTGAATAAAAAAAATGGATAACATTAAAAGACAATAAGTTATTGAAATTAGAAGGTCATGACTTAAGATTTGAATGGCATACAAGGTCAATATGACCTTTAATAAACATTGTATTAGAAGTGCATTGTTAAGACTTCAGAATAAATATAAATTTAGATTGTGTGCAAAAACACATGTTTAGATTTCTCCACAAGAAATTTTTTATAGAAGAGAAATGATAGCAGACCAATGCTGGTTAACATATAAAGATTTATAAAACAAGATGGATCAAAATTATGAAATGAAATTTTCACAACAGTTACAAGAAGAAGGATTTCACATACCATGGCTTTCATACAGATAATACTACCTTAGAGTCTTGGAAGAAAAAAAGAATAAAGGTTTTGAGAAGGATAAGTCTGAATTTGAACTGTTACTTTGCATTAATGATGAACACTTGATTACCAAGTTATATAAACTCTTACTGAAAATAGACACAGAAGATTAACACGTTAAGGAATATATGATTAACTAGGCTAAGAATTTCAGATATAATATATCTATGAATCAATAGGAAAGACTTTGGAAAGAAACCAAATGATACTTTGCTATGATCTTCAAGAAAACTTTTACAAGATGTTACTCTAGAAGCTTAAACCTGAGAGACTATCAAAGAAGCACAAAGACATGAGAGATAGTTGTTGGAAGTATCAAGAACATACAGGATCTTTGTTTCATATGTGGTGGACCAGCAAAAAGGCTGAAGAGTTTTGGATGGAAATATAGAATATGATTCAAAGAATTCTGAGATGCCAAATAGTTAAGAAACCTGAATTGTTATCACTAGGAATTTGGAGTGATGATATCAATATTGACAAACAACAACAGAAATTATTTCAATATTTGTTACTGGTATATATTAATAGAGGCAACAGATTTACTGAGAATTAATCAATGGTCTATGGAATCAAATAATAATATTTTGTGATGAACAATGTTGATATTTGGTCCAAAATAGAAATCAAAGAAACTTAGAATTTAAAATAGTTAAGGAATATAAATATAACAAGCAACAGATGTAATAATAATTTTAAGTAATTAATTTAAGTTAAATTCATTTACATAAGTAGAAGCTGTCACCAACAAAAGCAGGAACCCCTTTTAATTACTTAGAGTGTTTTCTCTTTTGTTTGGTTTAGTGTAGTTAAATTTGTTAGTTTAGCTTAAATATACCTTGCTTTTTGTTCAATAATTATAATGCTGTGTGTAATTTTTACTTTGTCTCTTTTTTTTTTTTCTTAGATGTATTGTTTTAAGGTGTTTGTGTATATGCTTAAAATTTAAAAAAAATTAATAACAAAGACTAAAATTTTGGCAAAGAATATGAACTGTCAAGAAATGAACAAATCGCAATTAAGAACAGGATTTAAAGTTGAAAAGAAAGTGAAATATTTAGGCATCTATTTAACTGGAAAATCCAGTCAATTATGTGAAAATAATTATGCAAAGACATTGAAAGAGATTTAAAAAGAATAGATAAATGGTAAAGAAATGTATCTATCTCTTTTAGTTGGCACAAATATTTATGGTATGGAAATGTTAATATTGCTTTTAATAAACATTATAATAGTTGTGCCTTATTGAAGATTTGGAATAGGTATAAATTGAGATTATGTCCAAAAACTCCAACGTGCATCTCTTCCCCTCAGAATGAGGAGAAATGACAACTGATCAACCATTTGATTTCTCAGATGTGTAAGTTTTTGTTGAAATTTGACATGGAAGAAGCAACAGCAAAGGAATATATAAATAATTGGATACAAAACAGTCATGAATCAATGGGAAAAGTTATGGATGAAGGATATTTAACATATGATCTCAAAGAAAACTATTATAAGTTGATGTACTGTTGGTACCGTACACCTAAGAGCCTATCAAAGGTGTATAAAGAGATGAAGGCCAAATGCTGGAAATGTCAATATTATGTTGGCTCTTTGTATTATATGTGGTAGACGTGCAATAAAGCTAAACAGTTCTGGCTGAAGACACAAACACTGATGCAAACACATGGACAATTTCAACAGGAAAGAAGAAACTCTGAAAGTAAACAAAATTTGGTTACCAGTACTGAAGTAAACTAAAATCAAGATGCAAACATATGCTAATGAACACCACCCAGACTCTGGAGGTCCCTCTACAGGAAACAATACAAAGGATTGCTAATGTACTTAACACACTGTTATGCATATCCCGACTAACAACACAGCCCTGGGGAGTATCCCATTTAACAATAGGCCATCACACAGGCAAACTGTAACAATATGCAAATTGCTTTCTCCCACCTGGGGACTATATACTCTGTCTCACTTCCATGCCACCAGATCCTCTGAAGATGCCAGCCACAGATGCAGGTGAAGTGTCAGGAGAAAATACTAATAGAACACAGTCTCAAAGCCCAGAAAACCCACAACAACCTGCTGATGCAAAAGATTTTAAAATCTCAGTTACCTAAAAAGGTTGAATTATATCTGCTGGGAATCTGAGAAAAAAAATACAGTAGTAGATAAGAAGCAATACAAAATGCTACAACTTATGCTGTTAGCAGCAAGATCAGTGGATGCAAAGTACTGGGAAAAAATAGAGTTATCCACAGTGGATGAATGGCTAAAAAGGAGTGATGGGAATTGTTGAAATAGATAGAAACAGACTAAGGGCAGAACACAAAATGAATTTTTCTCTGAATGGAAGTGGTTGATTTTTTTATAAAAAAGAATAAAAGCGAACTGATGAAATAGGTTTTGATAATTAAGATTGTCCCCCAAAAACAAAAGGGGGAAGGCAAAAGTAGCCAGTAAAGGAAAAACTCCTTATAGATTAGCAGAGATAGCTACACACAGCTATGGAAGCATGCCTAGCAGCAGAGAACACCACTAGCAGCACAAGCACTAAGCCAGTAACACTCACCAACTCCAAGTTGCAATCTTCCAATATGGAGGCTCTTTTAATCTTTGTTATAACATATATACAATATTTACAAAGTCCAGATGGCAATCCAGCATATCAAGCTTGCTCTCTCCAGCAGAGACCCCAGCAGACACACACTTCAAATAATGTGTGCAGTGTTGGCTTGGATTCTGCTTCCTTTATACAGACACCTAGCCAATCCTGGCCAACCCTTGTATTGTCTGCACTTGGTGCTCATCAGCCTGACTCAGCACAAACTCAGGTTCAGTCACATTCCTTTCCCCAGATGCACTTAACAATTAAAGCAATTAAAGCAACATGACCTTTACACTAACTTTAGAAAGTATTTTCTAGAGGTTTGGTCAAACCATCTCTGACAAAAATGAATATTACTATCAGAGAAGTATTTAAAAGTAGATTTATACTTTCAAATAATTCTTCTGTTAATAATATTGATTTTTCTGTATTCTGTTTGTTGTTTGAAAATGTTGTTTTTATATAAATGATTATTATTTTTAGATGGTCATTAGTATGAAATAATCTAGAATAAGTTAACAACTAATTATGAACTTGAGTAAGTAAGTAGTTTAAATGATAAATGATAAGCAATAAAGTCATACATTTTATCCCATAATTATTAGACTTAATAGGTGTAAATGTTTAAGCAATATGAACTGTTTGCAACAAGGGCATGAACCAATCTAGTTATGTTTTGTTAGTATTTGTTTTTAGTTATGTGCAGACATCTGTTTATGTTCACACTGATTATTTTCTTTGTTTTTTATGTGTGGATTTTGTATGTGGATTTTCTTATTTAATACATTTTTTTAAAAAAGAAAGAAAATAAGACACCTTATTAGGCCTGTACACCACTACTTCTGTTCCCAGCAGGTGATTATTTACTACCACTACACACCTGTTTTTCTTTTGGAAAATAACAGGAGCCCTTCCATCCATAAAACCCTCCAAAGTCACCTCTATGCCTACTGAGGAGTAAGGTAGCTGTCGCTGTTCTTGGCCATTTCCGCACTACATTGTTATAGTGTTATTAGTCCACTTTCAATATCCTATGGAATCCTTGGAATTGCAGTTTAGGCAGGGGCATCTTTGGTCTCAGCAAACTACAAAGCCCAGGATTCCACAGGATGTTGAAAGTGGAATAATAGCACTATAACAGTGTAGTGTGGAAATGGTCCTTGTTCTCTATAATTGCTGGTTAATGGAAAAAGCTGAAACTGATTGTGGAGCTCCAAATTTGCAACAGGTTTTTTTATAGTTCTGCTTCTATGTATCACATTCTTCAAAGTATTAGCCTGCCTTTGGGAACCATCCCCCTCCCTAGAAACATCCCCTGTGTCTTTTGCTCCCAGGAGAGTCTGCTCCACTCTTGCAACAAAAAAAGAATTCTCATCCTCTCCGATAAACGGAAGTGTCACTACCCAAGCCTCAAGCTGCTGCATCTTCTCTTCCAACCAGGCAACGAGTTTGCATTTGCTTGCAGCTATAGCCTTTAGATCCTCTAGCAAGAAAACAACCATGGCACAGATGTTGCAGGTTACTGCAACAATTCCATCACCATCCATGTTCATCATCCTGTACAGGAAGGATCACAGAATTCTAGGCCTCCTCTTTTAAAGTCCACCTCAAATGCTCAGGAGAAAAAAGGCCTCTCTTCCTCTTCCTACTGGATGCTTCAGAGATTGAGGTAACCAAGTCAATGACTTAACAAAGTCCCTCCCTTTAGAGAACGTGTTCAAGAAGAGCACATTTCCCAAAATAAACAAAAACACCCACACAAGACTCCTAATATGGTAGCTAAACAATAAACCCTAAACTCCCAAACCCAAGCTCACTATCTCCTCTCTCCTGAGAGACTGAGCTCCAGAGAGTGAAGCAATAGCTACACAGAGAACTAGCATCCACCCCCAATCATCTCAATGACTCACAGAAACCCCATCCGTTGGACAATGTGCTCAGAGGGAGCACATGGCCCCAAAAACAAAAACAACCACAGAAGCCTCCAAACAGGGCAGCCAAACAGTCATGGTGACCACTCAAAAACTAAGATCCAGACACTGAGGCAACAGCTGTGCAGTGACTGAGGAGACTGACATATCAAATGCCCAACAGGCTTAGAACCTATGTCCATTTATAATGCACATACAACAACACTTGTTTCATATGATGAAGTGCATCTGGGTAATTGTGCACAAGATTTTGATGGGTTACACAGAAATTTTTGATATTCTCATTCCTCAAACAGGAAGTATAGAAGTCCGTGAAGACAAAATGATGAAATCATTTTAGAAGGTTAAAAAACAAATCATGCTGCAGTTTCTCTTATTACCTTGTTTAGTCCATACATGCAGTTCCAAGTTATCACTGACAAAATATCAACAATCTGACTATATATTTTCCTGGATTTTTTAAAAAAAAAAATCTGAAAATGGTTAACAGTCTCTGACTGACAAATCATTATTGATGCCTTTACTAAGGTACTAAAGCAACGTGATGGGCCTGCTGAAAAAGGTGTATGTTTAGAAACAGCAGACTTAAAATTGCTTCATATCAGGCTCCCATTTCTGAGTTTCTATTTTTCAATCTTTTTCTTTACTAAAGTACAATGGAATTTAAAAATGTAGTTAGCAGGAACAAAAGAAGGGAAAAAAGGCCTAATTGAATAGCTGATAGGCTTTCTTTGAAAAGAAATAATCATGACACCACCATGGGGATTGCCAAACAAGCAGCAAAGCACAGACAGGAAAGCATCTGTTAGTGCTTCATCTAATATATGGTGTGCTTTATACAAGAAGCACAGATGTATAACACCCTGCTTACCTTCAGTGCTCCATACTGAAATCAGAAGCATGTTTAGGCCCTTTCCACACAGCCATGCAAAAGGGTGCCTGGAGTGTCACGCGATTGTGAGGAGCCATCTGCACGACGCACTCACAATCGCACAATGCTCCAGGGGCCGGCAGGTGCCAATCGCGCACCTTTTCATTTTTGGCTGGAAGCCAAAAATGGTGCATGACCGCGCATTGCTCCCAGGCCCTGTGCACACTTAACTGGCACGTGGAGCCTCTGGAGCCGCGCCAGTCGCGCTTTCTGCCCCAGAGCAGCTGGGAAACTCCCAGGCTGCACTGCAGAAGGAAGAGGCAGGGCTCTCACGTGAGCAGGCAGTTCATGCAGAGCTGAAGCAGCACGGAGGCGAGAGCCTCTTGCCAGAGGCTGCTCGCGTGATCCCCACACCCCAGCGTCAGAAAAAGGTAAGGTGCAGAAAGGGCCGAAGTGTTAACTCTAAGAGGTTCTGAATACTCTTTTGTGCAAGGTCAGAGCCCATTTGTGTGCCTTGAAAGAGGCCCCAAGGAAGAACAAACTGTAAGCCCTCAATGGTATAAGTATGTATTGTATATACAAATAAGTATTGAGCAATGGATTCAAGCTGCAGGAAAGGAGATTTCACCTGAATGTCAGGAAGAACTTCTTGATGATCAGAGCTGTCCAGCAGTGGAATACACTGCTTGGGAGTGTGGTGGAATCTTCTTCTTTGGAGGTTTTTAAGTAGAGGCTGGATGACTCCACCACACTCCCAGGCAGCATATTCTGTTGGAAGTGCTTTGATGTGGGTTCCTGCATAGCAGAAGGTTGGACTGGATGGTCCCTGTGTTCTCTTCCAACTCTATGATTCTATGTAACTCTATGTAAAGACACGCCAGATAGCTGGACATACTTCATAAACACCTTCTACTTCTAAACAGTGAAGACTTCAGAACAATGAAGAGCTTCAGACTGGAAGGAGGTCCTGAGTAGAGTGCCTCAGGGTTCTGTCCTAGGGCCATTACACTCCAACTTTTTTTTATCAGTGACTTAGATGACAGGGTGGAGGGGATCCTTATCAAGTTTGCAGTTGATACAAAACTGGGAGGAATGGCTAATACATTGGAAGATAGGAACAGAATTCAAAAGGACCTAGATAAACTAGAAAAGTAGGCAGAATTTATAATGGATCAGCAGTGCTACATGAGAAAAGGACATTAGGATTATTGTTGATCACAGGCTGAACATGAGCCAGCAGTGTGATCCTGCAGCAAAGAAGGTGAATGCTATTGTAGCCTGCACTAATGGAAGCATTGTTTCCAAGTCGAGGGAAGCAATAACCCCATTACATTCTGATCTGGTCAGGCCTCATGTGGAGTACTGCATTCAGTTCTTGGTGCCTCATTTTAAGAAGGATAAAGACAAGTTGGAACAGGTTCCAAGAAAGCCAACAGGAACGACAGGTACAGAGAAGAAAACATGTGATGAAAGTTTGAAAGAGCTGGGCTTGTTCAGCTTGGTGAAAAGAAGACTTAGTGGTCAAAAGACTGCACTCTTTACCTCAAGGGCTGTCACAGAGAGGAGAGGACAGTTTTTTCTCTGTTTTCCAAGGCTAGGCCAGGTATAATGATGTAAATTATAAGTGAGCACATTTCAACCGAACATTGGAGGAAACTTCATGACAGTTAAGAGCGGAATCAATTGCCTGGTGTGTGTGTGTGTGTGTGTGTGTGTGTGTGGAGTCTCCACTTTGGATGTCTTCAAAAAGAGGCTGGACAGGGATACTATAGCTGCGGATCCTGCCCTAAGCAGAGTTAGACTTGATGGCCAATAAGGCCCCTTTCAACTCTAAGATTCCGTGATTCCGTGGCATCATCTGCACCTTTTAAACCATATTGGTACAATCATGAGGTGTAAAAGATGGCTTTAATGAAAAAAGCATTCTTCTTGCTGCAAAACTACAAGCTTGAACAAAGCTATAGGCTGGCAGATTTTGCACACATTTAATGAGTAGAACCACAAAGAAAAATAGTCTAGCGCATGACCTCAAAAGCAATGTCTGGCTATTATTAATTGTTACTATTGTTAGATCAACATATTCAGAAGTCTGGATAAGTGTACACTAATGTACAAGCATCAAAGCAGACAAAGCAGCCCTGCTGCTTCTATCAATAACCACCTTGTCTAACAAGCAAATAAAAGCTATTTGTTAATGGAACAGCCTTCAAAAGATATTATTTTCAGAAAGCTGGTGCTGAAAATCTATTTTCTAGAATCATTTTTGTATCACTTTGAAGGATCTTTTAGAAAGTCACACATTTTGCCATCAGGTTGTTTTCAGAAAGAATCCAGTATCAATTTTGGTTGGCAAGGAGTCTGTTTTTCAGGTACTATTTTCTTCTATTCAAGTTATTTGGCTTCTAATGTTTATTCAAATGTGAAATCTACTATGAAGGCAGTGTGGTGCCTGTGCTGCTGAATTATTGCTATGTAACACCCAAGAATTAGAAATACAACCCTAAAGTAGAGCGCAGAGTGACAGATGAATAGTGTTCCTTCTAACCCTAAGGGAACAACAACTGAAACACACCATTTATAGAGCACAATATTGTTTGCATTCCAATTCGGACTTCTGACGGGAAGGATTTTTCATCCTGTGTATTTGGAGTAGATTAGCCACCATTATAAAACAAATCATACCAAGTAATTCTATTTAAAAGAAAAAAAGGGACTTTCTCCTATAAATCATATTTTAACTGAGGCTTGTTTTGCTTCTAAAAAGAAATAATGCAGCGAGTTTTTAAAAATCTTTTTTTCTTTATCTTATCACAATACACTCTTCTATTGGACACAGAGCCAGTCATACAGAAAAGCTCAGCAATACTACATTAGAACTGTACACTGGAGAATCTCAAGCAAACATAAAAAGTACCAATCTACTTGAGGTACAGTGAGTCTTTGGCTGTATTCCAGATGTTACTTTTTGATACTCTAAACCAGTGGTTCTCAACCTGGGGGTCAGGACCCCTTTGGGGGTCGCACGACCCTTTCACAGGGGTCGCCTAAGACCTCGCTTCAAGCCCTTCTCAGGTTGAGCTTCTGACACTATGATAATGGTTGGGGGCCACCACAACATGAGAAACTGTGTTAAAGGGTCACGGCATTAGGAAGGTTGAGAACCACTGCTCTAAACCATGGCTTGGAAAACCGTACCTCCACCATCTCCCTACCCCCACCCCCAGTCATGCTCACTTATTCTGCTTTATAAAATACATCTAGGTCTGATCCTGCCACAGTTTGTGAATACTACCATATTGTCAAACCATGAGAAGTAAATGGTGATCAGATCTGGAAGTATTTGAGAACCTGAACATGGGTATGAGTAAGGAGAACATGAACACAGAGTTCATTTTGGTTTGGTTTGATAATGTGACATCTACATACCATCTCTACACAGTAATATTTCACAAGTCCCAAGGGAAACAGGGACAAAGTTTCTACTTGTAAAAAAAAAAAAAAGTTTTATTTACTGAAAATGTCAACATATTTTACCTAATTATTTCTTATATAGGCTTTAATTGGCCACGATGCCTTAGCCTTCTTCAGAAAATAACCCTTCCCTTTTTAAACCTAAAAAGCAATGGCAACAACCAATTATTCTCCCTGTCCTGCAGTTTCAAGGGCCTCATGGTCATAACAGCAGTACAAGTTTTTTTAACACAGTTCTTTTGCTGGAATAGAATATGCTGTTTTGAGAATGGGAATATTTTAATATAAATTCACACATAGGTGTACAACACTTGATCTGTTACCATGTTTTAATCTGAATCTGATAGATTCATCCCAACTAGAGTAGATCTACTGAATTCACTGCTGAACAATGAATCAACGCATAAGTAAATGCCACTGATTCAATAAGTTTGCTCTAGTTGGGGCAACAACAGACCATTATGAGATAATTTACAGTTGTACAATGTGAAAAGTACAAGGCAATACCAGAACATGTGTGAAAATATGCAGATCTGATCTTTGCAGTTTGATTTCACTCACACTGCAAGTCATGAAGTGATGAACTTACAGTTAACATGAGAATCATAAACAAGGAGCATGAGATCAGTTTTGAAAAATATTTTCAGTTGTTCTGTTTTTCATTTTTCTTGTAATTCAAGTTTTCCATTCACTATCTTGAGTATCAAACCTGAGAATCAAATTTGAATTACAACTAGATTATCACAGTTAT
The DNA here is from genome assembly GCA_948474755.1 of Ctenosaura bakeri. Classification (NCBI taxonomy): domain Eukaryota; kingdom Metazoa; phylum Chordata; class Lepidosauria; order Squamata; family Iguanidae; genus Ctenosaura; species Ctenosaura bakeri. The sequence goes on along the minus strand of CAOLHI010001155.1, from coordinate 238,061 downwards.
GCACTATCCATGAGAAAACTTGCTAAAACATATTGAGTTAAAATATTATCTTTTACTTACTACCAAGAGGTATCTAGAATATTTTACCCCTGACACAGCCAGTAGGTCAGGTACTATTAGAGCTATTTTGAGACCTTGGGTTTGGAACAACACAAAAGCCAGGTTTCACTGTAGTATAACTCCTCTCAGTACCACTTAATGCAGTGTAAATCAGTGGGCCATAACGTCAATAAACAGAAGACCTAATATCTAGAGTTTTAAAAATCTGTTTTCAGTTGTTTTTACTGACATTATACTGCTTTTGTTTTCTCTTAAAGTGACTGTCATCCCTCTGTCAGCAAGTCCCCTCAATTTTAGATGAAAGCTAATAGAGATATATTCTACTTGTGGAAATGAATGGGTTCAGCTGCAATTTTCAATCAAAATATTTCTTTCTTTTTTGTTAAGATTTTAGAATCACCGTAGTGTTTTTTCTTTGCATAGTCATGCAACTATATAATGTATCTTGGGAATAAAAAGAAACATCATTTAGTTTGAACTGTATTTTTATTAAAAATTATATAATTTGGGGAAAAAACAGTTTTAAAGAAATACAGGATAAACAATATTTTCATCCTAAATGAAACCATACCACTAAACAATTTTATCCTGTTTGGGTCATAACGACATTAGAAATACATGTTTATCATCTGCTTTGGACAATGTAGCAAGCATTTGGCCCAGGGCAAAAGGGAACTGTAACCATTTGCAGTTGGCCAGACCTAGATAACCACACATTTCTGAAGTAATTGATACCTAAAAGGAGCATAGCATTTAGATCACAGTTCATGATTTAAGTATGCTAACTCTTTAAAGGGCCTTGTTAAACATTTTAAAGAGAAAACTGAACTTCAAAACAGAACATGCAGAAGCCATACTCTACTAAACACAGCAAATTAAGATATTCTGTACTACTTAATATACTGCTACCTCCCTATGGGGCAAGGAACATAGGGAACAATATTTGTAAAGATTTGGAATATTTTTAAAGATGGAGATGTTATTTTTAAGGGCTCTGAATGAAAAAAAAATGTCTTCATCATCAACCACTGAGAAAACAGAATACACTTTTCTCATTTTCTAGTCCAATTGTCTAATACCAAAAAAGGTCTTTTTTTAAAAAAAGATATTTTCTTTTAAAGCTTGCATACCACAATCTCTGAAACAAATTCCTTATCCCTTCCTTCTTTGCTGATAATTATGGATAGACATTAACTCTGCCCAATGGATATGAACAGTTTGCTTACCTCCAGCTGTGGTTTTTCAAGTGGTCATCTGTGAACTCACACAAATAGGGTCATCTGCACCTGCAAAGTGCGCTCTTTGGAACCTTCTAGAGCTTGATGACATGTGTTTTGGCAGGAACCCTGCCCCTGTCCTCAGAGGCTATAAAGCCACCTTCCCACCAAAGCCCTCAGTTCTGTGGCTACCAAAAGCAGCAGCCAATGACTGAAGGACACAGCAGGGCATGTAGAGGGAAATCAGGTGGGGTTGTGTGAGTTCTCCTTCTTTGTGGTCTCTGAGACTCAACACAAATGGGAGTAGTAGGGGGAAGTGTCATGCCACTGAGGAAACAGCACCGCTCTCCAAAACACAGTATCATCTCTTGATCTACTATCCAGTCTGTAGAAAGAGATGAAAGTGGAAGGCTGTGACCATGTAGGAGCCCTGAAAATTTCATGTAGTGGCACTCCTTGCAGGAAGGCCATGGAAGCTGCCAGAGCTCTGGTGGAATGGTTTCTCAATTGCTCTGGAGGCTGCTTTCCAGACAGTTCATAAACGAGACAAATGGTGGATGCCACCCATTTAGACAGTCTCAGGGAGGAGACTGGTAAGCCTTTCTTGGCTGAAGAGTAGCACAAGAGGAGTCTCTGTGACTTCCTGAAGATAGCTGTGCACTGCACATAAAAGGCTAAAGCATGATGAACATCAAGGCAATGAAAGTGGTGCTCTAGATCCAAGGATGGGTTCTGCATGAAGTACAACATCCTGATCAAAATTAAATGCTGAAACCACCTTTGGGAGGAAGGAGATGTCTGGTTGAAGTACAACTTTTTCTTTGTGGAATCTGAGATATGGTTGGTCCACTCAAAGGGCAGACAACTCTGCTCTTTTGGCAGAAGCTGCAGCTACCAAAAAGGCTATCTTCCAAGATAGAAGGCAGATGTCACAACTAGCCATGGGTTCAAACTTTCTGAGAGCTGTGAAAGTACCAGCTGCAAGTTCCGTGCAGGTGTGGGAGCAGAAGTTGGAGGATAGAGATTCTTCTAGCCTTTAAGAAATATTTTGATCAGGGGATCCAGGAAACAAAATGGTCTTCCCACCCTTTTCATGTGCCAAGATACTGCTGGCAAATAGCACTTTATGGGCAATAGCAAAAAGCATCTATCTGATAATGATACCAGGAGGTCCGAAACATGGATGGTGTCAACAGTGTCTGGATCTACTTATGTCCAAAGAGAAAATCTATAAACTTGGTCCACTTACACAAGCAGGAACATCTAGTTGAAGGCTTGTGAACTTCCTCTATGATATGCCTCACCGAATGAGGCAACAAATTCAGTGGAGAAGGTTCCGTGCCATACGTCTGAGGAATCAAATGTCTAGATGTCTCATCCTGCCCTTGAGTATGGTAAGCAAGTTTGGTTTACACCTAAGCCTCAGATACTGTCCCTGTGAGAGGCACATCAGTGGAGTGAACCATGGTTGTCTTGGCCACCATGAAATGATCAATATGGCTCTGGCTCCATCCTATCGAATCTTTATCAGCAACCTGGTACAAGAGGAAAGGGTGGAAAAGCTTACATGGCAGGTCCCTTCCAACTGTACAGTAATGCATCCCCCAGGGACCTGTTCTCCTCTCTGGTCCTGGAGTTTGTTGAGTGGCAAGGCAAACAGGTCTTTCAGAGGGGCTTCCCATGATTTGAAGATTTCCTTCAGGGTAGCCGTATGTAGCTTCCATTCATAACAGGAGAGGGCAGAGCTACTAAGCATATCTGCAATGATGTTCTGGTCCCCTGGAAGATGATTTTTGATGGTGATATCTGCCTGGCTATGCACCAGTCCCAAAACTAGATTGTCAGGTTGAGGAGAAAGGCTGAGCATGTGCCTCCTTGTTTGTTGAGGTAGTTAGTACATGACCATGCTGTTGTCTGTCACCACCTGGACTGCTTTGTCCTGTAGAAGAACCTCAAATGCTCAGAATGCTTTGATGATGGCCAGAAGTTCCAGGGCATTTATGTGGCATAGCTTCTCCAACTACAACCTTTGATCACTCCCTTGGAGTCCACTTTCCAGGAGTGCACTCCCCATCCCTTCGAAGAGGCAGCTGTGCTTATCATTTTCAACAGAACTTGAGGCATGTAGGGCATGCTGGCTTGGACATTCCAAGTGCTTTGCCACCACTGGAAGGAGCAAAGGATGTTTTGCGGTACTGAGAGAAACTTAGAATGGTGATCTCAAATGGGATTGAAGTTCTTTAGGAACCATGTTTATAGAGGTCTTATTAGAAGCTTGGCAAATGGAACAACCACTGTAGTTGAGGTCATGAAGCAGAGAAGGACTTCTGCAGATCTTGCTCTGACTCGTCTGAGCTAACAGAAACAAAAGACCACCCTGCAGGGTGTCAATCATATGTCTCTTGGAAAGAAGACCGCTTTGGCCTGGGAGTCTAGTAGCACTCCTATAAATGTGATCCGTTGAGAAAGGACAAGATGGGATTTCTGATAGCTGATCACAAGCCTGAGGGAATTGAGCAGAGATGACTCGAAGAAAACGATCATGAGTGGGAGTGACTAGAAGTGAGTCATCAATATAAGGGAATAGAATGATATCCCACTGACGCAATCCTGCTGCTACCACCGCTATGCATTTGATGAATACACATGGGGCTGTACTGAGGCAGGACTCAAAAGTGGTATGCTCTTCTTCCCACTGTGAATCATGGTCTGGTGCAAATGTGGAAATATACATCTTTCAAATCCAGCGTGGCAAATCAATCTCTTCTCTGCAAAAGGGGCAAGATGGGAGTGAGGGTCACCATCATGAACCACTTGGGTGTTCAGGACAAATGTTCACTCCCTGTAGATCCAGTATGGGGCACAGACCCCCATCTCTTTGGGAGATCATGAAGTGTCAGGAGAAAAACTCTCAAGGCAGAGATGGGAGGGGAACATGTTGTACAGCTCCTTTATAAAGCAATGTATTGATTTCCTCCTTTAGCACAAGGGAGGATCGAGTAACCCAGATGCAGCCTGTAGGAGGGGGTCTGCAAAACTCTATGGCATACCCTCTGGTGATGATGTCTAACACTCAAGCCTCCAATATGACAGAAGTCCAAGCGTGATGCAACCTGCTCAACCTGTTGCCAAAGGCAGACGTCAGAGTGGCTGGAATGGTGAAGTCAACAGTACTGAGGATAGACAATGTAGAAATGTAGACAATGTCAAGAGCTGGAAGCACTGTAGTGCAGATGGTATCTAGAATGGGAATATTGTCTGAGAAGCAGTCAAAGATGGTGTTTTGAGACCTTAGGCTGTACTTTTCTTATACTGAGAGCTCCTATAGCATGCTATCTATAGCCTGTGGGCAGAAAATAGTTGTGTGGGAGTCTGGATTGGTCTCTGCTGTCTAGTTAAGGTAGGGCTGTAGGTACATATCATCCATTGGAAGAACCTGCTGTACCTGTTTCTGGATGACTGCTACCTCAAGAAATATCTGGGGAGGGTCCAGGCGAATGAACAGGATCTTTGTGAGGCTAAAGGGGAAGGCAGCTGCACTACTAAAGCCAGAGTCTGCTATGGGGGGAGGAATGAAGCTCTGTAGATTCCAAAATGTCTAAGATTTCTGGGATTAGTAGGGATTGTTGCTGTTGACACACTTGAGAAGAATGATGCAATGGGTCTTTGACATCTTTTTGCTCTTCTTAGTTGGAGCACACAGTATGGACCATCCTGGCCTAAGGTTAACTTACCTCCTATCCTTCAATACACCCTGGTTGGGTTCTGGAGAATGTTGTGCTTGTTAGTGGCATTCATTACTAGGCCTCAACAAGAACACCCTTTGGTCTTAATGTTCCACCTGCAACTGCTTTGATGTCAAAGGTTGCTGAGGCAGTAACATGGCAGGGAAATCAATTTGAGTCTTCCCTTCCCATGAAGGCTGAGAAGCTGACCTTATCGCCAAAGATGAAGCAGAAGCAGCTGAGGGTGCTCTTAGTTCCAACCGATCCTTTGGGTGTGCTGCAGTTACTGATGCAGTATACCGTGACCTGTTTGGAGTAGCCATGTCCAAGGCACTGAGTGCCTTCTCCCAGAGCAGGGCTTTAAGTCCTGCTGCACTATTACATCTTGTTTGTGGAGTGAAGAGTTAACAATGAGAGTAAGATCCAATGGTACAACCTTCCCCCATGCAGAGAAGACACTTGGAGTGGCTGTCTTTATCTGGGATATTGCCTCTGAAGATGTTTTATAGCCTCTAGAGATAGGGATGGGGTTCCCACCAAAACACTTGTCATCAAGTTCTAGAAGGTTCTGAACAGTGCACTACACAGGCACAGATTACCTCATTTGTGTGAGCCACAGAGACAACAAAGAAGAAGTTCATTTGAACTGAATTTGCAAATCATACTTAAAGAGTTTATTAGTGGGACAGCTGAAGTGCTGTAATTTAGTGACTAATGTAAGCATCACAGAAAATGTATATGCCCAACCATTTCTGACATTCAGAATTTTCCATCTTGCCTTCCTGCCTTTCTTTATCTGAAAGTAGTCTTTATCTGAAAATGTATTTCAGCTTCACATAGATTGAGCCCCTGCCTCATAATATGATGTAGGGTTTTCAATTAGTCAAATTCAGAGGCATAGCTGTCGAGATACAGAACCTACAATTTTGCAGGTATCAACCCTAGAACAGAGTTACTTAAGGTACTGACCATGCAGCAACCATGGCTGTCTGCAGGCAAAAGCCTGTTTGTATAGAACTTTGTGCCCAATAGGTATGCTCAAGCCCACATTGCACAAGCTTCCAACTTGCATGGAAAGGTCCCAAGTGTTTCTACATTTAATGTGCCAGTGTAATGAGTGGGCCCACTGATCTGTGTGACCTTGGCAGAAAGGCCAATGGTGTGGATTCCCAGGCTGGTCTCTAGCTGCAATGCCCTTCCCCAGCATATTCTGTGCCTCTTCCAGGAATACAGAGCAATGTATCTGACACAAGAAATGCATCCTGGAATGGATCTTCAATAATATGTAACAGATATCCTGCATTACAGTTCATATACAAGAAGGCCAAGTTCCTTTTATAATTTAAAGAAGAAAACTTCTGAATGTGAAAATGCTCAGTGCAAATAGAATTAAACTGTCTCCTTCATGTCCACAAGAATGAACAAAGATGTCTGTAGTGGGATGCTTGAGGTTACATAAGAGAAGAATGGAGAGGAAATGTTATGCTATGAACATCTTAACTAGTACTTCTCAAAGCAAAGAGAAAAAACTGCACACACAAAACAAGCCTAGGGCTAGGAAAGCTGTATAAATTAAGATAGCATTTTGTTAAACATATGGTTAGCTTGCTAGAAGGTTTTGTTTTACAGATATACCTATTCAGTTTCATCCACTGTGGAGAATACCACAAGCTAAATTCTCAACCTGAAGGCTGTCTTTGTCACATTCCAAAATAAATGCATTATAGAAAACCCTTAAGGTGACTGCTCTTTAACAACTAGAAAGTGGGTTACAGTGTAATTCTAAATTGCACCCTTGGCTGATTTTGTTCAAAATTTTACGTAAATGAGCGAGATCTGAAAATGAATAACGAAACACAAGCAACATCAGGCCACAATGCAGGAAATCCTAAGTCTTTTGGTAATTTAGTCTGAACAATATGAAAATATGTTTATTAAACACTAGCGTATGTACCCAGCGTTGCCCAGGATTTTATTTTCTCGTAGGTAACACTTGTTAGAAATATCTTAGGAATTATCTTACCTTACCTTAGGAGTTAGATGCGGTTGAAATACACAGATTTGAGATCCTGTGTCTCTAATTCCCCAAACTGTGTTGTCCAGTACCTGTAACTTTTGCCTGTATTCTCCAATCGAGTCTGTACTCAGAGTTGTTAACATATAGAGGTTGGGCATGAGGGAACTTGCTGCTAGGCCTCGTCTCCATAGCAACTGGACTACTCAGAGCTCTCTGGTTGAGAATTATGAAAGCCCCTTTCTGAACTGCCAACCCCAGGATTCCATAGAATCTTCACAGCCAGCCAATCATATGAGGTCTTTTCGCCTCACACTGCCAATCCTATGAGGTCTTTGCCTGCCTGACACAGACAAACAAACTCACTCACAAATTTTATATAGCAGATAGATAGATGACAGAAAACAGATTTCATATGCTTTAAGATATGGAATGAATAATATCTCATTTCTCATAAGACAGGTGAAATCTGTGGCTCCCTTAATTAATGTACAGGCAAACAGCATACACAGTATTTATCAAAAACTTGCAGTTTTACTATTCATTGGAATAATAGAAATCTGCAGATATAGGATGGGAGATAAAATATTTTAATAAATCTTGAATAAATAAATAAACAAAATTTTACTTCCAATAGCCAAACAAGTGCAATGAATGACTGTCTCTTTGAAGGTTCTAACAGGCCTTCTTTTAAACAACTGGTAATCTAATTAACATCTAAAAAAAACTGTATATGTATGTGAACCTCATATATAAGCCAAGGGCAAAAGTTATGGATTTTGATATGACCCATGCATAAGACGTGGGTCATTCTGGAGAGAGAAAAAGGGGAAAGCGCCAGCACTGCTTCAGGGGGCCAATCACCATCATTTTCCTACTGACAGCTCTTGATATACTAGGCGGGAACCCTGCCTCCATCCCCTAAGGGTACACAAGGCCATTCCCACCTAAACTGTTAGTTCCTTGGCTGCCTGAGGCATCAGCCAGAGGACCAAAAAGTCAAGCAGCACACCAAGAGGGGAGGATGTGTGGGGTTGTGTGAGTTCACAGATGATCACTCAAAGAATCAGTTACAGATAAGCAACCTGTTCTTCTTTGTGTTCTCCGTGACTCACACAAATGGGAGACAGCAAGCTACTAACTGTAGGAGGTGGCAGTGTCATGTCACAGAAGAGGACCACTGCACTCCCTAACAAAACAATTAAGAAAGAACTGAGTGCAACACAGCTGTGCCAAAGATGGCATCAGCCTGTGCCCTGCTGTCAAGTCTATAGTGGGGTGATGAACGTATTGGGTTGTGACCAGGTAGCTGGACTGCAGATCTCACGGAGCATAGAGAAAACAGGAAGGCTGGCCTTGATGCCAAAGATACCAGGACAAGGCAGACAGGTAGCATTTGATGGAGGAGAGAGAGAGGCCTTTAGATGATAAGGAGTCAAGAAAGGTAAGAAGGCCCACGGTACTGACACTGTTAAGTTCGATGTGCTTGTCCTGGGCGAACTGACAGAAAATTGAATATTTCTATGTGTAACTGTCTAGTAGAGGGTCTATGGGAGACGCAAGGATATGTTTCACAGAAGATGATAATGTATTCAAGGTAGCAGGTTCCACATTGTCAGCTTGAGAGAATGGACATCGGGACGGTGGATAGTGCTGCCATGAAAGAACAAATTCAGTCTGTACTGAAGCCTCCCATACCAACTTCTTGACAATAACATCAAAGGAGTGAACCAAGCTTGCCTTGGCCACCACGATGTTATCAGGATTGCCTTACCCTTGTCATAAACAATCTTCGTGAGCACTTTCGTTATCAAGGGGAATGGAGGAAAAAACACACACGACAGAACCAGACCAGATGAATAGGAAGGCATCTCCTAGCAACTCCTTGCCTCTTCTACTCCTGGAGCAGTACAGGTCACACTAGTGGTTGAGGCTGGAGACGAAGAGGTCTATGGTCAGTAAGGTCCAACTCCAAAAGACATCGAGTAAGGTCTCGGTGTGCAACTTTCACTTGTTACATGGAAGTGGAGTGCAGTTGAGGGCATATGCCAGAGAATTTTTGTCCCTGGGCAGGTGGATGGCCAATGAAAGGATCTGCCTACAGATGCACCAATTCCACAGTCTTAGAGATAGACTGACTAAGGTTTCGGACCGTGTCCCGCTTTGTTAATATAATACATCACAGTGGTATGGACCGTAAGAATCTGTACAAACTCGTCTCAAAAATGTTGCTTGAAGTCTTGATAGGTCTTGATCACGGCAAGAAGTTCCAGAGCATTGATGTGGAACTGTCTCCCTAACACAGCCCACCTCTCTCAAGCCATGAGGTCATTGATATGGGCTCCCCAGCCTTCCAGGGAAGCATCCATCGTTACTGACCCCAATAGAGGTTGAGGCATGAATGGTGTGGCGGTGAGGATATTCTCTTGGTTCAGCTACCACTGGAGGGATTGAAGCACCAGATGCGGTACTGAGAGAAGCATTGATGGATGGTGTTGAAAAGGATCAAATGCATACAGGAATCAAGACTGGAGCAGTCGCATCTGAAGTTTGGTGTAAGGTGTGACCGCTGTCGTTGAACCCATGAGACCCAGCAGAACCTGAATATCCTGTGCTCTGGACCATCGATATCTCCAATCTTGGACCATCTGTCCAATGGTAGGAATGCTCACTGGGAACCAGAGTTCAGAACGGGACCTATAAGCTGTATTGTCTGGCATGGGTTCAGTTGAGATGCTTGGGATTTAAACAGAAGACAAAAGGAGTTGAGAAGATTGACGGTCAATATCAATGAGGAATTGGGCTCGAGAGCAAGCTACCAGGAGCCATTTATCTATATATGGAAACACCACAATACTGGGTTGATGCAGGACTGCCACAACCACTGACATCACCTTCATAAAGACCCTCGGAGCAGCACTGAGGCCGAATGGAAGAACACAGAAGTTGTATGCTCTCTGACCAACTGTGAAAGCAAGACACTGCCTATAGCTGGACCTGACTGCAATGTGGAAGTACGCATCCTTCAACTCTAATGTGGCAAACAAGTCCTTGAAGGAGCGGGATGAGTGATTAATTAAAGCCTCAAGTTATAAAGCATATTTATACAACTAGAGGAGTGGAACAGAATGTAGTAATATTCTGAAAGATTGAAATCATGTTCTTCGCCCTAAATTTGCAAAGGGCTGGGCAAAGTGATACAGGTGTTTCATATCTTTACAGTAGTCAGTTAGTGTTGATGTGTGAGATCAATAAATACATTACATCAACACTAACTGACCGCTGTAAAGATCTGAAAGATCTATATCACCCTGGTCTCCAGAGTTTAAAGTTCAAACTACTAGTCTGCAGTGGCTCTCTACAATTAGAACTGCCAGTCTGAATATGGGCCAAGGATCTTGCATCTTTAACAGCTAACAGATCCAGGAGCATGAAGTTCTGTCACATGGAACTATGCAATATGGCATACCTCATCCACCCTAACCACCTTATAGCTGTGGTATCACCCTCTCTCACAGATTTTTGCCAGCTGATAGAGCAGCAGCAAGTAGAGGTACTGCTGTGCATCAAGCTATAGGAATACGGTTATGACATGTAGATGTAGGCTGACAGTGAAGAACCCTGCCACAGAGCAAGGAAATGGACTAAACCACCTTCAGTTAATAGACTGAGTATTTTCTTTAGGGAAAAAAAGTCCAGAATTTACCTCCATTCTCTCTTGCTTAATATCATCAATTTCATCATCTTCAAACAAGGCCAACAGTTCTCCAGTCTGATCAATAGAGATAAGAAAGTCTTGAGCAATTTTCTGGCGCTTGTTGGTGCTGCTGCTGAGTTTATCTGAAAGATATCAAAGAAGGGAATTTTTTTTTTAAAACATGATTTTGATGCAACTGTTGCAAAACGACACATGCTTGGATTCAGAATATGCCTCCTGAAGATAGAAGGCCCCTCTCTCTGGGACTGAAAACAGTAAAATGATGTGCTGTTTCCAGATGAGAAGATAGTATTATGAAGTAATTACAGGGGAAGCAAAATTTCACAGAATACAACAGAGAGGAGAAAGTGAGGTATATTCTTACTAAATCCTATATTGATTTCATATAAGGCTGTAATGCATAAATGATTAGTCCAATAGATTACTATGAAAATATTTTGATCAACTTAGGGTTAAACAGAAACAAAATGTCTAAAGAAATTTACAATTTGTAACAGCAATGTTATAGAAACTACAGGTAGGAAGCACCATCTGGCATTTCCAAATCTCCAAACATGACATGAATGTCTCTTTAGTATGGTGCTTTGAAGATTATCAGAAACAATATACTACGTTTATGTTTCGGAATTACTATTTTTACTCATGAAAATTTATGCAAGATGAACTAGGTGTCTAAAATTAACAAAGATTTGTTTTTTCCTAGCTTAATTATCATGGCTTTCCCACAGTTTTGCAAACTATGATTTGAAGAAGGATTGACATTACTGGTAAACATCCCTATATAATTCCTCGCAACATTACCACTCCCAAAAAAGGGGGGGGGAATCACATCAATGTAAGTTTGTGACTCGTGGTTTCTTAAAAATTATAGCAAACTCTCTTTTATGTGTTGGAAGCTCTTGTCAGCGTTTTTGACTTCCATCAGTAACCTGGCTATTCTTTGAGAAAAATTGGAAAGTAAAGAGCTGAATGTTACTTTGGAACGCTTTTACCTCCATCTATCTTCCCTGTTCTCCAGGATGCTGCCTCACATTCCAGGCTGCATCTCTTTTTCCACAAACACCAGTCTACCTGGGTGTAGTTAACGGAAGCCCACTTCAGTAATTGCACTTCCTACAATTAGTTCCAAAGGGCAGGAGGAGTCTTTGCAGCATGCCGAGACTGCTCAAAATTTGATACTCTTCTGAGGCATATATAGTAATTTAGTATTTTTATATGATAGTTGCTTATTAAGCGGATCTGAACAAACATTCAAATGAATTTTGTAATTACAGACTGCCATGCGTAAACTATATATGCTGAAACTGATTTTTTTAAATTAGCACCACTTCTGTAGTTAAGAATGAAAGCTCCTGATATTTAGCAGGTCTACCTATCATTTGGTTGCAAGAATGACATACAGAATTTTTATAAGCAATTTGAACGAAACAGCATAAAGTTAAATGGAGTTTTCAGCTTAATAAACAATTTTGGATATCTATTTTTGGATACACGAGGAATATATTTTCCACTTAGTATATAAATTACACATATTGAACATTCCCCGAGAAGTTTTTCTACCTTCAAGAAGATCGTCTTCTTCAATGCCTTTGACAACTTTAGATTTGTAGTCTCGGAAAAACATATATTTAAGCAATCTTTTGAGCTTTTTCTAAGGTGGAGAAAGAAGGAAAAAAAGACACTAATTATACTTAATTCAGGCAGTGCCTGCCAGAGTAAAAAATACATATGGCACAAAATTATGTACATAGAATAACAAGCAGAGTAATTGACAGGATAACATTTATGAACAGTCAAGTCTAATCACAGCTAAAATACCAAATATAAGTCTGTAAATAAATCCATATATAAATACATTTCAGTTCTTGACGTCCTTATATATAATTATCCACTCTTTTAGGTGGACATCTCCTTCACTGGATGCACAAGGCGCATCCTACCTGATGAAAGGAAGAGACGAACACTACAGGATGAAATTGCCTTTTGATTTAGCAGTGCTCATACTGCTTCAAAAGCTGGAAGGTGTAAAAATATAAGAGAGATTTTGAATAGACAAAGTTTGTTCTTTTTGAAACAGAATGATGTCTTGAATTTACAATGTAATAACTCAGACAACATACAGTGCATATAGAACAATGTACTATTCCAGACAGCATTTAGCGCTGCGTCAGTTTTATACATATAATTTCAATACAGTGATTTTCTGTGATCTTTACAGATTTGGTAGTAGGGTGGGGATATTAAACAATCCCCTTTTAATCCTAAAACCAATCACCTAATATTTTTATAATTAGAAATGAATAGCCTACAAATCAGTGCACAAACGATCATTACACACAATGCTAAACAGACCATTTGGAGACACATTAATGTTTTTAAATTTAACTGGTAGCTGCAAGGGAGTTGGCAGCTGAAGGGAAAAGAAGATTTCATTGGGATTGCTTCAGAAGAAGGAAGAGTTTAAAAATCCTCTCCTAAAAATCCCTCTAACAGGCACTCAAGTAAGAGGTTCACTAACATAGACAATTTGGCCCTAGTTTGACCCTCGGTTTTACTGAAGCTGCCAGATATTTTCTACCTTGGGCCAAGATCTTGCATAATTTTAGCACAGCATAAATACATGCCAGGGTAGTTATCCTGAATTTCACAACTGTGCAATGGTGCTACATCCTTTCATTCAGCCTCTGTGCAAGGGTTGACTAACTCTCCACCCATGTCAGAGGTGATAGACAGAGTTATGTGCATACTTAAGGAATGACTGGTCTAATAAATAAGTAGGAATATAGAGGAGTCAAAAAAGTGGAGTCCAGGGAGAAACTGATCATATATCATAACAGGACATCTTGTTAATCATAGGTGATCAGAATGCAAAAATACGAAACAGAGCAGAATCAAAGATGATAGGAAAACTTGACCTAGAATCAAGAAATGAAGCAAAAGAGTGACTAATTTGGTGATGCCAACAGTCCATATGTTCATTGCAAACATATTCTTCAAGCCATCAAAAAGGCGACTATGTACATGAACATCACCTAATCACCAATACAGAAATCAAATAGGCTACAGAATCGGAAGCACAGGATGGAGGAGCACTATTCTCTCTGCAAAAACAAGACCAAGAGCAGATTGTGGCATAGTCCATAAACTGCTAATATCATAAATCAGAGGAAAGCTAAGGAAGAACACTAAATCAACCATTGAGCCAAAATACAACCTAAAGAACACCACTCTACAATTTAAAGATAATGTAAAAGACAAATTTGCACTACTAAGCTTAACTGACCGGGAGCCAGAAGAACTCTGGGCTGAATCCAGGAACACTGTCAGAGAAGAATGCCAAAAGAAACTCTCTGCTGCCAAAAAGAAAGGGAAGCCTCAATGGAAGACAGATGAAACTCTCCAAGCAGTTAAGGGCAGATGAGAAACAGAAATAAAAAATGACAGAAATAGAATCAGAAGCCTGAATGTAACTGCTTAATGACTTGTGTGGTGGGATAAGGAGAAATACTGTAATAATTAATGCAGACAAATAAAAGATGAAAACAAAAAAGAACAAGAGCCCTCTTCCACAAAATCATAAAAATCAAAGAGAAAGTTAAACCAAGAGTAGAGATGAACAGGTTGCTTATTTCTAACCGTAGTTCTTTGAGTTGTCATCTATGAACTCACACAAATGGGTAATCTGCACCTGTGCAGAACAGCATTTGGATCCTTCTCGAGCCCTAACAACAGGTGTTTGGGTGGTTATCCCCTCCCCCATCCCCTGGAGGTATAAAGACCTCCTCCCACTCCAATGGTCAATGACAGCAGCCCAAGAACTAACTGGTAGAGCAGGACACATAGTGGGAATGATGGGTGAGGTTGTGTGACCACCACTCAAAGAACCAGTTACAGGTAAGCAACCTGTTCTTCTTTGTGGTCTCTGTGACTCACATAAATGGGAAACTAGCAAGCTACTAACCTTAGGAGGCAGGAGTATCATGCCACTGAAGAGGGGAAAACCACTCTCTCAAAAGCTGCATCATTTCTTGCTCTATTGTCCCCCTTTAGTGAGTAATAAATGTCAATGGCTAAGAGTATGTAGCAGCTTTACAGATTTCATGCAAAGGCACATCATGCAGAAAAGCAGCAGATACAGCCATAACTCTAATAGAGTGACTTCTTATATGATCAGGGATTCTCTTTCTATCAAGTTCATAAGCTAGTTTGATAGCTGATGCCACCTATTTTGACAGTCTTTGTGCAGAGACAGGTGTATCTTTCTTTGTTATAGAACAGCACATAAATAGTTTATTAGATGTTCTAACAGATGCTGTTCTTTGGACATAAAAATCTAAGGCATGGCGTACATCCAAACAGTGTAGACTTCTTTTGAGATCTGATGTTGGGTTTTGCGTAAATGCCGGTAACACAATGTGTTGGTTTAAATGGAAAGATGAGACAATCTTTGGCAAAAAGGTGATATCTGGCCTAAGTACTACCTTCTCCTTATGAAACCTTATATAAGGAGGGTCTACGTGAAGTGCGCAGAGTTCACTTGCTCTTCTGGATGAAGTTATTGCTACAAGAAAAACTCTTTTCCATGATAGTAGATGCAGGTCACAAGTTGCCATTCATTCAAAAGGCTTACGAGCCAACTAAGATAACACTAGATGAAGGTCCCACCATGGTACAGAAGGTTAGGTGGGAGGGTGAAGATGTTTATACCCCTGTAAAAATCTCTTCACCATGAGGTCAAGAAAACATGATGGTTTTCCTCTTTGTTGAAGATGCCATGAAATAGCTGCCAAAGAACATTTTATAGAGGACAATGAAAGTTCATTTGCAGAAAACAATGATAAGGAGGAGAGGATCTCCATGGTATGGTATAGTAAGTCAAAACTGTTCTGGGCAAGGTATGAACAGAACTTATCCTACTTAAATGCATAAGACTTTATTGTTGAGCATTTGTGAGCTGCAAGAACAATATTTCTGACAGCATCAGATAAGTTGTTTATTGAAGCAGATTCCATGCAGTCGGCCTGAGGGACCATACATCAAGATGCAGCATGGTACCATCATGAAGGCTTATCAGATCTGGTCTGTATGGAAGCATTCAAACCCTTCCTCTTGACAGCTGTATCAGTGGTGCAAACCACAGTTGCCTCAGCCACCAGGATGTTATTAGAATTACATTATCTCTGTCTTGATGTAACTTGGCGATGACTTTTGTGATGAGAGGAAATGGAGAGAAGGCATAGATCTTCAGTCTCACACAACTGTATAGGAACACATCTCTTAACGACCGATTGTCTGTCAGGAACAATACAGAGTGCACAATATAGAGTCCATCTGTGAAGTGAACAGATCTATCAGGGGAAACGTCCATCTTAAAAACAGCTCCTTGAGCAGATGGCTGGTTACAATCTTCCATTTGTGGCATGATAGAGCAGTTCTGCTGAGAGTGTCTGCAAGGAGATGGTCTTTCCCAGGTAGATGAACTGCGGAAGGGGTGATGTTTCTCAAAAGACATCAAGCCCATAGCTGAACCGCTAGGACAAGGAGCATATGGGACTGAGTTCCCCCTTGGTGTTGTTGGTCACAATCTGTACCAACTATCCCCACAGATAATGTTCGAATGTATGAAATGCTTTTTATCACCGCCATGATTTCTAGTTCAATTGTATGTAGTTTCATTTGGTACTTGCTCAATGGTCCCTGACAGTTAGGTCGTTGAGATGGGCACCCCATCTCTGGAGGAATGCATCTCTTGTCACCACTACCAAGGGTGAATGAGGTAGCAAAGGCATTCCTGTTAACACATTCTTTGAGTTCTGCCACTAGGTAAGAGACTAAAGAACTGCACACAGTACTGTGAGGAATCTTGATTGGTGATATTGAAGCGGATTGAAATTGTCTAGAAACCACTGCTGAGGATGCATCTTTAGTTTTGCATATGGTGTTATCATTGTGGTTGACACCATGAGACTGAGAGCCACCTGAATTAATTTTGCTCTTGTTCCATGGTACCAACATAGACGAGTGATAACTCTTTTGCCATCTGTCCTCTGGCAAGAGGACTGTTGAGTCCAGTACTGCTCCTATAAATTTGATCCTCTTGGTGGGTGCCAGATTCAATTTCTTGTAATTTATCATCAAACCTTGCTTTTGAAGTAGGTTTGTTGGTGTGTTTAGACTTGATAGAAGCTGTTGTCGAGATGGAGCTTCAATTAGCCAGTCATCTATCTAAGGAAATAGGATGATATCCTTTTGATGTAGATACACTGCCACCACCACCAAACACTTGGTAAATACTTGCGGGGCTGTACTGACTGAAGGGAAGAGTATGAAATCAATAACATTTTTGACCCACTACAAATGCCGGGTACCTCCTGTGCTGGGGTCTTATCACTATTTGAAAATATGCATCCTTAAGCTCCAAGGCTGCAAACTAATCTTCCCTGTTCAGTAGAGGCATTATAGATGTGAAAGTCACCATCTGAAACCTTCTTGAGTGGATGTAAAGTTGACACTCCTTAGAACCAGAATGCATGGAGACTTCCAATCTTTTTCAACACCAGGAAGCACCATAATGAAAAACTTATTTGGAGTTCCATGGGAGAAATCCCTTTTATAGTTCCTGTTTGATGCAATGTGGCAATCTCCTCTTCTAACTCTGGAGATGGAAGTGTGCAACAAACTCTTCCAATGGTAGATAGTTGATGGAACCCGGTAGCATAACCTTTGGCTATGAGGTCTAGAACCTAGGCATCCATTGTGATCGATGAGCAAACGTGATAGAAGTTTCTTAGCGTGTCTCCAAATAGGGGATTGGAACTGCCTTCATCTTGAAAGGATGTTGTAATGGAGTTGCTGGTATCATTGTCAATGGTGGTGCTTGGAGTGGTGTCAACGTTGATGTAAGAAGAAGGCATGAGAAAGGAAATACTTTCTGAGGCAGTAGAGGAAGATTGAAGAAAAAAATCTTTCAAATGGGTAGTGTCCAATTGGCCATCAAATGCACTCCCTGCATCTGTCTCCCAGCTGCCCTGGGCCTGATCAGGTGGAGGGTGGCCAGGAGGAGATCTCATGCTCACCTTGGGCCCAATCCAGCGGAGATTTGTTCTGATCAGGTTGTTGTTTCTTGTATTGAGATGGTTTGCATTTATGGGATGGAAATTTTCTGGATGATTGCTGTAGTGGAGTTGGTTGATATAGTTGCTAACATGAGGTTGGACTTAATGTTCTCCTTGAGGTCGGATGATAACAACAATAGCAATATCAAGGAGCAGGCAATGTTGTTTGAAACCCATACTTCTTAGCCGTTGAGCATGTTCTAATTTTATCATCTGTACCAACATCACATAATCCTACTAAATCAAGAGGTAGGTCTTCTATCATAGACCTTGCTTGTTGTGACAGTCTTGAAGATCTTAACCATGCATGGCATCTCAATGCAACAGCACCTCCTATTGCCTTCCTACTACAGTCTGTTATATGTCTAGCACTGGTAATCTGTTGTGAAGTCAATTGGTACACCTCACCATAAAGAGCAGAGGCTGTCT
The DNA here is from genome assembly GCA_948474755.1 of Ctenosaura bakeri. Classification (NCBI taxonomy): domain Eukaryota; kingdom Metazoa; phylum Chordata; class Lepidosauria; order Squamata; family Iguanidae; genus Ctenosaura; species Ctenosaura bakeri. Next base: position 219,783 of record CAOLHI010001155.1, on the reverse strand, counting down.
TCCGATCCTCATCAGGAAGCATATCTAAGTACGGTATAATTCCACTCCAAAGAAATTGTTGATAAGCTCCCACGAAAGCTGTATAATTTGATATTTGCAGCATTTGAATATGCTTTTCTGCCTAGATTGTCCAATTTCTTCCCCTCTTTATCAGGAAGAGTGGCATGTAACTTCTGTGATATTTTAGATTGTGCAGAGTCAAGAACTATTGAATTAGTTTTTGGATGCTTTATTAACAATTTTTGATCCATTTCCACAAGATGATACAAAGATTCCAACTTTTTTGATGTTGACGGGATCAAAGCCCAAAATTTTTTTTTTAATTGTATGTAGAATATACAGTAATAGAGCAGTCATTGCTAGTACTGGTACATGCTCCTGTAATTCATGAAATACTGAGTCTTGAACATCTTCTTTTTGCATCTCTGTTTGCAAATTCAAAGACTGAGACATTCTGAGAACCAAATCTGCAAATGCTCAAACATCATCTGTAGGAGATATTATTCCACAGTAGATATTAAATTTGTTGGGAGTCTTCTCAATACTGTGTGATCCATCTGAAGATGTAGCAGCTGACACTGAAGGTGACCTATGAGACAGTCTTTGTTGTGGGGATCTAAATCTGGTATGTCCCTGTCCAATTTTGAGTCTTCTCAGCATGTCTTAACTCCTCCTCATTAGATGGTTGTTGTTTATGAAGTGGGGTTGCCACAACCCTTCAACATTGTGGTGTCAGAAATCAAGACCTTGAGTGTCAACAAGTAGCAAATCGATATCTATCTTCAGAGTCACAGTATTAATTATATTTCCTGTAGTAACAGTAATAGTCTTCAGGATGAAGACAAACATCTCCGGAATCAATGGAAGATTCATCAAAGTAATAAGATTGGTACTGTGACAGAGACATTTCCCTATAGAGATGATACAGAGAAGGTGATTGACTGTATGACCTTGAATGTCAATGTGTAGAACATGGAGGAGATGGTGGAGTCCATTATCGAGTTCTAGAACACAGTTTCATCTTGGGGCTTTGCTCACGCATTGGAGATTTGCGATCTTCCTGAAATTCACACTGTTGTTGGGCAGGGGAACCAACTGACAGCAGTGGAGAAGATTCCAAAGTTGTTGAGATTGACCAGAAGATGGTATCGATCGAGGTGGATTTGGACAAGGTGGAGTCCTTCTTGGAGAAAGTACCAATGGATGTTCTTTCATTACCTTCTTTTTATGTCTCTTAGAAGGTTCTGCTGGTAGCGACTCATTCACTTTCCATTTTTTATCCTTCTCCATTCATGTAGCTCTAACATGAGATAAAGATAAACAGATAAAGGCTGATGTTGACAATCAGAGGCTGACTCAGGACCTCCTTTCCAAAGAAGGTACTGAAACATGATGTTGAGATGAGAAGGAAGCTGGAGAATGGGCCATCTTTGATGATGTATGTTGGGAGGTTTTGGACTGCATGGCCTGATCAGCAGCAGTCAGAACGAGACAAGCTCCTCTATTACTTCTGGTCTATGGCGTGAACAGTTGACAATGCCCACAAAAACCAATGTTATGACCCTCATCCAGAAAAAGGAGGCACCGTGGCCAAAGGAGTGACCAGTCTTGTCAGGTATTCTCCCTCATATGAAGTGCAGTGCTTCAACACACAAGTTGCCATACACAAATTACCATTCTCCCAAAAAAAGAACAAAAAACTTAGTTCAAAACAGTGCAAAGTCAATAATCTTTTCAATAATCCAACTGATAAACCAATCCAAAATGCAAAGAGAATCGTAAGTATAGAAATCTGCTGAAATTTGCTGAAATCCCGTGGACAAGAATACTAAAAGAGAAAGGAGTTCATGACGGATGGGAGTTTCTTAAAAGTGAGATACTGAAGGCACAATTGTAAACTGTGCCAATAAGGAAAAAAAATGGCAGGTGTCTAAAGAAACCGGCATGGTTGACTGAAGAACTCTCAGCTGAGCTAAGTGTTAAAAGAAACATGTACAGGAAATGGAAGAATGATTAAACCACCAAAGGGGAATTCAAGCAAATAGCCAGGAGATGTAGGGAGAAAGTCAGAGAAGCTAAAACGCAGAATGAACTCAGGCTTGCCAGAGACATCAAAAACAATAAAAAGGGCTTTTTTAGAAATGTCCGCAGCAAAACGAAAAACAAGGAAATGATAGGGTCGCTATGTGGAGAAGGTGACCGATTAATAATGGGGGAGAGTGAGAAGGTAGAACTACTTAATACCTTCTTTGCCTCAGTTTTCTCCCAAAAGGATAGAAGTACCCAACCTGGGGCGTGGGGAGCAGGTAAGGAAGCGAGGGAAATGCAGCACAGAATAAGTAGAGAAGTAGTACAGGAATATCTGGCTAAACTAGATGAATTCAAGTCCCCAGGGCCAGATGAATTACATCCAAGGATATTAAAAGAACTAGCAGAAGTCATTTCTGAACGACTTGCAATAATCTTTCAGAACTCTTGGAGAACAAGAGAAGTCCCAGCAGACTGGAGGGCAAATGTCATCCCCATCTTCAAGAAGGGGAAAAAAGAGGACCCTAATAATTATCGCCTGATAAACCTGACATCAATTCATGGAAAGATCCTAGAGCAAATCATTCAACAGTCAGTTTGTAATTACTTAGAAAGCAATGCCATAATCACTAAAAGCCAGCATGGATTTCTCAGAAATAAGTCATGCCAGACTAATCTTATCTCTTTTTATGATAGGGTTACAAGCTTGATAGATGAAGGGAATGCTGTAGATGTAGCATATCTTGACCTCAGTAAGGCCTTTGACAAAGTTCCCCATGACATTCTTGCAAAGAAGCTAGTAAAATGCGGGCTGGACAGGGCTACTGTTAGTTGGATTTGTAATTGGTTGATCGACCGCACCCAAAGAGTGATCACCAATGGCTGCTTTTCATTCTGGAGAGAAGTGACTAGTGGGGTGCCAGACGGTTCTGTCCTGGGCCCAGTGCTATTCAACATCTTCATCAATGACTTGGATGAAGGAGTGGAGGGAATGCTGATCAAATTTGCAGATGATACCAAACTGGGAGGGATTGCTAACACACCAGAGGATAGGATCAAATTTCAATATGACCTTGACAGATTGGAGAGCTGGGCCAAAGCTAAAAAAAATGAATTTCAACAGAGAGAAATGTAGGATCCTGCACTTGGGCAGAAAAAATGAAAGGCACAAGTATAGGATGCAGGACATGTGGCTGGATAGTAGTACATGTGAAAAGGACCTAAGAGTCTTGGTAGATCACAAGCTGAACATGAGTCAGCAGTGTGACGCGGCAGCCAAGAAAGCCAATGCGATTTTTGGTTGCATCAATAGGAGTATGGTGTCTAGATCGAGGGAGGTAATGGTACCACTCTATTTTGCATTGGTTAGGCCTCATTTGGAATACTGTGTCCAGTTCTGGGCTCCTCAATTCAAGAAGGATGTCAACAAGCTGGAACGTGTCCAGAGGAGAGCGACCAAAATGGTGAAGGGTCTGGAACCCATGCCCTATGAAGAACGCTTTAGGGAGCTGGGTATGTTTAGTCTGCAGAAAAGAAGGTTAAGAGGGGACATGATAGCCATGTTTAAATATTTGAAGGGATGTCATGTTGAGGAGGGAGTGGGCTTGTTCTCTACTGCTCCAGAGACTAGGACAAGGAGCAATGGATTCAAGCTGCAGGAAAGGAGATTCCACTTGAACCTCAGGAAGAACTTCCTGATGGTCAGAGCTGTCCAGCAGTGGGATATGCTGCCTCAGAGTGTGGTGGAGTCTCCTTCTTTTGAGGTTTTTAAGCAGAGGCTGGATGGCCATCTGTTGGGAATGCTTTGATGGTTGTTCCTGCATAGCAGTGGGTTGGACTCGATGGCCCTTGGGGTCTCTTCCAACTCTATGATTCTATGATTCAATGAAATCCAAGTTGAAAAACAGTTATTTCTGAAAAAGACTATGAGTAAGACTCCTGACACGCTGCTACCATGGTGGAAGAAAAGGAACTGACCATTGGAGTGGAATCTGCACTCAGGGCACTTGGGAGAAATACATCACAAGGAACAGACAGCAAACCAATAAAGCCGCTTCAGACTATAGAGACAGAAGCTGCTCTAGTTCTACGTGAAATCAGTAAGTGGAGGCCACCCAAGCCTGGCCCGTGGTTGCCCTCACCAGGGTCTTCCTTAGCCCAGGGTGATAGCAGTGGCAGAGACAGCCCCTTCACCTGGACCTGGCCCACTGCTGCCCTCACTGAGCTCTTCTTCAGCTTGGGGTGGCTGCAGCAGTGGTGGGAGAGGCAGCCACTTCACCTAGGCCTGGCCTACCATGGCAGCAGGAGAAGCAGCCCCTCCACCCATTACATTCATGTGACACACCAACACACTGCAGCCAACACACTAACATGCCATGACACACAGTTTGAAAAACTCTGGATTAGAGCAAAGCCTTTGATTATGAAGATCATGAGAAACTATGGATTGCTCTTAAAGAAACAGGTGTGCCACAACATTTGATTGTCCTGATGGATAACCTCTATTCAGAACAAGAAGCTACCATCAGGACAGAATACAGAGAAATGGAATTCTTTCCAATTGTAAAGGGGTAAGGCTGTATTTATTCATCTTACCCATTTAACCTGTACATAAATCAGGATTAGATTCAGAGGAAGGAGGCATGAAAATTTGAGGAAGAAACATCAACAGTTTAAGCCAAGCAGTTTACAGGAGTTCTGGTTCCTGTCAGCTTAATGGAGCAGTGCTTTCTAGATCGTGAACCCTGAAGCACTGGGGACCCACAGTCATCTGCTCAGGTTAGGGTTAAGCCCTAATTCATGGAAGGAAGTTAATATTATATTGATCTCAAAGGATGGATAAGATTTGACTTTACCAAAGAATTTTAGACCTATCTCTGTTGAATAATGATGATAAAATTTTTGCTTTTATTTTGGCAGAAAGAATGAGGAATCCACTAAAGAAATATACTGATGAACATCAATCTGGATTTTTACCTGGAAGACAAATGAAAGATAATATTAGAATTTTATTGGATGTAATAGAGTATTTCAAATGCCACAATGGAAAACAAGATGCTCTGATTTTAACGGATGCAGAAAAAACTATTGATAATTTGAACTGCAAATTCCTCTTTAAAGTTGTTGAAGGGATGATTTTTGATCAAGATTTTTTGACTTAGATTGAATCAATATACAAAACTCAGTCAGTAAGTTTGAAATTAGAGTTTGAAATTTCTAAGGGGGCAATACAAGCTTGTCTGCTGTGCCTTTCATTATTCATATTAGCAATGGAAGTGCTGAATCATAGAATCCAACAAGATACTGATATAATTGGAATTAAGATCATAAAAGCAGAATTTAAATTGAGAGCTTTTGCAGATGATCTGATCGTTGGAAGAACCAACGAAATTAATACAGAAGTTGCAGAAGAAATTAAAGACATTTGGATCATTAGCCAGTCTGAAGGTAATAGCAATAGCATTTATTTCTGTACCGCTTATCAGCTGAGTGTTATCTAAGCGGTTTACAATGTGTTTTTTAGCTAATTGCCCCCAACAAGCTGGGTACTCATTTTACCGACCTACGGAAGGATGGAAGGGATCGAACTCACAACCTTGTGGTTGCAGTACTAGTATTTAACCACTGCGCCACCAGGGCTCCATTATCCATAATCAAAGATAAGACCAATATCTAACCAAGAATATGAATTTTCAAGAAACGAATGAATTGCAATTAAAAACAGGCTTCAAAGCTGAAAACAAACTGTAACTCTCAGCCATTTATTTAACTGGTAAATCTAGTCAATTATATGAAAATAACTACATGAAGACATAGAAAGAGATTAAGGAAGATTTGGATAAATGATAAAAATGAATTTTTACTAGGAAGAATATCAAAGATAAAGATGAACATTCTATGATTCTTCTTTTTCAAATGATCCCAATTCTGACTAAAGAAATGCCATTCAAACTACCGCAAAAAGACTTGTCAAGATTTGTTTGGGGAGGCAAAAAGTTCAGCGTGAGATATAAAGTTCCGAAAGACTCAAAAGAATGAAGTGGCCTTGGTTTGCCAAATATGAAGATTTATTTTGCTGCCTCTTGTATGACATGGATTAAAAATGGATTATGCTCAAAGACAATAAACGTTTAAATTTAGAGGCCACAGTTTAAGATTTGGATAGTATGTGTACTAATGGTACAATAAAGTTAAAGTTAATGTTGCCTTTAACAATATTTTATTAAACTTCTCTTACTGAAGATCTGGAACAAATATAAATTAAGACTATGTCCAAAAACTCCAATGTTGATTTCTCCACAAAAAGCTTTCTATAGAACAGAAATGAGACCTGATCAAAAAAGGCTGATATATTATGACCTACTAGAGAAACAAGACCATGATTATGATAGTCTTTAAAGTCTTTACAACAATTACATAATGAAGAACTTAATTTGCAAGGCTCGCATATAGACAATTACATATAAGATCTAAAGAAGAAAAGAAGGCTAAGCAATCTGAAACAACCAAATCAGAATTGAAAGTACTGTTATGTTCAGATAATCATCACTGTATAAACTTTTGCTGAAATTTGAGATGGAAGAATAACAAATAAAGGAATATACAATCAGTTGGGCAAAGAATTTTGGAACAATGGGAAAAGTTATGGACAAATGATATTAAAAATATGTTATGTTATGGTAATTGTATATTCATTTTGTCTTAGGTACTGTCTACCATTTACTGTTTATTGGTGATCTCCTAAGTATTTTTTGGGCTTTCTTGTAATAATAATTAACAATTAGCGTTGGTCTAGATTATATAATTCAGAATTATTATTTAGAAATATTAATATTGTTAATATTAATATTGTTTATTAACCAGTGTGGTACGGTTAGCAATATTAAGAGAGAGAGAGTAATATTAATAGGCATAAAAGTTAATGCTATATAGGTATATAGATGCCATACATATATATAGATGCCATATGGTTTATAGGTATACTGGTACTATATAGGTAATATAGGTAAATAGTATATTTGATAAAGTAATCTACCAATTGAAATAGCAATTGAAATACCAATTGAATATTAAGCTTAGAACAAACTGTAATAGTAACTTGATGTGTTATTGCAACTTGGCTGATATTGTATGCTGGCTGTATTGTATTTGTTATAAAGTATTGACTAATTCACAATGGCTTCTGGAATGAGAAAGGCTGTTCAGTCACAACAACAAGCTCAGCAAGCCCAAAGAAGAGCTTCTACTGATGAACAGATAAAATTTTTGGAATTTGGGAATTCTATCCTTCAAGAGGTCCGGAAGTTAAGGGAAGATTTTACAAAACATATGGAACAAGTGTCAACTGATATGAGAGAAATAAACAGGAAGTACAAAATATAGCCCAAAAAATGGAAGATATGACTAAGGATATGCAGAAAATGGATGAAAAGATTGACAGTCTACAAAATAGTACGATTAAATTAGAAAAAGAAATGCCTGAAATGAAAAAAAAATATGTTATGTTATGACCAAAAAGAAAACTACCATAAGTGATGTATCGTTGGTGCCTTACACCAGAAAAATTAGCAATGATGTATAAAGAGGCTAAAAAATGTTGGAAGTGCCAGGACCATGTTGGGTCCTTGTATCATACATGGTGGACAAATGATAAAGCTAAACGATTCTGGATGAAGATTCAAAATATGATCGAAAAGATTTTGACATCTCAAAAACTTAGAAGACCTGAATTATATTTATTAGGAATTTGGGAAGAAGAGTGAATTGTGGACAACATGCATTGGTCCAACATATACTATTGGCAGCAAGATTAGTGTATGCTAAGTATTGGGGAAAAAATTGAGCTTACCAACAGCAGATGAGTGGTTAAGTAGATTAATGTGCATTGCTGAAAGGAATAATTTAATGTATAGGTTAAAAGAGCACAAAACAAATTTACGCCTGATTGGAAACGGTTGGTTGACTTTTTAAAGAAGCATCCAGACTATCTTATGACAATAGGGGTTTACATTTTAAATTTATATTACTACATGAGATGTGTAAACCTAGAATTTAAAGATGTCTTTTGACTGTTGCTTTAAAAGGTTACCTTTTATTCTCTATTTGGATGGTTACTATTATTTCTTTATTACTGTTTTTCTTGATTATTGATTATTTGTACTACTACTATTTTGTGGAATGATTTATGTGGAATGATTTGTATTACACAACAGTATATAGAATATAGAATAGGTTAATACTGATTACACTTCAGGAATTAGCTAAGTAGATAATAAGTAAGTGGGTAAGAATGTAAATAAGATAAGGAATCGAATATTACAATGATAACAATAAATGATTAGTAAAAACTAATAGGTATGGTATAACAGAATCAATTCCATACTTAGGTGTAACTAAAAAAAATGAGTTGTCTGCAATGGGATCGGAACCAATTTTTTCAGTTATTTGTAGTCAGGTTATGATATGCTATGGTATGTTATGTTGAATTCTGCATTGTTAGTCTTTTTAGTCTTATTAGTATTATTAGTTTTCATATTAGTTATTTTATGTGCTGTTTTGGTTTAGTTTTGGTTCTGGTTGTATTATGTGTTTGTGTTTGATAAAATGAAATATTTACTGTAAGAAAAATTGAAAAAACAATTTAAGATAAGCAGATTACAACATAGTTCTAGCAGAAAACAGCAAAAACTTGGAACAGCTAGTGAAGAAAGCCAGGGCAAAAAGTACCAAGGCAGGTTTACAGTTGGACACTAAGAAAACAAAAATAATGAGCCCAGACCAAGCAGACCAAGAAGACACTGAAATAGTTAAAGATTTTCTGTATCTTGGCTCAGTCATTAATCAGAATTGAGACTTTAGTCAAGTAATCAGAAGACGACTAGGACTTGGAAGGGCAGCTACAAAGGAACTAGACAAGATCCTGAAGCCTCAAGATAAGCCATCAAATGCCAAAGTCAGGATTGCCCATGCCATCCTATTTGTAATTTCTGTGTATGGTTGAAAAAGCGGGACAGTTAAGGAAGCTGTCAGGAAGAAAATCAACTCCTTTGAAATATGGTGCTGAAGAAGAGTTCTGTGGACTGCTAAAAAGACAAATGAATGGGTCCTGGAGAAAACCTGAACCACAGAAGCCAGGATGTCTAAACTGCCTACTATTGTACCTTGGACATATCATGAGAAGAAATCTCACTAGAAAAGACAATGGTTGGTCAGATAGTAGGCAGCAAGAATAGGACCACCTTACAGATGGACAGACTGAATCAAGGAAGCCATGGCCCTGAGTCTGCAAGAGCTGAGCAGGGCTGCTTATGACAGGGTGACCTGGAGGTGTCATGCTTATGACAGGGTGACCTGGAGGTTGCAATAAGTCTGTCATGTGCTGGCTACTCTTTTACTCTCAAGAGAAAGTCTCAGAGCTTAGCAGTGGTGTTTATTAATGAGGTAGAAGAGGCATAATGTTAGGATAGTTGCTAAAGCTAATGTATCACATTATCCACTTCATTATACAGGAGAATCCACTTTCGTACACAAACAATTTCAACTGGTGGATCCCCAGGAGTCTTCCCATTTCCCAAACCCAGAGTGGTTCCCAGGGGCACTAAATTGTTCACATTCTTTGATCTTGCAAATCGCAAACTTCCCCAGGTTTTCTTATCTGCCTCCACGTTGTTTAAAGGATGCCTCCCTGGGATTGCTCTCTCTCTTTCCTTGATGATCCCCCTAAACACTGACCCCAGGGTATGCACCTCCCCAATCAAATCCTTTGATCCTCAAGATGGATTTTCCTCCTCACTGCTATGCAATACAATGTTGCAGGTCCTGTGATATATAATACATTGTATTATATAAAACATTGTTACAAGCAGTATTTATCATTGGCTATATTACCACTACAAAATACTCTATTGCTAATGAATAGTAAATCACCTGGTGAACTACTATCATGGCAAAGCAAAGAAATATAATCCTTTCATGGTAGGGCTGAGTCCCTGACAAACTCAAAGTGAACTCAACGGCAATTAACAACAAACAACAAAGTGAAACATATAGAACATCTAACGGGCAAGCTAGACTGCATTTGGTGTTCCAAAGATTAGTTAAATAACAGGCTCAGTGGTTGATGTTTTTTTATTTATTTGTTTTTCCACAAAGAAAGAATTCAGCCCAACAGAATTCCATTTAAACCTAACAATTCAACCTGAAAAGGGTATGTGAGATGAAGAATAACTGCGACAAGCAACAAACCTGAGAAATCAGTTATAATAGAGCAATACTGTTTATATACAGCTTGCTTTATATTTTGCCACATGCAATGACTATGTAACTTTCATCTATAAATAATTTAAATACTGTACCTTATCTTTGCGCATCAAAAAAATCAGATCTTCAGCAGAAATAACTCTTGCTCCTCTCATCTGAGAAACTTCAGAGGCTTGCTGCAACTGCAAATAAAGGAGGGAGGTGAGATGAATGGTGGCGATGCCTTCCCTTGCTGGATTTGGCCCTGACTGCAGAGCATAGTCCTGTCTGACAGTAACAAATCTAGGCTGCCTCTAGAATTCCAAAAGATAAAATACCATGAAAATTACAACTCACAGCTTGATTAGTGAGATAGTGTTGGATCAGGACACTGGGAGACCAGGGTTCAAATCCCACCGTGTGAACCCAGAATGACCTTAGACAAGTCACACTCTCTCAGCTCCAGAAGAATGCAAGGGCAAACCTCTCCGAACAAATTCGGCCAAGAAAAACCCAAGTTAGGTTTTCCTTCCTTCAAGTCACTTGTTGATCCCATGAATTTCATATGGCTTTCCCTTTTTTAAGTTTTATTTTGAATAATAATAAAAAACAAGAAAGAAACAAAGAGAAGCAACAAAAACACAATGTTACAAAGAAACAAGCTACAAGACTAAACTATGCAACAACACAATATTAAAAAAAAATAAAAAATAAAATTACAAATATTAAACTAAAGTACAACATAGCTACATATAACTAAAAAATGGTTCCCACCCCACTACTAACAACAAATAGTACTCAACAGTAACAACTAACCATTAGATCCTAAACCAAAATTGGAGTTAGCACTTGTTGCCTATTATATATTTCATAGTAGATCTAAACGTACAAGATTAATTATTAATTAATGGTTCTAAATAGGTTGTCAATAGCAATTCTATCTTGCTTATCAGGTACCATTTTTAAAAAAATACTTATTATTACTTGAACAATTTTAATCATTAATATCTCATTCTTATTCTATTCTATGTTGAAATTAACAATTTTTAAAATAAACAACTTACAAGCAGGCCAAAATGTGCTGGACTGTTTAAAGAATAAACTTGGACCATTCACAAACATGTGGAGCCAAGTCTCCTTTTTTATGCAGGCTTTTAATGATCACATGGTTCCAGGACACTGATGTGGAGCTGACTTTCTGCATGAGACCATGTGCCCTGGGCCCAGATATCCCAGTAGAATGCACCCCAACCCTGCCTGGATGCATCCAAAGTAATCAGAATGGTTGGTTGGTTAGGGGTGAGGGTATGTCCTTGGAGAGGTTGGAAGGGTGAATCCACCAGCAGAGGGAGGAGCAAATGTGGTGTGGCACTACCAGTTGCAAATTGGGCTTATGTCATTGGAGGTCAACAAGCAGAGAAACCACAGCTGCAGAGGGTGAAAACATAGCCTGGCACATGGGGTGACCATGGCTGTGGCGATAAAGAAGCCTAGAAACCAGATTAGGACATGGGCCCACACAGTCAGTTTGGAGAGTACAGACCAGGGAGTGGATTGTTTGAGCCCTGGGTGAAGGGAGGAGGGCTCTGGTGATCCTGGAGTTGAGAAGCACTCTGATAAATGGTAGATGCTGGGAGGGTAGGAGAAAGAACTTCTTGACATTCTTGAGTGGGAGGCCAAGGTCAAGGAAGAGAGTGAGACTTCTGCCTGTGTCCTTGCACAGTTGGGACTTTGTCATAGTCGCAAGTAGCCAGTTGTCCAGGTAGGGAAATATCCCTATATCTTCAGTTTGAAAGTGGGCAATGACCACAGCCATCACCTTTTTGAACATGAAGGGGGCTGTTGATAGTCTAAAGGTAGGACCTTGCATTGGAAGATGGTGGAGCCAACAATGGAACAAAGGTACTTTCTGTACTGAGGACAGATATGAATGTGAAAGTAGGTGTCATGAAGACCTAACAAGGTAAACCAGTCTTTGGGTTTGAGGAGAGGTAGGATGGATGACTAGATGATCATATGAAATCTCCAGGGGCAGTTTACCCCCAGAGGTCCATGACGCATCAAAGGGAGTCATTCTGTTTCAGTATGGTAAAGTAGATGAATAAGAAATCAATGCAGGCAGCCTGTAGAGGAAGGCACTCGTTCATATTCTTTTGATGAAGGGATTCACCTCAAAAGACTCTCTGATGCCAGGAATGGATAAGATATAAAGATTTAGTAATTCAAGACAAACAAGAAGGAATAAGGATCTGAACCCAGAAAGAACTTGCTTTACAAGGTTTTAAACTTGGTTCCCATATCTTCAATTGAAGGAACATTATATGATGGATCAAAAGTTGGAGGGCATATCTATTCAAAAAACATATAATGAGTTGAATAATATTTCTCAAAACAACACAAAAGATCTCGCAATTTTACAAGTATTTTCTAACTCGTAAACTAGAAGATGAAACAGTAAAAGAAGTAATTATAAAATGGGCACGAAATTTCCAACATGAAATACCACTTGATCACTGGGAAACAGCATGGAAAAACACAAATGAGTTTACTAGCTCTCAAGATTTAAAAGAAAATTTTATTAAAATGATGTATAGGTACTATCTCACACCTGAAAAGATTGACAAAATATACCATACAGGAAATAACAAATGTTGGAAATGCAAAGACAAAATAGGCACATTTTATCATATATGATGGACATGTCCAAACACTAAGAAATATTGGATAAAGATACATGAAGCATTGAAGGAAATATTCAAGGTTTCATTTCCAATGTTACCAGAATTATATTTATTAAATATGACACACATGTTGAATAAAAATATTGGGCACCAAAACAAACGTATAATACTATATTTAATAACATCAGCTAGAATGATCTTTGCAGGATCCTGGAAAATGCCTTTTGTCCCTGATATAGAACAATGGACGTTAAAAATACTAGAAATGAAACAGTTTGATATACTTTCTCATTATTTAAAAGGGAAACAAGTTAATTTATTGGAAAAACAATGGCAATCTGTAATGACATATGTAAATGGACATGGTGTGAATAGTGGATAAATGAAAGTTTAGATGTGAAGAAGTAGAAGATATGTAAAAGAAGAAGGAAATATATGTGAATTATGGAATAGAGAGAATTATATTGATTGTGACAAATATAGATTATCTTTACACATCAGTAAATCAGGTACTGTAAACAATTATTTTTTGTAAAGATGTTAAAGGAAATGTGTATTCAAACAGTAGAAAAAGAGAAGACAAACTAAGTTAAGGGAATTACATAAGTTAAGATGAAATAGCGTAAATATAATTATGTTGTATAGACAGCAAAGGAAGTCAAAATGATATAGGTGAACTTAGTGAACTTCCCTATATTTAACTAATAATAAACAGATGGTAGTTTGTATAAATGTATGCAAATATTTGGAAACGGTGAGAACGAACATTATGTAATGTCACCATTTATTTTTAATTATATGAATATATTTTATAGAAAAAAATAAATTTTAAAAAAAGATTCTCTGATGCCGGAGTGTGATGCAAAGCCCTCAGTGAAGGCAGATGTGCGAATACAATCACATAACTGAGATGGATAATTGTTCAAGCTTACAAATCTCAGCAAATGTGCTCCCATGAGGGAAAGTGGTCCAGGAGGAAAGAAGGTGTTTTGAGGAGAAGCCATTGGGATAAGGGGAGAAGCTGGAAAGGCGGGAGGATCCTTGAGTCAAAGTTGCTGTTTGGTGACTGAGTGGGACCTCTTGGTTGCAAAGAAGTCTGTTATCTGGAATGTCTGGAAGAGTGCTGTGTTACGACGCTGTACATTCCCACTCCATGATATCATTGGCAACGAATGTTATTTAATTGGCACTAAATATACATTATATACTATTATGGCTGAAAAGCAATAATGGCAAAGAGGACTGGCTGAACATGTATGAAAGCAGATCAGATGGAATCACAGGGCATGGCCAAGTTACGAAGCTCCAGTGCTAATGAGCTTGCAAATATACTTTCAACAACTCAACTTTCCAACACAACAGCACATGAAAATGTCTCAATAAAGCAACCAATGGTCACCAACCTGTTTCTTCTTCCTGCCGAAAGTCTCCTTTTTTCACTCACCTGACCAGACATTAGGAAGCTATCATGATTCCCATCAGTACTTTGTCACCTAATGCTAAAGCCACTAGCACATTCCAAACCCCCTTGTCTGCTCTATCAGAGAGACATTAACCCCTTCCCCTTAAGGGCAGAAACAGGGTACTAAAACCCTGGCTCTGAGCCAAACAACTCATAGTACACTGGCCCTCACTCTGCTGGTAAGATTCCTGTTCTTATACTACCCTCGGACCCCTAGTCTGAGCCACATTGCTTTGTTGCTTCTCTGCAGGATAGGTAAATATTGCCCACTTTGCCCCAACTTCTTGCTATCCAATTTTTCTTTCTTTTCCTTCCATTAGACTTGTATAGTCTAATGTTATGGTGCTTAAATCTTGCTTGTTTCCCCCAATAAAATATTATTTGAATCTTGAATTGGTATCCCTGCATTAGTACTGGTATACTAAGGTGGGAAGATCCTATAAGATTATCCTCCTCACAGGCTTCCCTTTTGAGCTATAATTCTGCACCAGTTCACAGAGGCAACGCCATCGCTGGTGGACCTTTGAGTCACCCACCTTTTGTGGTAACAAGATTGGTGATCTAACACGTTACCCTGATTTCTGGGGGTCCTGTGAGGGACACCTAAGTGCGCTCCAAATATTACAAAGTTGGGAATTAGCAAAGAGCACAAGCTAGCACTACGAGAAGCAGGGCAACATAGTGAGATCTCTTACCCAATGTCAACGGGGTCAGGCCAAGTCAAGGAGCAATCAGAAGTAAATAATAATTGCTGTTTTTATTGATATACAGTCAAACACCTGTATGCAACACACTCACACAGAGATCTATAGAAATAAAGGTTGGAGTTGGATAGAGGGATTTTAAGAGGAGGTTTTGTATGGGAAATACTACACCTGTCCTGAAACCCGGGTAGTCTGAAGAAAAAGTTCGTGGAAGTGGAGTTTCTCAGCACGTGGAGCTGAGGGGAAGGCTCGCCAAATGAAGCGACAGCAAGGCGGGATGGAAGCCAAGAGCGATCCGAGGAAGCGCTCAAAGTCAGGGGTTCTTATAGGGGAAAATGTGGCCGTAGGCTAGTCTGTTCCCGGGGATAACAATGAGTTTCGGGCTGGAGACAAAGCCTCCAAAAGGTCAGTATTTTACATGATTGAGTTATGACAGAGTTGTCAATAGAGTAGCCACTATGCAAACGTGGAGTGCTTGACAGTTGAGTATTCGGCTCGTCAAGCTGCCTGCTCGGGGCAGGGAGTCCTTTGTAAGTAGCGTGCATACAAAATGTGGTACTTGCCTTGAGGTCTCCTAAAGCGGGAGTATGGCTATTTCTGGCCTGCCTGGATTTGTCTGGAATGTTTCAGCTATTGTCAGCCGTGCCTGTATGCGTGCTTGTCCAGGGGCCTCGCAAGCACATGGAGAGGAATAGGTATAGAAGGCCAAATTATTGATATCAAATGATATCTAATATCCTACAAGTCCGGGCTAGAAACTGCGGTAATACACAGTCAACACCCTCCACCTTCTGACATGTGAAGTCGATACACAGAGCTCAGGAAAGGGCAAACGTAGGGAAACCTGTAGGGATTTCAGTTGGAACATATGCACGTGTGAATCTGTGTGACTGAGGCCATAACAGCTACTGTGGGTTGGAGGATCTTCTCCCCTTTCTGTCTTGGTCTGTGTCTAGCAGCTACACCTATACAGCCACAAGCTTGGATCGCCCTCTGTGAGCTTCTGTAGATTGTAAGGGCTTGGCATGTGATTGTGCCAGGAATCTCTCCCTATCTCTGGGTCTATCATGGTATGGGATTTGAAGAATTACAGGGAATCACAGCTAGGAACACAAACACACACACCTCACAACAAAAGCACTTGAAGTTAGAGAGGGTGTAAAAAGCAGAACGTTGTAACCTCACTTATTGCGGGCTGCATGTCACTTCTATGAGTGGGTCAGTGGACCTTTGTAGATTTCCCAACAAGGAAAATCAGTAGAATGGGTAGGAACCCTGAATCCTCTTTTGTAGTTTCCCTGCAGAGTAGTTCCCTGGGGATGAACAGTTTGTGCAACAGTAGTGGTGATGACTGGTTGTTAAAATAGTTTGCACATCAGTGGTGGTAGCAACCAATTGTTTGAGCAGTATGTGCATCAAAGGTGGCAACAACTGGCTTGTGGGTTTAAGTGCTTTGGCAAGATTTAGATTAGATAACCTTCCTTTCCGAAAAGCAGCAGTAATTGGGCAGGGCTCAGATAGGATCCTGAACCCTCATTCCCCC
The DNA here is from genome assembly GCA_948474755.1 of Ctenosaura bakeri. Taxonomy (NCBI): domain Eukaryota; kingdom Metazoa; phylum Chordata; class Lepidosauria; order Squamata; family Iguanidae; genus Ctenosaura; species Ctenosaura bakeri. The sequence continues at coordinate 203,127 of CAOLHI010001155.1, read as the reverse complement.
ACTGCTCAGCCAAGTGATAGTATGTTCTGTAGAGTTAGCCCCCCACCTCCGAAGCTCTGCTCAGTAGATGCTAGGGATTCTCCCCAAAGAATCCTGGTGGTCTCCAGGTCCCTTAGTGCCTGGTAACTTTTCCCCAGTTTTGAAGCATGGTCCTGGCTGGTGGAGACCACTGATCATGTTTAAGAGGAAAGTCTTCACACTTTTGAAAGCCTCATAGGTATTATGTTACTGCTGTGTTAAGAAGACACCCTCACCTTTGTTTGCTTGGTAGGCTAAAACTGGAATTGGCAAAATGTTCAAGCAACAAAACAAATTAGACAAATAAGAGAAATGGGTTGTGAGCAAAGGAAGCAACCCTTGGAAAGAAGGGTCTTTCAAAACCAAGGATCCATTAAACACCCTGTGTGATGCTTTTTGTGACCATTGTTAGGAGAGGTCACTTTCTGGCATTTCCAAAGAAACAATGGCAGCTTGGGAGTTCTGGATGGCCGTAAGCAAAGGGACAAACACCATCCAAGAGCTTACCCAAAACACTAACAGCCAGGCCAAAGAATTGGACTCATTCTGGGTTCAAAACAACACTCTGCTAGAGAATAACTTGGTCTTTTCCATCTGCTGCTCAAAAGGAACTGGGTCCTGTAGATGTGACCACAAACACATCAGACCATTTTTCAGACCAGCTCAGGAGACTGGCAGATCTGCTATGAGAATAGGGAGCCATGTGGAACATAAAGTTCCCTCACAAGGGTATGGATCCCTTACTCTTGTGGGAGTCCATCCAAATGGTGACCTATACTAAAAACAGTCCCCACACACAGTATGAGGCAGGCAGCCCATGGAACCCAGCATCTCATGTAGGGGAGAGGACAAGCACGCTGACAATGGTGCAGCTAGTCAGAATCGGACAGACCAGTGCAGTAACTCCATTCCCAGCAACGGCTGAGGTAAGGCTCTTTCTGCCCCTGTGAAACGGCAAGGACCAGGAAACTCGAGCCAAGCCCCCAACCCAAGGCAGCAGTCAGGAGAGTACAATCCTGAGAGACTGGTCTACAGTGAGGACCAAAGGCATGTTTGGGAACAGTTGAAATGAACAGGAACCAACATGTCTCAGTTCCACATGAGGCCAATAATGGAGTTGATAGATGCACTCCTGAAGCTGCAGGTTGGCCCAGTCAGAGACATGAAGCCAGTGGATGCAATCCTACCAAGCAATACACATATCATATTAGGGATGGCCTCAGTCCACAGGTGTCATAGTTTGGTTGGAGCCCAACATGTGGGGAAGGTCAATGGTCATGTAGGACATCGGGACCACACAGCAACTCCCCCATGCTCCTGGTTGACACTAGAGTGACCATAACATCTTGCACCCTGACTTAGCTGTGAGTAGAACACCCGCCTCCAAGACCATTGCACTTTTTGGGTATGGAGGAGGCTCACACCAGGCAAAAGTCCAGGAGGACATTGCACTCACACTTGGGAATCTCCACACAAAGATTAGAGCATCTGAGAATCACAAGGAGGAGGATGGCATTATGGGAGTACTCTTCCTTCTTAGCCACCATTTGACCATGGACATGACAAACGGTTTGCTGTGGTAATTAATTAATGCTCCCCCTCCATAATTTCAGCTAACTATAGATGTGCTACCCTTAAAGCACTATGACAGTTTCATCCCCTTACCAATGACTCCTGGACATCGTCCTGGATTAAGGACAAGGCAGGAGGTGGTCTGGTAAAAGACACCTGTGTCCTCACTGAGGAGAAAGATCCCCCTCCAAAATGGCAGTACAAATACCCCCTTGAAGCTGAGGAAGGTATTGGAAAATCCATACCAAGTTTGCTTAAGTGGGATGTAATCACCCATATGCAGTCCATCTGCAATGTGCCCCAATGGCCCATCCTTAAGCCGGATAGGAAGACCTGATGCATAATGGCCAAATTCCATGCCCTCAATGCCACAACTCCCCTGGCTGTCCCCGTGGTAGTGAAATACAACAAAATAGTATTGGCTATTGCAGCAGGCACCAAATCTTACAGTGTTGTGGACTTGGCTAACACCTTCCATTCTATCATGCCCTACCTCTGTCTCCCACATTCTGAAAATGTGGGATAAATTGAAACCAGCTTTTCATGCCCATGTCCTGTCTTACATGAATGACATTTTACTTCCTTCATGATCAGAGGAGGAGACCCACAAGATAATTAGGTAAGTCTTAAGTTTGATAAGAGACACTGGGTTCAACGAGAACACTGAACTGGTCCAACCAAGATGAAGTGCCTAAGTCCATCACTGGAGACAAAAGGATGCACACTCAACATTCAGTGTATGGGGGTCATCACAGAAATACAGAGTTGGAAGAGACCACAACAGCTGAGTCCAACCCCTTGGCATGAAGGAACAAGCACTTAAAGTACCTCCTCCCCTAGTAAATGGCCAGCCAGCCTCTGTTTAAAAGCCTTCAAAAAAGATGGCTCCACCATGTTCTGAGGCAGCATATTTGACTGTCAAATGGATCTTTACCATAAGGAAGTTCTTCCTGATGTTTAAGTGGTTTTTTCCCCCTGTAATTTGAAGCCATTGCTCTGTGTCCTAGTCTCTGTAGCAGCAGAAAACAAGTCTGATCCCTCTTCAACAAGATATCCCTTCAAATATTTAAACATGGCTATCATGTTACCTCTTAATCTTCTTTTCATCAAGGTAAACATACCTAGCTCCCTAAGCCTCTCCTCATAGGGCATGGCTTCCAGACCCTTCATCCTTCCTGAACTGTGGTAACCAGAATTGGATGCAGTATTCCAAGTGAAGTCTATCCAAAGCAGAATAAAGTGGTATTATTACTTCCCTTGATCTCAAAACTATACTTTTGTTGATGAAGCCCAGAATCACATCGGCTTTTTTAGCTGTCACATCACACTGTGGACTCATGTTCAGCTTGTGGTTCACTAAGACTCCTAGATTCCTTTCATATGTACTGTTTTCAAGCCAGGTATCACCCATCCCATATCTGTGCATTTCATTCTTTCTTCCTAACAGTAGTACCCTACATTTCTGGCTGTTAAAATTCATTTTGCTGGTTTTGGCCACCAGGCTCTCTAATCTCTTAAGTCATTTTGAATTCTAATCTTGTCATCTGGGGTATCAGTTATCTGTAAATTTGATGAGCATGCCCTCTATTCTGTCATCAAAGTCACTGAAGAATAGCACTGGGCCCAGGACAGAACTCTGTGGAACCACACTGGTCACTTCTTTCCAGGATGAAGAGGAGCCATTTGTGAGCATTTTTTGGGTTTCGCATTAGCATTGTCTAACTCACATTTTACTATCTTGTTTGAAAGAACAATCAGTCCATTCCAGACCCCTTGTATTTACTCTTCCAGAAAGCAATTAACTCATACCCCTTCAGTGAGCGAAACAGAGTATATAAACCCTTGGTTTTGAGAAGTCAGATGCAGGCAGATGAAATGCTGGACCCCCACTATGCTGCCCTGAATCCTGATGCGGTCTGCCCTCAGACAGAAGTCTAAGCCACATTTCAACTCCTTCACTACTCTTCTGGACTGGTAATTATAGCTCCAAACCCTTGGCCTCTCTATCCATAATTTTTCCTCCCTTTATCCTTCAGTTAGATCTTGTGTGAATGTTTGACTATTTGTATCTTGTGTGCAGGTATGGAATTCCCCTTAATAAAAAACATTTTTAGTTTACTTTGAATCTCTGGCTGGTTCTTTTCCTGCATGAACCAGTAAACATTGGTAGAACGGTCTTGCTAAGTTTCCTCCGTCTTGTTAGCCTCCTGATTTTGAGCTAATCAATTCCCCACTTTTGCACTAAGGTATTGACATTGCAGAGTGGCCCTTGTGGCAGCTATATTTTGGGGTAACAGTGGAGCCAGATGTTCACCTCCAGTATTGATCTCTTCCTTCCCAGGCAGTGTCCTTTAACTGGAGGATAGATGAAATGATAACCTGTGCATCAAGTTCCTCCAGTTTCCTACCCAGAGCCTCATAATCCCTTATAATATGCTGCGCCTTGCCATGCCATTAGTTCCCACACGGACCAAAAGGAAGGGGTAATGGTCAGTGAGCTTCACAAGTCTTGTCAGTCTCTCTGTGACATCACTGATTATTGCCCCAAGGAGACAGCACACCTCTTGAGTCATCAGGTCTAAAATCCACTGCTTCTGGTCCCCTCAGCAGGGAGTCTTCTAACATCACCACTGTCTCTTTTGAGGATTGACAGGGGTCACTTCATGTGCTGAATTTTCCAAGGATACCTGCATGTTCTCTGAGGACTGACACTGCTGCTCTTCTTGATGTTCTTCATCATCTCTGATAAGTGAAAGAGCTTTGAATCAACTCTGTAGCTCCAGACTCACTGAACGATCCCTGGTTCTTCCACTGCTACGTGTCACATTCCTCCAAGTGTCCAAAGAATGGTACACTCCTTCTATCTGGGATGGTCGTCCACTGAGCGCATTGCATCTGGAGGGACACACATGGATGGTGAGGGAGGAAGGGGACACCCACCTAGCCAGCCAGATCAGCCGAATCAACACTGGTGATCAATGGGGTGACAGATGTCGCAGCCAGATCGCCCTCACATCCCCTTCTCAGATAGACTGTGGCCCTATGGCTGTGGCCAAATTGAAACAACAGAGCATGTGTTTCTCCAGTGCTCGTACTACATGGACATCTGCCTCAGCCTTATTTCCCCTCTCTTGCATAAATACCAAGGATGCACTGGAGAATTCTACATTTCTTTGTTACTTTCAGACATCAACCCCTACATAACATATAACGTTGCCAGATTCTGTGCAGCAGTGGTTAAAACTCATCAGGCACTGACCATCACAGTAGACTAGTTCCAAGCTTGTCTTGTTATATGGGAGCTGTGCAACCTGAAGGGGAATTTCAATGCTGTCTCTAACCTGTTTTTAACCTGTGTTTTTATCCTTTTTTCTGTATCCTCTTTTACCTGTGCTGGTCTATGATTGTAATAAAGATTCTATTCTCTTCTATTCCTCCAAGTGTCAATTTCCTGTGTTTGGAAACTGACCTCCTGCGCAGAAACATCACCGCTGTGTGTGTTCTTCTTTTAGGGTGGTCTGCTCTGCTCTATCCAAGAAAATGTTGTGCTCCCTAACATATTGAAGAGTAGTGGTTTCAGGGGCCACAGGGGCTTCAAGTTGCCGGACTTTCTCTTCCAAGAGGGCCACCAACTTGCACTTGCTGCAGGTATAGCTACCCACCTCCTCTGGCAAGAACACAAACATACCACAGCTATTGCAGGTGACTCAGCAGTTTTCCACACCCACAGATGTACATTCATTCATGGCACTGTTAGGAACATTCAACCTCTCCCAGGACTTCATCGAGTCCTTTGCGGAGAAGGCTCACCCCTTGTATACTCTTTTTAAGCAAAATGCCACTTGGGAGTGGGAACCCACTCAGCAGAATGCCTTCACTGAGCTGAAACACAACTTAGCAAAGGTCCCTGTCCTTGCTCACCCAGACATGTCACAGTCATTTTACATCCAATTGGTTACTTTGGAGCATAGCATCAGTACTACACACATTCAGCAGCAAGCGGGCATGCAGAGTTGGCTATACCTCCTGCAATTTGAAGCTTGCTGTGCGAAAATAAAGCCCCTGTAAGAAGATCTGCTGCTGATACTAACCACGCACAGTGGCGGAGGCCAATGGAGTTGGCCATGACTCTACTGGTGCAGTTGGCACCAAGGTGCACTGCCACAATTTGTCCAGCAACGAGGTGATGGGCTTCCTGTGGGAAAATGATGGTCATATTTTGCTGGTTCTCAGGGAGACAGAGGATGAATAAGGCAATCTCCCAGTGGAGTTGCTGACAGCCTGCCATGCAAGCTTGATAGTTTGCAACCCACATAGCTAAATGGCACCAGAGGTATAGAACTTCCTGGCAAACAGATCAAGGCAACAGCCTTCTTTACCCAGTGGGAATGACTTTCTAGCAGAAGTGGATTGAGTTATGGAGTTAGAAAATGGGTAAGAAGAAAGACAGTGCCCTCTTGTTGTATCTGGTAGAGGTTTTCCATATGCTTCACATTTGGGGAGATGGACAATGGTTTTGCCCACAACTACTTAACCACTTTCGGCAATGTTGGTAATGGAAGTAGTATAGCTGGCATGGGGCTGTGATAGTCCATTCTTTGAAAACTGAAATCTAGAGAGGTGGTAGCATGAATTTTGAGCTTGAGTTGGGACTTTGCCCAGTAAAGGATGAAGTCAGGAGAAAGGTGCATGTCTTCTGACAATGACATATGGCCAGAGTCATCTACCTCATTGCCTGTACAGGAGAGGAAAGGAAGCACAGTCCTGGCACAACTGATAAATCAAACAAAACAAACCAAATATCTCCCAGCTTGTTACTTACTTCCAGGCAGTAAGCAAGGAGTCATAAATAAAGTCCAACATAAACAATGTCCAGCAGAGTTTCATGGCAAGGGAATGTCCAAGGATAATGTCAATGCCAGGGCTTGGCGGGCAGCCAAGAGCCGGTTAGTGGGGCTTGTTAAAGATAAGGCAGGCAATAAATAAAAGAGCTTTACTTCAGCAAAACGGTAATGAACAGATAAGGCTGGCAATAAATAAAAGAGCTTTCTGCAGCAAAGAAATTCCCTGGCAGTTGCGTCACAGCCAGGCAGAACAACAGTCAGTCCAGGTACCTTGAGTCTGTCTTTAAGCAAGAGAAGTTGAGGGACAACGCTCCAGCAGGTCGGGCAGCGGTCCGGGAGGGAAGCAAGGGTCCACGCTGGCCCAGCAGGTATACCCAAAATGGACGGTTGTGAGCTGACAAAGACCCAAGGCTGAGTGAGTGTCTTTATAGGCAGGCCCTTCCCCCAGGTGCTATCTCAGCTGGAGTCTGATTGCCTGCTGTTTCCTACTTAAATGCTCTGACCATCTGAGAGCACTCTTTTGCTCCCGATGCTGCTGGTAAGTAAGCACCTGCTCTTGAACCTCACCATCTGACTCTTCTGGCTGGGCTGAGTCTGAAGCAGCCCCTGGCTCTGCTGCTGGGGCTGGGGCTGTGTCCAGGGCAGCCTCTGGGGTGGGCTCTGTGGGTACAGCAGGCTCCATGGCTTTGAAGTCCTCTGGTTCAGACTCAGAGCTTGAGTCCTGGAGCGCCAGGGTCCTGACAGATAATCCGAGCATTTGTCAAGGCACCCAGCAAGGTAGTAGGTCAGATAAGCTCTGATAACTCCTGGAGGGAAAGGATGTCAGCTAAATAGGCCCCGAGCCTAGTGCAGCTGAGACTTGATTGTTGCTGGTTATAAATCCTAAGAGAGTGACTCTGACTCTCTCTTTGCTGTCTGTGTACTGTGAAGATAGGTTGAGGTAAGTGTTCCTCTATATCTGAAGAGGCAGGACTCTCTGTTGGAGCTGGCACCATCCCCTGTACTGTTTCCAGCACTGTAACCTCTCTCTGTATAGCAGGCCCTGGCATTCCTTCTGTTTCAGCCTCTGGTATGCCCTCCGTTTCAGACCCTCAGTCAGAATCCATGCTCTGGAAGCAGGGCATGACAGTTATGGAGGTGGAGAAGGGGCCTGGTCCTCTATTTGCATGGAGTGAGTTAGTGTTGTAGAAGGGCACACATCCGTTTGGCTATGGGAAGAGGCTAGTGGAGACTGGTGGGAACAAGATCAAGCTTGGTCTGGTGTTGGAAAGTGGGATCGATAATGGCACAATCAAGGAGACAGAGACTTGGACAAGGATTGACACAGCTGTGACGATAATTGTAGTTGTAATAGCAAGGGTAGTGCTGGTGACAGGGAATCTCCCTTGCTATAACCAACAGATATGACTGGGATGGTTCTAAACATCAATCTAACCATGGAGAGTCATATGAGTAGGAGCCGGGGACCATGGAATCAGATTCCAGAGAACTTCCTGGTAGTGATGGTGATGTCAAGGTTAGTCAGAAGCTTTCTAACAGTACCAACTGTAACAATATTCTTGATGGTGGGCCAATGGTGATCTGCATTGGAGGGCGGGACCACAGTAGGCTAAAGATGAGATGAAGACCATCTCTTTGACCTAGAAACATGATGCTCAGGTGGAATGGCTAGAGGCAACTGGTGAGGTGGTGGAGTGGCTGCCCTCAAAGAAGTCCCAGGCTGATGGCAAAACTATCCTGCAAATTTTGGACCAGAGGGCTTGTAGAAGCCTGAGTGAGTGAGTCAGGGTCTGGCTCAGTATCAAGAGTGCGAGGCACCTCTTGAAAAGATGGCTCAGTTGGAGATGAGCTGCAGGCTCTGAGATTGACTTTGAATTTGTTGATATGCGGTGGTCTTTGTATCATGACTGCCTCTTCTCCCTGGGAGTGGCAGATTCAGCAGTGCTCCTCTTTGCTCTTTGGCAGATTTTTGCCATACACTGATGGACCTGCCTGGTGGCAGAAGGGCAGAAGGGCTGGTCTCAAACCTGGATCACCTTGCACCAAAGTTGGAGGCATGACTGACCTAACTGATGACAATGATGACAATGGGAGAGAAGCCATCAATTTTAAGAAAGATGCCTCCTGAAGGAGAGAGGCCAATGGCTTTATCTTACAAATGGAAGAGGACACCAAATGGAGTAAATGATTTTGTGCAGCTATGTTGGCAACTTTTAGAGATTATTCCTAGAGGAAAAGCCGTAGGCTGGAAAGGCAGATTTTCAGGCCCTGAGTTGTGAATTCTTTGCAAATAGAGCAGGAATTCTTGCAGAAGAGACACTCAGAATGTCCGTCCCAGTAAGGAATCTTTCATCTGCACAAGGAACAATTCTTGAAGAGGGCCCTACAAAAGATTCAGATGGATTTCCATTAGTAGAATGGAAGGGAGTAGCTCTTGACACTATTTATATATAATCCTGGAGGGGCAGGCATACTGCCGAAAGTTACTCCACTCTGGAACATGCTGTGGATGGATCTGCACAGGCACGAAGACCTACATGTGAGGCACAGAGACCACAAAGAAGAACATTTTGTTCTAAACTTTTTTTAACTAATGGAGAAAGCAAAGGGATGGAACCCACAGCTTATGGCAGCTTTCCACAACCTGGTGTCCTCTTGATGTGTTATATTACAACTCCAATCTATCCATCCATTACTTTATTTAGATCCTGTCTTTCTCCCAGACTGGAATTCAGGGAACCTCACAAAAGACAGAAAATTACAATAAAAACGCATACAGTTAAAACACATAAAATTGAGATTAAAATAGAATTTCAATCATTTACAGCCAGTACAGGTATTATTGAGGCCATTCTGACCAGCAAATTACAATGTCCTTGTTGTTGATTCTAATGTAGCCCACCTGTCTTTTCCCTACGTATTTCCTTTCATTTAATAATTTCAGTCCAGATATGGAAAAAATCCACCAATTGTTTCTTCTTTCTTTTCCATTGCTACAGAAAGACAGTCCCCTATCTTTTTAGCACTCCAACAAAATGGTGCTAAAGTGAGGCACAGATTCCACTTTCTTAAAATTCTGAAACCCAAGCCTTCCATAAAGTAGTAACTGAGAAATTCATAAACACAGGAAGCTTACAATGTGCTGAATGATGAAAGATGTAAAATAAATAAGTAAGTAAGTAAGTAAGTAAGTAAGTAAGTAAAAGAAAAAAAGTGCTGTTCAGAAATTGGCTTCCAAAAAATTAAAGTGCCTTCCCATTCACTTTCAATGTTGTATCATGAGACAATAAAATGATTATTTTTCTATGAGAAACATGACTAAAAACCTTCTCACTCACCCTTCACAAATACACCTGAAAATAATTTGAAGAAATTCAAATATTCATATGATATACAGCAATGGTTTTATTCTTTAGTACAGGATGAATAAGTATATTATTAATCTGAGATCTCATGCTGGTATGACTTGAATTAGACCTATTCAGGAGTTAAAAAGATCAACAAAAACAGTAGCTGTTTCTAATATGTATTGGGGGAGCTTTCATTTTTGGCAAGTGTTCAGCAGGAAAAAGATTCAGTCAATAAATCATAATACTGTATTGCATTAATTTTTCCCCTCAACTCTAATCACAAGCCTACAAAATGTGAACTGTATTGAGTATGTACAACACAAAACATACTGCATGAAAAATCTTCACATTTTCCCTTTGAAATGCTCAGGAAGGTCTTTGCAACTACAAAAGCAGGAGAACGTTAAAGAATTCAGAAGTCACAGTAACATAATCTTACTTGAAACTAAATCAGAAGTATAAGAATGTGAAAAATGATAGTTCTTTTTCTTTGGCGCAGGAAAGTGACTTCTTATTCTGATTAGCTTAAGAATATACAAGGTACTTAAATTTCCAGCATAAAATATAGAAAAGCTGGGTAAAATTATAATACAAGGAACAAGATGAATACCTCATTGGTGTAATTTGGATGAACCCAGTGGACTTCTATCCAAGCATGCATTTTCCCTATGTATTTAATAACTGCTTAGAAAACTGAAGTCAGCGTGCTCATAATACAGTATCTTTTCCAAATTTCATCTAGACCTATAGAATCTTAGTGCTGAGTTAGGTGTGCTTATGATCATTTCAACAGATCTATATGTCTCACTATATTCACCTAATTAAGATATTAGGGGATTTGGCCATATACTTCAGTGGCATAAAATGTGTGTACATAAATCTTAAACACATACTAATTTATAGTTGCCCATATATTCTTATTTAAACTGAGTTTACTTCAACTCGATATATATGTACTTTAACAAATTCCATTACATCTTGGTCCAAATCCAAGGTTGTACTGGTGTGCGCACTAGTGTGAAAATACTTTCTTCCCTCCCCTCCCCTTCCCTACTCCAGTTTTCAAAGCTACCTGAAAACCTGCCCCACAGAGCTTCCCAGCTCTGCAAAGTATGTTGTGGGGGAAGCTGTACTGAGAAGAGAAGAACACTGCAGATTCATTCATTTTTAAAAGTCAAATAAAATTGATGAGATATATATACCTTCCTCCTCCAGAAGAATGCCATAAATCAGGCTTTAGATCAGAAATGGGTAAGGTATGAGTATATTTCTATTGCAATTTCTATTGCAATTGCAACATATTTTGGTAACATCTGTTTTCTTGGACCATTACAAAACTCAGATCTTAAACCACAACTATATTGTATTATTAGCCCCAAACTGTGTTAAAAAGACCAAACTAATGAAGCAAAGCAACAAGAGATAATATATTCTGGAAAATGAATGATTTTTCTATTTTGTAAAGAATGAAAGTAACACATACTATAAAATTTTATCTTTTACAGTTTACCTGAAGAATATATTGTAGCCCTAACGAAGAGACAGCTGGGTGTTGTCTTCTTTTCTTTAATTTTTTTAAACATTATTTTGATAATATTTAAAGCAAAATCCACATAATGGGATTTTCACAGTCAGCACATTCATTCTTATCCTAAAACCTAATTTGTGTCAATGGAAGAAACTGATGCATTCACATGAAAACAGAATATACTTCACTGTAGGCAACTGAAGTTTTCAGTTGTCCACTAGGTCAAAGCAACAGACAAAAGTAAGACAGTGTTAGGATTCTTAGCCCACTCAAAATACTACCGGTTTCATGGTTCTCTTGGAAGGGAAATAACAGGAAAATCAGCTAAAATTTGTCTGTGGATATGTCACCCTGTGAAAATATTACCCCATGGACAAACTAACACTTCAAGAGGAATCTTATAAATGGAGACAACTGTTCACATTTTCTTCCATAGCATCTGTTATTTAGGGTATTCCTTTGAACACATATATTTTTTAAAAAAAATACTATTATGGTTAACTGCTGAGGACAAACAGACACTCATACAACAAAATATTATGTACTCCTTATTTAAATTTCCAGCCACTCCATTCTACTTTAGGTATATAAATTTTGGTTTGATTTGTCCTTAAAAGATTAATGACAGAATGTGTCAAGATTTTTTCTTAACGTAAGCTATAGGCTTTTTGTTGTTATTGTTATCTTAGAGAAAATGTGAGCACAATCAAGAGTGGTTTTTGATTGACACAGTGTGGAAAAATGTGTTATCTGTTCCATTGTAGTAAAAGTAATAGTATGGTCTCTGTTACAAATCAGCTTGTCCTACTGAGCTTGCTCTGTGCATGTGCTTTTCTTCACAAACAAAAAATAACAATAGCAGTTAGCAGTTACATTTCTTATCAGTCTGAAGCACTCCCTAAGCAGTTTACAATGCATTTTAGCTAATTGCCCTCAACAAGCCGGGTACTCATTTTACCGACCTATGGAAGGATGGAAGGTTGAGTCAACCTGGAGCCTGCATGATTGAACTCACAACATTGTGGCTGCAGTACGGTCATTTAACCACTGTGCCACCAGGGCTCTGGTGAAAAAAAATATTAGTTTTGTTCAGAGACCAGAATTTCACAGAAATAAGACTGTGCACTCATTGCAGAAATCATGACAAGATCCCCCCTCCATTTGGTGTCTTGATTTCATGCTGGAGATGAGGGAAGTTGGACATTCCTCAGTGTGCTGTCTTATGATGCCAAGATGGTCAGTGTTGACTACAGTCTCAGCATATCCCTACAGTATTCTCAATTTCATTCTAGATTCTTTCTTTTTTTAATGTTTTACAATGTGAGAACAAAACACAAATTAGAAAGGAAAAAAATTGGCAACAACAAAAATCCACTCAACCACTCACATTCACAGGCATCTGGACTGCCCAAGAAAACACTCAGCCAGAGTCCTGAATGGCATGTTGAAGGCTCTGATGGTGATGTGCTGCATTATTGATATAATCAATAAAAGGAAGCCATTTTTCTTCAAAGGAGTCTTGTGTGATGTATCATTTTATTACCCTCTCATTGTAGACAAGCTTTTCCATTAGCCATGTGTCCCAGATCCTCTTCCACCATCTTTCAATGGAAAAATTACCTGTTTTCCAGTTGGAAGCAATTTCTAATCTTGCATTTATGAGAAAAAAGTTAATAAGATCCTTGTGATTCAGCTAATTATATTGTGAGTCATATATTGAAAGCAATTGAAAGCAACACACTGTGTGTGTATGTACCTTCAAGTTGCCTGTCCATTTATGGTGACCCCATGAATTTTATAGGGTTTTCTTAGGTAAGGAAACCTCAAGAGGCATTTTTGCCAGTTCCTTCCTCTGAAATATACCCTACAGCACTTGGTATTCACTGGCAGTCTCCCATCCAAGTACCAACCAGGGCTGCTTAGCTTCTAAGTTCAGATGGGATCTGGTGCCTTACAGAGAAAGAAAAAGAGAGGGGAGAAATGAAAAGAAACAAAGCTAGTTCACAATGGCACCCACAAAGGCCAAAGAGTTGTAAACTTAAGTATTTATTCATTCCTCTTTTAAATTCTTCTAAAACTTTTTTAAAAATGGAGGCACTAGTGCTTTAAATGTTTTAATGACAACATTAATTTCCTGCACAATGAGTAACGCTGACTCCTTATGTATAAATTTTAGTTTTTGTGGGGCTCATATTAGTGATTTTTTTTAAAAGCATGCACACACATGTATATGTGCATAAGTAGATATGGAGATACATACCCACTGACATTACGAGTAATTCATCAAGAAGATGCTAGATTATTCATGACATATAGCAAGAAAAAGACCCTAACTAACAGGTAAAAGGCAGCCTCTAGCCATATGTTGGAAAAAAATGTTAAAATGCAAATTACAGCTCTAGCATACACAAATACAGGTCAGACAGTGTGATCTTCAGATCACTGAAAAATAGATTAAGAAAGTTTGTCTTTCCGACCTTGAGGCAACCTTCCTCCCTGTAAACGCAGGAAGAAAGTTATTTATGAACCATATTGAACTCCACATCACAGGATATGAACCACATCATAGGTATGACCACATCACAGGTATGAACCTATGCAAATATAAATGATGTTTCTAAAACAATATTAATGTGTACTATAACCTCTGATCATAAGGAAAACATTATATAGCATAACAATATGACAGTGCCTCAAAAATCACAGTTCTAATGATTCAATGAAACATGCTGTAAATGCTGTGAGGAAAGGGTACCACTTTATCACCATTACTATAATTTGGCAAAAATCCAACTGTGCCCATCCCAACATAGCCAATGACATGAACACCACTGGCAGAATTATCTTCTCTCTCCAGCCAACTCCAGAGAGTTGCATGATAGTCCTGAGCAGAACTGTGAGGTAAGGGACTCCAAGGAAAAAAAGCAGCAGGCCTGTTAAATGCTACTTTAGATTTCTTCCTTTTACCTACAAGTGCCCTAAATTATTAAAATTATAATTACTTAAAAAATATCCCTTCCTTTTCTGCAGGGTCACAACTGACTGAAACAAAGTAGTGGGCAAGGAAAAAGAGAAACACAGCAGGGACTAGAAACTGCTGAAAGTTTACAGAAAGAACTGCAATGCAAGTTTTAAAAGCTTTGTAAAATAAAAAAAATCTTAAATATTAAGATAAATAATCTTAAATATTAAGATATTAATATAAACATTAACATAAATATTAGTTATATTATGTTTAATGAAGCTATTTATAATGCTATTAGCTACATTATGTTAACATAAACTTGCACCTTGTTGAAATTTTAGATACTAATTGTACAGACAAAGAACGGCGGATATAAGGAGCAGATGAAAAGAAATCATGACGAAGGTAAAGACTAGAAACACTGATGCTTTCAACTGATAAATGTTAGAGTTTACAGCTAAAGGAACTGTGAGTGAATTTTATTCATAATTATAATTAAAGCAGGTTGTTCTGGAGAATCTATTTTACCAAGAGCTGTTTCAACCCTGTTCCCTTTCAGTGTTTCACAGAGTCAGTGCCTTATTGTCAGGTCAAAAGTCACCAAGAGTCACTGGCCACACTGCCAGGTCAAAGATTACTGGCTACAACCACCACTGCACACTGCTGAAGGTCTAACCCCTTCTTCTATATTCCGTGTACTTTCCCATTAATTAGCCCTAGAAAGTCTTCAGGGCTGCTAGAAAAAAAACATAACTGTCTTAAAATGTGTTACTACATGTTTAAGATACGCCCCAGAGCTAAGAAAAGACAGGCTGCACAATGTCTCAACCACATACATGCATTTGAATATATTTGTTTGTGAACAAAAGATCATACGCACCCCCATCCCAACATATTTTAAAGGTTAAGAGACAGCAGGAGAAAAGAGATCAGACTCCAGCGAACAGCCATGCTTGCAACAAACATAAAGAAAATTTAAATGAGGCACAGCAATAGGCAAAAATAATGACAGTGAGTTGTCAGGGAGAAGGACAAGAAACAAACACCACAGATTGTCCCAGCTAAACAGACAGTTGTAGCATCTAGTACAACCCATCCATTCATAAGCTTATGCAAATAGACCCTTGGACAAACATATATATTCTCAACACACACACATGTGTACATGCAGCACACAGAGAGATTAAAAAATCAAGTAGACAGCTTGCGGCAACAAGGCCACAGCTCAGTTGAAATGGGTCAGGTTTGCTATGCTTGTGAAGCTTTTTTAGGGTTCCTTAAAATTTTGCTTTAACATGATCTCACATCCTCTTTCTGATATTTTTTAAACACATTTAAGGAACACACACGAGGCAAAAAATTTGCATCATTTTGAGACAGTCAGTAAAATGTTCTTTTGTTGGCTACAACTCATGCTAGGTGGTGATTACATGCTATACTGTAAAGTTATGAAAACACTTCCTTCATTGCTGTAGAGAGTACCATTTATTCAAAACCTGCATCCTTCAATTGCTTACATAAGGAAACTATATACTGATTTCTCAAATTAAATGCAAAAAACGCAAAATATCCTCACCAGAGTTAGTGATGCCATCACGCTTTCTCTCAAGCTGGTTAGAATATCTGCAAGCAGATACTGTTCCATTTCCAACAGCAGAAAAACACAGAATTAACTGATTTCATCTTTCCCTATGAAACATCTTACATGCATATGCTTGCTGGAAAAAGAGTACACAGTTTTCAATAATAATAAAAAAAAGACAAAACACAATTTGGAATCATAATTTTGAACAGCACTCTATGAGTCACTAACCTAAGAAACACCTTCTACCTAACTGCTACACACTTCAGTTGTCAACAAAAAAGGCAAACAGATGGCAAGATGAGATCCAATGAAAGCACTGACTGTCCATGGTTTTATTATTTCAAGGATTCAGAATACCTGAAGAAGGACCCCTTGGTCAGATTTTCCTATTTTCCCCCCAGCCATTTCCCTTCTTTACTTCTCTCCATCTTTTTACTCTCAGAGAAAAAAATCACCCTCCCGTGCAATTATACTCAGAGCTTGGAATAACTAGTTAAATTTAATTAATGAATTCATTAACATCCAATTTTCACCTTCCTCAAATTAACAACAGTGGATTAATCTTCCCTCAATGTTAACAAATTAATGTTTAAACCAAATATTCCAAGCTACAATTATACTTGTGGGAATTTTCCATTCAAACCAATGTAGAGGTGTTTTTTTAAACACCTACATGAGCAATGAATTTTGTGTGTCTTCCCTCTCAAATGAACCCCACTCAACCCCTGCCCCATGATAGGATGGCATGGAAAACCTTTCATTGACTACAAATGTAGAGAATACAGGAATCAAATGTAATGGCTAACCAAAACTATCATCATTCACTTGAGCAGTCTATCATGAAAAATGAGGACCACCAGATAATCATAATGATCTTGTATCTTACAAGGCCTTTATGGAATGAGAGAAAAGCAAAGGGAGAGTATAGAGTATAAGGATCTAAGGGAGGGTATAGAGTGTAAGGATCTAAGTATTCAGGAATACTTGCACAGAGAGAGGGAGGGATTGAAAATATGTAAGTCATAATATGGATGTAATTTAATTCAGGACACCCACCAATTAACACATAAATTCTGACCACATATTTCAACCCCCAACTTCACTCTCATGTATGTATAAAATGGATTTCTGCTTTATTTTGGTATATTGTTATAAAGATCTTGAAGATTTCTGATTTTTAGCAGTGTGGGAAACAATGAACTAGTACAGATTACAACTACACTAAACATTACTCCTACGGTCAATTTCTCATTTGGCGCCCATCTCTCTGGTGACAACCCTCCTTTTCCTCAGCTAGCTGGTCCTCAAGGGACTGACATGCAGTCTGCCTGTAGGCCATACTCAAAAATCTTACCAGCCTGATACAATGTGCCAGAACTGATGCCTCACTGGGATAGCCTTGGAGGACCAAGCATCACTTCCACACCATGATGAGCCAGTGAAGTAAGACAGGAAGGAGTAGCTAATTTTAATTCTTCAAGATAAGCAAGATGAGAACAGGATGGAGTGAGACACTGGAAAAGAATGAAAGGCAAGGGAGGAGTACGTCTGTTGCTGTTGTGTTCCTTCAAGTTATTTCTGACTTATGGTGACCCTAAGGCAAACCTATCATGGGGTTTTCTCAGTAAGATTTTTTCAAAGGGGGTTGCCTTTGCCTTCCTCTGAAGCTGAGAGAGTGTGACTTGCCCTAGGTCACCAAGTGGATTTTCATGGTAGAGTAGGTATTTGAATTCTGGTCTCCACAGTCATAGTCCAGTGCTCAAAACACTACATCACGCTGGTTCTGCACCACAGTGAATCCCCAGATAAGAAAGTGGAGGACAGCAGCACAAAGTTCTATGAGGTACTTCTGCTGTGCCAAGGGGCTAGCTAGGATGTGATTTCAAAAAGCAAGATATTACAACAGGCACTGTAGAAGCTCATCAAGCCAACTGTCAAGAATGAAAAATAAAACATCATTGTAACCTTGAGGTCCTTCAGTATTTCAAAACAGAAGAGCTGGAAAAAAACTCTCAGTGTCTTTGCGTTGTTACATGAGAGCTTTTAAACCATTTATTCTTGCTCCAGGTCCAACAAGAAGTCTATCTTTAGTTTTCCTTACTATGAGATTTCTTTAAAAACAGTCTGTTTGAGCCACACCAGTTTCAGCACCTGTGTACCATTCCAGTCTGACCTTTCCCTTCTATGTTCAGAATATGGCTCCAGTGGGATTTTGCATTCACAGGGCTATATCCTTGATATTTTCTTCCAAAATGAATGCAAGCTCATAGGGACAAAGCTCTTATTTTGGAGAAAAGACATTTTAGAACTCATACATTCACTGTTAACATTTGATAAAAATAGCTGTTGCTAGTGTTGAAGAGTAAATTACTCTGCAAAGGACAGCACCCTTAAACTAGAGAAAAGTAGGCACAATCCTTTTGGTAGATGGAAACTTAAACCACATGGTAATTTTCTGTTGTAAATGTGTACCATCAAGTAGCCTTGTGACTGTTTCTCAAACTATTCCCTGTTTTCCAGGACAGAGTAAATCATCTCAGTGCTGACTGTTTTACTGCACAGACAATGTGGAGAATAGTAGGCTGTGATGGCTTTTTCTATTCAAAAATAGGTTTATATTCAGCAAGAAAAATAAGAGTCTTCGTTGGCCTCTGTGATTTTGGAGACTTGAAGAAAAAAATCAAAACTCCTCATATATGCATGGTTCAATGTTCAGTCTCTTCCAGTGTGCAAAAATACATGCGCCTTTCCTTCATTTTTTGTGCCTTCACTCAAGCTGTCTGGCAACTCTAAGAGAGGGATCTAAATCCAACTGTTCATTTAAACTAGACTACATCTACTGAATCAATGGAAGCACGATAACTAAACAGCAATTGTGCTCAGTCTACTCTTGATGTGTGCTATAACTGAAAATATGAATACTAGTACAGATGGAGAAGAGTTCAGAAATGTACCAAGGCTCATGTGGTCTCATCAACTGCGCATACAAATGTTCTCTTCCCTTTCCTTGTCAGTATTCATCATAATGCAACATTACATATGTACTTAGATGGATTGATTAACTTTAATTGGGCTCCCTCATAACACTGCTTTGCAATCTACCACCAAATAATAGTTAGAATTAAGTGTGACTAAGGTTAGTTGATTGATGTTTAATCTTGATCAAGAAACATGAAGGCAAGAAGAGAAGGTGCAAGTAGATAGACAGTCTTTGATCAGTATCATTTTACTTCACTCTGCAACCAGTCCCCAAATCTATGTGAGAACTTTACAGCATGAGAAGTGACATGGGGCAAGAGGCAACAAGAAAAAGGGGATTTGAGAAAATTATTTCCCAGTTCCTTAGTCTCATACATGGTAAACTTTGTTGGATCAGAAAGTCCTCCATCAGCAGAGGGACATAACTGATATAACTAAGCAGTTCATAATTCAAGTATTAAAAATGCATGTTCTCAGTGCTTATTCAGTCCCGAAAGAGTACTAAAATCACTGCAAACAGTTATATTTTCATAGCCCCCGGTGGTTTTCTCTACACCCCCCTCAGATACCACTGTTCATCATCCCAAAGGTACATTTAATTTTACATTTGAAAAATATAATTTCAACATTTAAAATATTAAACAAACTAAAATTGGAAAGTCTACTAAATGAAAGTCACTAATGTCACAATGACATTAAATACATGGTTGACTCAAATGACAGATGTGATATAGGTGTGCAAATTTGTATTTTATTCACGCATTTAATTTATATTCCATCAATATTAACAAAAAGAGTGGTACACATTAAGGGGAAAATGCGTAGGGTTTATAATTTTTTTTCAGTGCTGAAACAGTATAGTGCAAAGATGGTCCCATTATATTATATTATATTATATACCATAATATAGTGCATTAGTGTACAGTCAGTGCTAATAAAATTCTAGATCTCTTCTACACTTTCTGTAATTTATAAATTCTTGCTTTAAACAATTTTTTGTTACCAAAAATCCAGATATTAAGATATAATTCAAATTAAGCAGCTCATTACTAGTCTTCTCAAATTATATTTTTTCAGTTATTGGGTATATGCTCCAGGGAAGTAGAATTTTGTTATAGTTTTTTTCCCCCTTACCTATTTGCTTGTTTATTCCAGGAGTGAGCAACTGAGAAGGGTTGAGTGACCCCTGGGACCAGCTGGCAGCTGAAGAGACTCCCCAAATTAGTCGGACAGATGAAAAATCATGCAAGTGGTCAGATATCTACCTGTGGCTTTGAAAAAAAAATTAATATACTTTCATAGTAAAGCAGGGGTGCGTGTGCGTTTGTGCATTTCTGAGCACATGTGCAACCTATTTAGTAGATTAACTGCTTCTGAAGGCTTCCTGAAGATGCAATGTAGTCTTCTTTGTCCAGGAAAGGAATGCTCTACGCATGAGGGGCACAAAATCTCCCAAGAGTGGTGCTAGCATTCCTAGGGACCCATTTACTCACCAAGGAATAAAATATGGATGCTGAAACAGTTACAAGGACTTGAATATGTGAAGAGATTGCTTGGAATTTCACCTCCATCTCCTGCTAAAAGCTGTACACACTTGACTTTTCATTTTGATTGCTTAGTTTTTTATTGGTTGCTTGTTTCTCCTCATATTTAACAACAACAAAAACATTTGCTTTATTATCTCCCAAACTTGAAAAGAGTTGAGGTCAGATTTGAGAAAATGTGGGAAATTTTATAGCCTTGCTCAGTGTATAGTCCTCTCTCTAGAGGAATTAGAACACTGGCCAGTATTCTAGTATTTTCACCTTTTGTTTTATAAATGATTCTACTCCCTCCCCCAAAAACACAACTTTAGGTGATCCTGATGTGTTACAAAAAACAGAAATCTTAATAGCCTGTGACAAACTGTAGAATTTGTGACCCACCAGCCTAAAGGCTATCAGTTGCCAACTACTTGCCCGGCAACCAGCAAAAACAGAGAACATTCAGTTGAAGGGTTGAATGTGAGAATGGAAAGAAAATTACTTTTCATTTTCCTGCAGAATAATGGGTTTCTTGACACTTGAGGAAAATAAAGCTGTGGTGAAGATTCTTCACACTTCATGAAATCTTCTGGAGAATTTTCCAGTGTAAAGAATACACACAGAAATGTGTTTCCTGTAGAGAAGCCTATTTCTTCCCTGCACAAAGCCTGTTCTCTTTTTCCAAAAAAAAAATTAAAAAATTCTGCACTGAATAATTCCCTAAGATTCTCTGCAAGGTGCAAATACTGACTCAACTGCATAAAATTCCGTATCTATCACCAGGAAGGCTGAATACCATTCCAAAGACTTTGTAAAAACGGAAGTAATAATAGGACAAATAAGGCCATTTGAGTCTTCTTTGTGTGTGATACAGTTTCTACCTCTTCTATCTCTAATTCATGTGAAATCTCATTAAATCTCCCTTCCAAAATAGTTTAGTGAAAAACAGTTAAGTGAAATAATGTAAATGCTTTCCTGCATTTTGGGACAATACGTGTCTTCAAATAAGTCACACAAGCTTCTTACTTATTTACATAAATCCTTCAGTGTCTGTCAGAACAACAAAGAACAAGTTTTCTGAGCAGATATAGAATTCTGATAAACAATGTTTTTGACCTGTTAGGGTAAAAAGCTTTTGCTTTACCCCAAGGAAAAGGAGATAAGGTACTTGCACACTGTTTCCCCTAGGAAATTTTTCATTTATTCCAGTCATTCTTGTAAGAGTCTTTGCACACTAATTATAACAAGTTAGACACATCCTCCAGGGATAAGAATCTTGGACAGGAAAGGTTCCAGCCAAAAGCAAAGCCTTGCATTTCTTCAGAAATACAGTTATCACCTAACAAAATCGCACATTTGCGTACACCAAATGTTTTATGCAAAACATTTGACAGAACTAATTCAAGTTCAAAATTCATGCCCTGATTATTTATGCCAGCACCACAAAGAAAGGTTTCATGTAGAAGACCTGAAGGATAAGAACAAAACAACCTCTCTTTTATTTAAAGAAATAAATAAATAAACCTAAATATTGCCATGAAAAAGAGTGCATGGGTAGCTGCCTGCCAAAAGCTCAACAGGGATTGTTAAGAGACACGTCTCTGACACACACAAACACACACACACACCATATCCTATAATAGCTTAACACTGTAGAGTACAGCATCAGGACTGGTAGTTGCCAACACAATGGTTTCAGTTCATCAGTCAAGGAACTAAAATTTAGACTAAATTACAGTGGCACTAGCACTATCATTACAGAAGACAACTGGTTTTTATGCTTTTTGCTCCATGAAAGAAAACAGTAGATGCTGGGCTTCGGGGGAGTGGGACCTTTTAGTATAGCTTTTATTCATTGATATTGCATTTCTACCTCTCAATCTTGCCACCTTCTGAAGTGTGCAGGTAGGGGAGAAGGTCTACCCAGGAACATCTGCCACGTGAAGAAGAGAGCAGATCTGTTACCTGGTATCTGGGTGGTTGCTTGTTTTATTTCTGGAGAACTTCAAAGTGTGGAACTCCTTCCCAAACTGGGCACCTGTGACATGATTCAGTAGTTTTGCAGCCAGGAATCCCTCCTTTTTTCTACTCCAGAACTGCATGAACATTCTGTGGGAATGAGATAAACTCTGAGCTTCTGAGCTTCCACTAAAGGGGATGGCAACAAATAGGCTATCCTTAGAGAAAGAAACTTCAGGGGAGACGTGACAGTGTGGAAAAGCTGTAGAGGACTGAGTGTCTTTTGTGAAGTGGACCCTCTTCTTGGGGTGACCAGAGAGTAAAACCTCTTTCTCAAGCATGCATGTAAGGCCCTTCCCCTGGCCTGGCCAAACTAACCTATGGCTGGCTGTCCAAGAAAGCAATTAAGCTGGGAGTCCCCATTGGCCACATAGGGCTCAGGGAAGTTTCTCAGACAGTGGGAAGAAGATGCTGTCCTCCCTGTCCTGCTCTTCCCCCAAGTGCTGCAAATGGGGGAGGGGGAAGAGGAGCAGAGCCCATCCTAGCTGACAAAAATTCATTAAATACAATAAGACTGTCCAGTCCAGAAATCCAATCAATGTTTTCCTCCACCCAACTAATCAGGATTAGTATAGTTTGGCTTTGTTCTTCTACTGCCACTTACTTCCCCCAGTCTTGGCAGTTTTGTAAATTTTCCATGAGATATATATCAGTTCAAACAGGGACTGCAGGAAACTCATAGGGAACATGATTTGGACCAAAAGTCTTTTTTTAAAAATAAATCCCCTTTTCAAGTTGTTAAAAGTGATTAAGATTTCATCATGCTCTCTAGGATCTTTGGAGCACAAGTCTTTATAAAAGCTTAGTCTGTATAAAAGCTTAGAATGAATGAATGAATGAACGAACATGTAGCTCAAATGGTAGAACTTCACCTATCAAACTAATGAACCAACTTACCAGAGCCTACGTATACAGTCCCTTAGAGGCTCAAGTGATAAACTTGTTAAATCTTACTTTTATGGCACAACAGGTCTGATAACTCTCAAGCAATGGAAGAACACTTTGCCTCATAAACTTACAAATGAGACTGTCAATCAGGAAAAGACAAGCTACTTACTGATTGGTGACATTTCAAAAAACTCTTTGTTTTAATGTTTTAATTGAAACGTATTCTTGTGTTATACCACGAATGTTCTGTGTACACTTACCAGAACATTTTTTTTATTTGTTTGAAGCATTTTACATCACTTCTTAGTTGAAAAGTTTATCTTTCATTTAAATTAGCTGGTACAACAGAGCACACTGGCAGAAAAATACAGCAAAATACAACACTATTGGTTGTAACTAAAGCTGAGGCATA
The DNA here is from genome assembly GCA_948474755.1 of Ctenosaura bakeri. NCBI lineage: Eukaryota > Metazoa > Chordata > Lepidosauria > Squamata > Iguanidae > Ctenosaura > Ctenosaura bakeri. Next base: position 179,444 of record CAOLHI010001155.1, on the reverse strand, counting down.
TATATAAAACAGATGAAAAAATGACCTTGGCTATTTGCCCTGTGTGGTACTCAAGATCTGGTTTTTATAAGAGCAGAGGTGGAATGGACTTTCAGATTTTCAGTTATATTACAAAGCCACGGCCTTCACGTGATTAAAAGACTGGGTTGATTTACAAGATATGAGAATGCTGGCACTGGAAGGTGCGGACTTGAGGATGGGATGGCATGCCTATATGTTTTATGACAAAGCAATAAGATTTCAAGCATCATTACATTAGGAAATCACTTTTGAAGATATGGAATGAATATAAGATTAAAAACATAAGACAGCTTACCACATGGGTGTCCAGTCCCCTCAGGAAGCCTTCTTCGGCAGATGGATTAAAACAGACAAATGGTTGCGATATGAAGACATATTAGAGAAATCAGTCTTAAATAATTTCAAGATCAAAACAAGAGAAAAATTGGAGCTAGAAGGAATAACATTAAGTTGGTTCCCATACAGACAGTTAACTGAAAGGTTTCAAATGGACTTAAAGACATATGGAATAGAATCAAAAGAGAAAACGGGGATTATTAAACGGCTATTTGAAAATCCCCCTCATTTATTATCACATATATATCAAGAAATAATATAACAGGAAAGGCAAGAAGAAACAATTAAGTCAGCAATGATCTTATGAGCTCAAAATATTGGACATTCAATTCAGTTAGAATTCTGGGAAGAAAGTTAGAAAAAAAAAAAAATTACAGTTGCCCAGAATTTGACAGAGAACTATTACAAACTGCTTCATAGATGGTACATGACACCAGACAAATTAAAAAAGATTTACAATACAGGTACTGGTCTGTGTTGGAAGTGTCAGAAAGAGGTTGGTACGATATATCACATGTGGTGGTCATGTCCCAAAGCTAAGAAATATTGGACTGATGTACATAAAAAAAATTGTGCTATAATGAAAGTTCAGTTTGCTAAGATACCGGAATTGTATTTGTTAAATATGACAAAGGTATTTGATGGTACTGAAGTATAGAAATATTGGCGAATAATTCTTTATATGATAACAACAGCCCGGATAGAATATGCAAAGCTTTGGAAAACTCAACAAATACCTACAATAGAACAATGATGGGGAACACTTATGGAAAATAGAAATGCTAATATAGTTTCATAGAAACTAAAGGGGAAAACAGATGATGAGATCAAAAAGGAATGGCAGATTGTAACGGGTAATTGCTGGGTACTGTTAAATGAAAATGAGTAATTCATGGTTAAGATAACTAATGAGGAGGCTACTGATGTAAACCATGGAACTGTAATGTAGAGAATGAAATGCAAGAACTATCATGTAACATCATCAGCATAAAGCTGTACATTGATATAACTATGTTAAGAGATGTTGGAAATGAAATCTAGATCAGTGTGGAAGATCAAAAATATTTCATGTAAATTAACAGTAATAATGTTTGCTTTATATGTGAAATTTGAATAAAATGATATAAAAAAAAATCTGGTTTTTCTGAGAGAACATATACAACAAACAATATTGTTTATCATTCCTGAAATGTTGTCTGAATTTGAAAATATTTTTCACAGAATTTATGTTTGCCACTTTGTCTTTCAATAAACACACAGGCCTTTTCTAGATTTTGATTTACACTATTTCTTTCTCCATATTGAAATTTTAATTCCTAAACATCTAAAAATCTTTAAATAACATTTACTATCCTGCATTAACTTGTGATATCATTTACATTATGTAAATAAATGTTTTAGTACATAAATCTATGTCAATATGACAAATACTAAAAAATTTCCTATAGCAACCACTGTATTTTCATCAATTCATAACAAACTAATTAAACATGTCATTGCATTCATTTTATTTATTTCTGTTGCAACTGCCTCCTCTTCATTTTCTCCAATTGCTTCACATTCTTCCTCCGAATATCAATCATTAACACTCACAAAAGGAATGAGAGGGAAAACTGATGCTCTCTGAATAGTACAGACAAAAGGAAACTCTGAAAATCAGCAGATCAGTAGAACCTAGTTCAGTGCCAAAACTGCATTACATAAATGAAGTCCCATTTCTTGCATTTCATTTTTTTAAAATATCAGATAACAGAACTGAGAAAACACTTTGAATTCTGGGGCTTGTCTGAGCACTAAGGAGATGGTTTGACTTGGCATGAAACAGTTCCATCATTTCTTTCTCTTTTCTCATTACACTTAAATTAGAATTTCTCAGTGAGGAAATTATGACAAACTCTAAATGAACTCTAAGCAAATATTTAAACAGGAACAGCTCTAAATATGTGACAATTTTGTGTAATTCATGCACACTGCCCTTAATAACAAATAACCCTGCACATTTCCTTGGCAAGTCTTCACCACTGAATTTAATACATGTAGCATGTGAATTTTTGTAAAATTTACTTTTACTATGGTGTTTACATTTTGGTCCACACCTAAAAATGTGCTTATTATAGCACATTGCATGAATAAAAGAGCAATTATTTCTCAGTGGCATGTAAAGTACATAGTGATGTCAGCAGCATTAAATTCCAGTGCCGAGCTAGGAAACAGCTCCATTCAGTTCAACTTAAAAAAAAAAAATCAATATTACACTAATTTTAATAAGAAAGGAAAGATTTAGTTTATTTTTAGTTCAGACATGCAGTCATGTGCAAGGTAATTCAATACTCACTGTAAAAAAAATGAAGTATGAAAATTGTTTTACAGCTGGTTTTAATCAGCTTCCTTTGTTTTAGCGTTAGAAATAACCTCCCGAAGATATATACAAGCTGCATATCCTACAGGTAATAGCATCCAGATGGGATGCTCTTATTGAACATCATGCTCAATATCATAAAGAATATACTGTGAAACAAGCACCTTGGCATAAACCTTGATGTTGAGTTATAGAGCTTATTCCCTAGTACTTGCATGTACTGAAACTATGCAAAACTACTCATACACTGAGCAAAGAAGTCTTCAACTCAGACAAAGCTTTAAGCAATCTGCAAAGGCAAATATTAACTTGCCTATATTATGATACTTCAATCTATTCTTGTAGCAGTACAACCCAAAGAATTGTGCACAGCAAATCAACTTGATCTTTTTCTGGAACCATTTCAACTGGGTTTTATGTCAGTATTGCCTCAGTGATCCTGTTGGACTTGCTAAACCAGAACCAATTGCTGAAAGAGAGTCTGTAGTCTCCTGCTCGTTTTAAATTTGATTTTCTGGTTTGCTACTGAAGTTCAATAGCACTGTTTTAGGGAGAGATTTCACCCTGCAAAAATGGCCATGGGGGGGGGCACATGTAGCCCACAGGCTGCTTGTGTCCACTCGTCTGTTAGACCAATCACCAGTCTCCAATACAGCTGACAATCCAATTCTTCAATATTTAAGGATATGATGGAAGTGGAGATACTGTTCTGTAGCAGTGCAGGGCTTATTAGGTGTTTGCAAAGGGCTACTTAGTAGTGTTTGTTTGAACAGAGCGACTAAGACCCCAAGTATTATTAAACGCACCAGGAATTCAGAAGACAGATACCAGTGTTATTACATTCAACTTCACCTTTCATCTTTATACCCAAGAGCTATAGTGTTCATTCCCCATCAGTGCCCAAGAAGCAGTAAGTGGATGGTGATCTTCAAACTAATGAGGAATCTTGACAAGATTTTTATGGAGAGTGAATCAGATTATGTAAAGCTGCTGTTGGTAGTTGGTAGAAACCCCACGTTGCTAGTTCTATCACACTATCTCTGGGATTGCTGGGAATTGGCAAGGAAACAAGCAACATGAATTCTTAGGTAGCAGCTTTTTACATTTCTTTTTAACCTGTAGTTAACTCTTCATTACTTGCTTCTGCAGTGCCGTCGCTACACATTCCTAGAGAATAAGGATCTAACTTTTGTCATACATCCTTGGTAAATTCCAAACTTATTTATTACACTTCAGTAACTGTGAAAATTGCACAAAAGCTGGAAATAGAATTGGCAGAAAGGACTGTAAGAGTCTATCATCTCCACTGAGTAGCAATCGTTTGGGGGGCACACCTCAGGTTCCTGGATTCTATTATTTACTTGCCTATAAATTATATTCAGATATATCTCAGAGTACTAAGCTGAATATAACCAAGTTAAGAAAAGATATTGCATAAGATCTAGACAGATAAGTGGGCTTCAGGCTGAGTTCATGAAGCAAGACAAACACAATTAAAGTAAACATTTTACTTAGAAGCAACTATTTAAAAGTCAAAGTTGGTCTGTTTGTGAGTTTGTCTGTTTGTGAGTTTGTCTGTTTGTGAGTTTGTCTGTGTCAGTTAGGTGAAGACCTCATACGAGTGGCTGAGTAAGGCAAGAAGACCTCATATGATTGGCTGGCTGTGAAGATTCTATGGAATCCTGGGGTTGGCAGTTCAGGGAGCGGCCTTTAGAATTCTCAGCCAAGAGCTCTTCGGCCTCAGGTCGGTTGCTATGGAGATGAGGCCTACCATCAATAAGGATGCCAGGAGGCACATGTGAGAAAAATTAAAGTGACATCCACAACACAGTTACAAGGTCTTCTCGCCTCACACAGTAGACTGTATGGGTTCCATATGTGAGGAATGTTAAAGCTGAAATTCAAAACAAAAAATGCTTCCAGGAAAACATAAAGCCATTGCACAAATTCAACAGAAAGCAAATAAAATCAAAAGTGGGAGGAGGTGAGGCTACAGAGTGAGGGGCGTGGCCACTGTAGGTAGTGGCATGGCTGAAGTGCGTGGGGGTTTGGCTAGGGCACGCGGGCTGTGGCTACAGACCAGGATGCCCCAAAAGCATTGCCGCCCAGGGCAAATCACTCCCCCGCCCCCACATCTCTATGCAACTGACACCAGTACATCAATGTTGTCAGAGAACACAAACTGGATTGGGGACTATGGGGAAAAGCTATAGGTATTGGAATATGCTGGTTGCTATGGAGACGATGCCTAGCAGTAAGGAGGAGGACAGTGTATTCCCTCAGGAACCCAACCTCTGATATGTTAACAACTCTGAATACAGATTGGATTGGGGAATATGGGGATAACTTACAGGTACTGGAACAGGCTGGTTGCTATGGAGACAAGGCCTAGCAGCAAGGACAAAAACATTGTCTTTCCTCAGGAACCCAACCAGTGTATGTTAACAACTCTAAATATAGATTGGATTGGGGAATATGGGGAAAAGTTACAGGTACTGGAGAAGATGGTTTGGTGAGTTCTTAAGAAGAAAATAAAATCCCAAGCAACGCTGGGTAAATATACTAGTTGTTTATATTGTTTGTGGAATTCCTTTACTCATCTCCTGCAAGTATTTTCAAAAATTTAATGCATTGTTGGGGAGGGGGTCTTTCTCCTAGAATATTTATGCAAAGAATGCAACTTCCAATTCAAGAAGGTGGGTCTGGTTTTTGAGACTCAGTACATATCAACAAGCGTATCTGCTATCCCATACTAGACTTTGGACTTCTTTACCCAAAAAGGGTAATCTACCATGGTCAGTTTTGGAATCCTCTTTTTTGGTACCTTTATTTAATTGGATCGGATTAGGTTTTCGATTTGTAAAATCAGGTAGTTAAAACAGATAGCTACAGCCTGAACAGCTAATGCCATGTGGCAAATATTATCATGCCAATTACAATTTGATCCATATGCCCATGCTAAACTGACCTTATGATGAAATTCTGCTTTAAAGATTGGGGGGGGAAGATCATTACTAATAGAAGACATGAACAGAAAATGGGATTTCTAATATAAATAAATTATTAGATATTGATTATGACTTCCAGTCCTTCTCAAATTTCTAAGATGAATTTAATTTACCTTTATCAGCTAATGACAATACAGGCATTCCCCACTTTTCACTGATCCATTTTTTGACTATGTGCTTTTTCAATGCTTTGACATTATAACAGGAACCCACTAATTCAGTATGTGGTCCACACAAATAAGCAGAGGGCACACTACAGTCCTCAAAATGGAACAAAAAGATGGGGTTTCACACAATGCTTTTGTGACCGTCCTTTTTTTTTCTTTTTTCTTTACTCAGCACCATCTTCCATTCAGTCTGTGTACTGCATCCCTCGCTTATTTGAGAGATTATGGACCAGAGCGCTGTCGGTTCCACTTTTTGACCATTTTCAGTTTTTGACAGTGCTTCAGTCTCTAAGCTGTTGAATAAGCTAGGAATGCTTGTACTTATAATTACAATACTTCGCAGAACGTAGATTTGGCCCTGCAGCTACTAGTGCCTTTGAGGTTCCTTTAATTTTAGAACCATTTAGAGAGGCTGAATGAGTACCTAAGCTAACTATCTATAAAAGTCAAAGTTTGTATGTCTGTTTGTCTGTTTCAGGAGAAGACCTCATACAATTGGCTGTGTGAGGTGAGAAGACCTCATATAATTGGCTGGCTGTGGAGATTCTATGGAATCCTGGAGTTGGCAGTTCAAGGAGGGGCCTTTAGAATTCTCAGCTGCGAGTTCTTGGGCCTCAGGCCAGTCGTTATGGAGACAAGGACCACAGCAAGAAGTAGGACAGTTTATTCCCTCAGAAACCAAACCTCTGTTATGTTAACGACTCTGAATACAGATTGGATTGGGGAAAATGGTGATAAGTTACAAGTACTGGAAGAGACCAGTTCCTATGGAGACAAGGCTCAGCAGCAAAGAGGAGGACAGTGCATCCCCTCAGGAACCCAACCTGTGTATGTTAACAGCTCTGAATACAGATTGCATTGGGGACTATTGGGAAAAGTTAGAGGTACTGGAATAGGATATTTGCTATGGAGAAGAGGCCTAGCAGCAAGGAGGACAGTGTATTCCCTCAGGAACTCAACCTCTGTACGTTAAGAATTCTGAATACAGACTAGATTGGGGAATATGGAGAAAAGTTACAGGTACTGGAGAAGACAGTTTGCTGAGTTCTTAACAGGAAAATAAAATCCTGGGCAACGCCAGGTAAATATGCTAGTGTGTGTGTGTGTGTATTTATAGATAGATAGATAGATAGATAGATAGATAGATAGATAGATAGATAGACAGACAGACAGACAGACAGATAGATAGATTGACAGACAGACAGATAGAGATATATGTCTGTGTGTGTGTGTGTTATCTACAAAAAGATATGATGTAGACGATATATAGCAGGAATGGAATAAGGGAATGTTCAATGGTCTGCAGCTTTAACATCTATATGAAGTATGACTACAGGTCTCTGATTACACCCCATACAACAAAAACGGCTGTTCTGACTATAATGAATACCACAACATTTTTTCCAATAAAGGCCTATCTAAACCATCTAATTGTATAATACCATTAGTGCTTCTCTGACTCATATGTTTTTGAAAAGCTCCATAGTTGCCTCATTTTGGAGGGAAGTAATAACATTAATAAATTTAGTATTAGAAAGTTCTTTGGTATTCAGCAATGCACATATTCTCTTAAAACTATTTACCTATGTCTTGGAACATAAAACATGCTCAGAGGAAATGGCTCTCTCATGCCCTCTTGAGTGCAAAAAGACTGATATTCCAGTATTGGAAATATAACAGACCCCTACCTATGATCTGATGAAAAGAAGATACAACAACACGTGCAACATTTGAAAAAGTAATGGAATTTACAAATGGACTTATATACAGATAATTGGCCTGCTTTTATTGACATTTATGAATAACAATTTCTCTTTTTTATCTGTTTATCTATTTTATCTCTTACTGCTGTAACACTGTGATACATAACCAAGAGCCTTACAATGTAAGGCTTACTTTGCATAACTTACTTTGCATGACTATTTAAAAATAATTTTAAACATTAAAAAGCTCAGGTTGCTGGCTGGTTGCCAAGAAAGCCCCAAATAGCTTGGAGGCAATTTATTCTTAGGATCCCTTTAGCTCAAATAAACACCACCATCTCCTGAGAACTTTAGCGGAGGCCCTGCTCTGCATCACATCTGCACTGAAGATCTGACTGTTAGAGACACAAGATAATAACTTCTTTGGATCTCCCTTCATAAGAAAGGCAGTCTAAAATTGGCAGATTAAGTATCTAGCTGGCAGAGGGAGGCTCTTTTGAGATAAGTTTTCACCATTTTGTTGTGCTGCCTTTCTTTGATTTCCTTCTGGTTTTCATTCTGTTCTATATATATTTAAAAGGGAAACATTCCAAGAATACAGAGGAAATTCTGGCCCTTAATTGAAAAGCAGTTTGGAAGCTAAAGTGTTACAAAAGTTATGCAGGCAGTTCCTTGTTGCAGAGTACATGTTCACATATACATTATAAATAAATGCTAAAGGGATGTTCAAAGTCAATGAAAACTGAAACAAGTAGCAAGTGTCAGTGTCAAAACAACCTATTTAATCAAAAAGAGAAAGAAGAACAATTAGAAAAAGACAGACAAGAACAGATAAATAAAACAGATGATGATGGACGAGAATATTCCCTTTTTGTTTCGGAATTTAGGGGTTCTGATTATTATTTCAATGCCACAACAGAAGTAACAGCTAGGAATATTAAAAGAAGTCAGATAGAAATCTTTGACAGTTTTAGCCACCAAGGTTTGAGATCAGAAAATAGAAGAGAGAGAAACTGAAAAGCTGTTAATGTGATGCATTAAATTAACTAGAGGTATATACCATGATGGATGCTTGAGTCTGAATGATTCCAAACTGACTGAGCAGATGGATTTGGTTTCTTATGGGGCCCCCTCCAACTCTATGATTTTATGATTCTATAAATGAAAGTCAAGATATAAATGTATCAAAGGGCTGAAGCAGCTGACAAAATCAAAAATAAGGCAGTTCCTGTTCTCAGGTTTACAATCTAAAGGGAAAAACATATGACAAAAAGGGATTATGAAGGAACAGGGACCAAACCTAAGCACTAATCTTCAGTGTGTGGTAGCTCATCAAGTCATAGTGATGGATCTAAACACAGTGGAAGAGCTGCTGCTTCCCCTCCTCCTGGGACATCAGAAATTGGTAGCTGGAAACTGAAATGAAGACGGCTCTTCTCTCTAGTTCCAATAAGGCACAAGACAGCCACCTGTATGATCCTACTTTTCTGTCTGATGATTTCAGCAGTCTCTATGGAAATTTTCCTTGCTGAGGCATCATGGCTATGAAACATTCTTCCAAGGAAGAGACACATAAGATCATCTCTGCCTACATCTGAGTTAGCAATGAATACATAATGAATACATATTTTTGTACTCTATGACACCATGGTTCAGAGTTCTATGACTCAGGTTTAGAGAAGGGCAACAAGGATGATAAGAGGTATGGAGAACAAAGCATCTGAGGAAAGGTTGAAGGAACTGGGGGTGACATGATTGCACTCCTTAAACATCTCAAGAGCTGTCATAGAGAGGAGGGGACAGGCCTGTTCTCTGCTACTCCACAGGACCAAACTAGGTCTAATGGTCTGAAGTTATACAAGAGTAGATTTTAATTGAACATCAATAGGAACTTCTTGACAATAACAGTGGCTTAGCCATGGAACTAACTGCCTAGAGGGGAGGTGGGATCTTGTTCTCTGGACATCTTCAAAAAGAGGCTAGGCAGCTACCTGCTCTGGATGCTTTAACTGGAGATCCTGCATGGAGCAGAGCATTTGACTCAATGACTCAAAAGGCAACTTCCAAAACTATGATTCAATGATTCTATGATTCTATGATACTCTATCTAATAACTATCTAACATTCTTCTAGAACAGTTTACAAAATAAAATAAACCAACAAACAGCCATCTGTAACCAGCCAGCTAGTGGCTGTATGTGAATCAAAAGATATTTGCTTGCCAGCAAAAGGAAAGCACTGAGGAAGCCACTAGCTTCCCACAGAAGGGAGTTCCATAGCTTGGGAGCAGCTGTAAAGAAGCTCCTCTCGTGTGCTCCCCAAACATCCCTGAGAGAGTAGTAGGACCAAGGCACAACCATCTCTAAAGGATCTCAAAATACAGCCAAGCTTGTATGAGGAGACCTTGACCCAAGCCATATATAGTGCTTTATTTTTTTATTTTTTTTATTTTTTTTTTAATTTTATTAAACTATAACAAAAAAACAAACGAAAAATAAAACACCATGTGTTATACATAATAGTGAATTAAAAAACAAACGAACAAAACAAAACAAAAAATTTTTTCCCTCTTTTAAACAATGCAAACTTATATTATTGTTTTTCCCTTCCCCTAAAATCATAAACTTGTTCAGCTTGTTCCATTCATACAACTTATACATTTTTGTTACGTATCTTCAATTCTTATTTTCATTATATTCATTTTTATTATTATACTTTCACTCTTAATTCAATATTTTTCACTCCCATTTAATCTCTTACTATTATTAATTATAAACTTATTACTTAATATCTCTAATAATAACCTCTCTCTAAAACCAATTACCTTTTAATTTTTTTCCCCCCTTTTAAACATTGAACATCACATATCAAATTACATCTATAAATCACAAGTTTAACACACACAGATAATAAACAATATAAAAATACAAAATAAAAGATAAAAGTAATAATAATAAAAAAAACCCACCCCCCAGAGCCAACTTTTTATTTAATCCACTTTCCAAAATTGCCATTCTTCTTTTAACAGGGTAGCATTACCATCTCTTTTCAGAACTTTTTCTAAAAATATTTTCCAAATTTCTTCAAAATCATTTGTTTTTACCAAACCTTTCATAAACCTAATTCTACATGTTAGTTTATCATTAATTGCAATTTTCCACACTTCTTTATACCATTCTTCTATTTGAAATTTTTCATTTGTCTGCCATTTTTTTGCTATTATTAATCTCACTGCAGTTAACAAATTTGTTATTAATTCTTTCTTTGCCTGAGTACAATCTACCTTATTATATATGGACAACAACGCTATATTTGGACATACTGGTATTTCTAATCCTATAATCTCTTTTATCTCTTTAAAAACCTTTTGCCAAAATTCCTTTATCTTGTTGCAATTCCACCACATATGCATATATGTACCAATTTCTTGACATCCTCTCCAACACAATCTTGAATATTTCTCATCTATTTGATTTAATTTCACTGGAGTCAAGTACCATTTCCAAACTATTTTATAATAATTCTCTTTTATTCTTATTGATAATTTTTTTAAATGGCGTTGTTCCCAAATTTTTCTCCATTCTTGTATATCTATAGTTTGTACTGTCTCTTCCTCCCATATTTTTCTAAGATAATCCTCTTCTTGTTCTTTTGCTAATATTTTATATATTTCTCTTGTTGTACCTTTTAGTATTTCATTTTCTTGCATATTTTCTCTTTGAATAATAATTTGTTCAAATTTAGTATATTCTTTAAAATCCTTAACATATCTTTTCATACTCTTTGTCCATTGCTCTAGTTGTATATAATTTAACCAAGATATCTTAGTTTCCTGCAATCTCTCTTTCATTCTTTCTTTATTTATCATTATTTTCATCCAATCTTTTAATCTATATATTTTTTGTTTTTTTATTTCTTTCTCTATTATTTCTCTTAAATTTATTGGAAATTTTTCCGTCATTACTATCGGAGTTAATATTGATATATTCGGTATCAATTTTCTTTTATTTTTCTTCCATATTTCTATTATATTTTTTATAAAAGGATTTTCTATTTTTTCCATTTCTTTCTTTGAAAAATTCCTAAAAAATATATTCTCTAATTTCATCTCAATATTCTTATCTTCTGTCTCTAACCAATCTAAATCGCCGTTTCCTGAAACTCCATCTATGATATATCTCAATTGATTTGCATAATAATATCATTTTAAATTTGGAAGTCCCAGGCCACCTTCTTTATATATAGTGCTTTAAAGGCCATAACCAGCACCAGAAACAGACTAGTTGCCAATGGAGTTGTTGCAGTAAGGAGTTTCTATTCTTTCTATAACCAGCTCTGTTTATCTGTACAGAACATTTTGGATTTGTTGAAGCTTATCAATACTTTCTACAGTCTCATGCAGAATGTGCCGCAGTAATTCAAAAGGGATAGAACCAAGCCATGTGTGCCAAGATATGACAGACTAGTGCTCTAATTTACAACTTGTGCATTAGTTTAACTACAAAGGCACAGCTGGATATTGTTGAAATTTCGGCACCCAGGTCATGGCTGAGTCCATAAGGTAGAGATGTGTGTTAAAATATGCATGTTAAAATGTAGATTTACATGCTTTGAGTATTTCCCTGAAACAGAAAAGTGGAATAAAAGTACTTAGAAACACAAATACTCAATGCTGACTGGCTTCAATCAGGCATCAGAATAATCAATGGTTTATCATGATGGGAATGAATGAACCTGGTTTCTCTGTGGCTTTTCAGCCTCTGCCCCCACCCCTGTGTAACACAAGGAGTTTGTTTGGTTTTGCTTCTGCTGTTCACTGACTGCAATACAGCATGTTATACAAATCCTAAGCTGAAGTTCATCTTAGCAACTGTTTGTTAAGATGAGCCACTTTAGTAAGCGTGGTTTGAGTCACATGATTTAAAATAAACTGCAGTGAAGATAAAAATACAGTTTATCAGATTCAAATGATGCATCACATAAAATTTTAAAAACTCCTCCTTGCAGCCCTGCTGGTGCAGGAGAGGGAAGAATACATGCAAGCTCAAGAGGAGTCAAGGCTCACTCTTGTCCTGATATAAACCATTGCTCCTTCTGAAGTCTGTACACTCACTGTACATTAATTGATTAAGCAGTAGATTAACTGGGACATAATAACAACAGTGTTCAAATCAGCCATCATGTATAAGCCACAGCAAAACGAAAGTTGGTTCCCAGTTAAATGCATTTAATCTGTTTGGATGTAAATCTTGCTTTTAAATTGATAGTTTTATAGTACACAATTGGACACCATACTTCTAACTCTTCACTGTGAAGAACGTCATTATTGCTACTGCAAAACTGGAACAAGACAGATGAGAAAGCAACATGCTAGTAGCATGCCTTGAAGAGAAGGAGAGGAAAATGTTGCCCCCAAGAACTCCCTTTTGTATTTTGGTAACATGAGCACTGACTTTTTGAAAGACCAATTATTTTTATACGGAAAGGAACAAAATTATAAAGACTAATAAATGATGGGCAGTCTTACTAAACATGCCTTAAGAGCATATACTACTTCCAAATATATACTGGCATAATTGTATCCCTTGATTTGGCCAAACTGTCAAGTAACTATCCATCAGGAAAAAGAAAGAAGGATAATATTACAAGTAACTGTTACAAGTAACTGCCTTAGAAAGCTTTAGGATATCAAATTCTACTGCATTCTTAGAATTTACAAATTGATTGGCTGCTAAGGCTGGTTTAGTTGTCTGTTCCATTTAGAAACCTTACACACAGGAGAAGAGTGGCATCACATTGAACTTGACAAGCAACAAGGGAATGATAGTTTGCTTTGCTTGTGTTTTCTTTTCTCCCTGCCCTTCAAGATTCAGGCACAAAAATGTGTAAAAATTGCTGCAGCAGGCACTTATTTAAAGCAATTTCTGGTTTAGTGTTTTATAAAGCCCAAGAGCAAAATATTCTAGAGCTACCACAGTTTCCAAATCTACTAAATTAAGAGTCTTAATTTTAAAAAAAATGAGAAAAACCTGAAATACATTTGAATTCAACTGTACGTACATTTTTGTTGCAAAGCTCATCTTCTATAATACTGAATGTACATAAAACTGAAAATGTATGTGATTCCTATTTATTTCATTTATATTGACTTCATTTATTTATTTTCTAATGGACTCATTTCAGGAAAACATCTAGTAGCTCAATCCTATGCATATATACTCAGAAGTATGTATAATTTGAAAGCCAGCAGAGACCATGTTTCAGTTTCCTGCTAGGTCAAGGAAACCTACTGGGTGACCTTGGCATGTAACACAGCTCCAGAAAACACTGTGATGGGTCACTTTTGGGTCACTGTACATTGGAAACAACTTGAAGGCACATAGAAACAACATACAATTTAGTTCAATGGGACTTACAGATATTCAGGGAAGAGAGTGCCAGAGTGGTTTGGTGGCATGTATGTTGGACTAGGACTCTGGAGACCAGGGTTCTAATCCCTGCTTGGACTTGGAAGATTGGGTGACCTTGGACAAGTCACTGGGTGACCTTGGGCAAGTCATTCTCTCAGCCGCAGAGGAAGCCAAGGGCAACCCCCCTTTGAACAAATCTTGCCAAGAAAGCCCTACAATAGGTTGGCCTTAAGGCTGCCATAAGCTGGAAATAATTTGAAGGTACACAACAACAAATCAGTAAGTCAGGGAGCCTGGCCAGGTCCTACATTTAAAAGTACAGTAGCCCCTCCACATTTGCAAGGTTTAGGGGCACAGAACTCTCAGGAAAGAGGGGAAAATGTGAATAATTCCCCCTCGTGATTCCCCTCCCACTCCCCTCCAAAGCTTCTCCACTTCTATTCCTTTGCCTCTGCCTCAGCATTTCTTGTACTTTCCCCTCAGACATAGAAGAGGGGAGTTCTGGAGTTCTAGTTACCTCTGGCAGCCATCTTGACAAAGGAGCACCTGACCAACCAGCAGCCAATACACTGCAGAATGTGCAACCACATGGCAGAGAGGCCACACCCTCTGCAGTGGAAGGGGGGCTTTGGTCACCCAAAACGAAAAAAAAAAAAAAACTCCATTTGAAACATGAGCCACACAAGCCTGGGGTAAGGAACACAAGGGTTGGGAGGAAGAAAAGTGAGGGAAGCAAGCACATGTCTCACAAATAATCAAATTTGTGAATGTCAAACCTGCAAATCTGGAGGGAGGACTGTACTTTCCGAACCTGCAGTATACAATGCAGCTAACTTTCTGTAATTAGTTCTGGGTACTGCCCCAGTATTCTGGAAAGACTTGCTCCCTTTGCTTTTCCCTCTCAACCTTCTCTTTCCTAGTTCCCACCCCTAGTTTTAAGAAGTTCCCCTTTTTTGTGAAAAGTAATTGTGACAGACTTTCTTGGCAATGTCCCATTGATCTTTTACTGCAAGGTCATCCTCCATCTCATCAGTTCCATGACTAAGTGATCCTTAAAAGTTTTGTTTTGTTTTTAAGAAATTTCCCTTTGTCATGACTGAAACATGCATTGTAGGGTATCGAAGGGTAACTGAAGTCATACACCGAAAACTTTTCACAAGGAGTGATTATAAGTCTTCAGTGCTTCTAGGGAATGGTATTGTCATTCCCAGTGATTCTGTAAAGAGGCCTCTTATTTTGGAAGTTTCTGGTCTACTTCTCACTATGTCCTTTTTTCTCTTCCAGTGGCAACATAGATAGAGTTCCTGTCTCCATCCTTTTTTACAGAATAAGTGATCACATCAAATTCATTCTTACCACTCTATGCTTCTATTATTTTCTCTATATCCACATTCTTCTTTAAAACCAGGCACTTCCAGCTCTTTCCATTAGGGCCTATACGTAGCGTCCTTGTGCAAAACATTTCTAGTACATTTTCCCTGTGACCCTTTGACTCCTCTGATGGGCTGCCATGTTTTATTACACTTGATTCTGGCCTATTTCCACTTCCTCCTACTTGGGCGACTACAAGTATTTTTACCTTTTTCCCTCACAGAGAAGAATTATCTATGTCCCATTCACTCTGGGTCCCTTATTGGGAAAAAGGCCTCTTCCAACCCTGTGATTCTATATATCAAATTAATATATTAAATACATAAATGCTGGGTACCATAGTTCAAAATGAATTTTGACAAACTGAAACATGTCCACGAAAGGGCAACAAAGACAGTAAAAGATAGGTACATTAAGTTCTGTGAGGAATAGCTGTGGATGTTTCTCTTGGAGAAGAGAAAACTGAAAGGAGATACAATAACCACACTTGAATATCTGAAGAGATGCCATATAGAAGATGGAGGAAGTGTGCTTTCTGCTGCTCCAGAAGCTGGGACATGAACCAATGGACTCAGTTTACAAGACAAGAGATTCCACCTGAACACTAACAAGAACCTCCTGACTGTAAGAGCTGTTTGACAGTGGAAGAGATTGTCTCAGAGGGCGGTAGACTCTCCATCCTTAGAGGTTGTAAAGAGAGGCTTGATGGCAATCTCTCAGGAACATTTTAGTTGTATACTCCAAAATGGCAGGGAATTGGGCAAGATGGTCTTTGCCATCCCCTCCAGCTCATGATTCTATGACTGTATGAATCAATTATAATGTCTTAAAACAGATTCTGTCTGCTGCCAGATTTCCTGCCGGGGTCAGCTTACAAGCTATTCCATCATCTTTATGATATTAGGCACCATGGCTCTGATTCCTGTCACTTTTGTATTGGTTTTTTTGGTCCCTAGCCAGCACTGTCTCAATTACACATGACATCCACATTGTTTGACTACTGAGGCAAGTCACCATTTGGTCCATAACCACAAAACAAAATTAACGGCTGTTAATGTCTTTACTGAAAAGATGCCTACTGGCAGGAGCTAACATATGTTCATTTCTGAGGAAGTGGATTTTTTTAAAGAGATCATTTCCTTCTTCCTCCCCCATTCCTTATGATCAGAGGATGTGTCACATTTGAAGTGGAAGACTGTTCAACATCCTCCAAGGCTTCTGCACCGCCTTCCCTGTCACTCTGAACTTCTTCAGGTTGATTACCCTGGGCCATTTCTGCCCTACACTGTTCTAGTGCTATTATTCCACTTTCAACATCCTATGGAATCCTGGGGTTTGCAGTTTAGGAGGGACATTTGGAATTCTCAGCCAGAGAACTCTTTGGCCTCAGTAAATTACAAATCCCAGGATTCCACAGGATGTTGAAAGTGGAATAATAGCAGTAGAACAGTGTAGGGCGGAAATGGTCTTGGTCTCAAGGCACTGAATCCATTCCTGAGAGCCAGGAGTTTATTATGCTAATTCCTGAGCCACAAAACTTCCTCATAGGCCACATGCTGTACATGGGATATGAAACATAGAACAATACGCAAAATGGCCCCTCACAGCCTGGTAGTTTTATAGCATTTTTGTTCATTGGGTTAATTTGAAAAGCTAAGTTGTTAACCATCAATATTTAGCATCCCTCAACTACTCCTGCTTCCACAACATTTTGATAAACCCATACAGGTGCTTAACTTATAATTTTGACTCTTTGGGACTGGGGCTGATGCTTTTATCGCTGCTCATGCTCGCTGAGCTGAGGTCCCTTGCAGGCTCGTTCAAATGCCTGAACTACCCTCCAACAAACTCCCCATGTGTGTGCTTCCTCTGGCTCATTCACAACTGTCCTATGACTGACATATAGAGAAAGTTGTGTACCGGCTGGTCCAGTCTCCAACTATTGATTCCCTACAAGCAAAAGAAGCTCTTCCAACAACCATGTGCTAAATCACACAGCAACCACCTATTTCTACTTGTTCCACCACTGTCACACAGAATCCTGTTTGCTACTCTTGTTCTGCAAGCCCTGTTCTGTTTTCCTGTTCTGGACCACTCTAATGCTGATTAATAATTAGGATAATCTATGTACATCTGGGCACAAAGCAGGGTCTCCTCACTGGGATACCTTTAAAAACTACTAAGCACACAACAAGAACAAGAACAACAACAACACATCACAATCATCATCATGTTGTTTTTTATTACCAATTTCTGACTGTGGACCAAGTCAGGGAACAACAACAAACAACACACCACACATAGAATCAGTTAAAAGAGCATATCAAACCAATGCATATTAAAATCCATGAGTAAAAAACCCGTAATTTTAAAATATGCCTTGATGTTACCTGGAATCATGTCATGGACTTTATAAACAGCCTGTATGCACAGACCAATGCCATAGGATTCAATTATCAAAGGCATTCTAGGGCTTTCCAATGCAGACAGTAATATAGTAACGTACACAACACCACACTGGTACAGTCTGGTGCAGTCTCAGTGGGTCAGGAAAACCCTGTTGAGATTTCTTTACAAATACATGGTATATTGTGCCAATTTAAGAGAGAAATAAAATGTAAATACATTTCTCATTATAGTTGTCTCAGAATACTGTAATACTGTAATAATATAGTAATAATACTGCTGCCTCTCTATACCATTCTTTAATTAATTTTATTATATTTGTATGCTGCCTTTCTCCTGGTATGGGACCCATTCTACTGTGCGAACTGGCTTAATTCTTCATCTTGTTCTTAGTTTTCTTTTTGTGCGTGAATTCTGAACAATCATTGTACAAAATCATATACAAAAAAATATAACAATTTCCCTTAAGGGTAGAGAAGCAAAGTCATACAATGACAGCATGCACTTAAAGTGTGATGGCATTGTTCCAAGAAAGATATTGCTAATCTTAGCCTTGCCAGCAACTCACTAGTAACAAAACTAAGGCTAAGTGGAATCATAGCGCTATAAACACTCTAGTGCAGAAATGGCCTAGCTTTGATTCCTTCTTCTCACAAGGCACTGCAAGCACAAATGACACATTTATTGGCCTGTTAATTCAAGATTGCTGGAGAACTGTATTAGGCATCATAAATGACCAGTTATTTGATACCTGAAGATCAAGAAATGGATCATCAAGGGCCTGGTTAGTGAAATGAATTTGGGACAGTTGCTAAGTCTTTTTGTTTCCCTGAATTTAAACTATCATGCAGCTGACTGTAAAAATGTATATCTTCCATGAGGACTAGTACAATTTCACTTACACTCTGATCTAATGACAATCTGTGCTTCCTTCCAGTTCTGCAACTTGCTCTTAATCAGGTGTCTTAGCCTAGCTGGCTTAACTGCATCCTACCAGCAGCAGCTGTTGTAACCTCTATTCTTTGAAACAGCATTAGGTCAGATATGTAGCATCCTAGTAGAAGGGCAGAAACTCCTCTGCAAGTAAAACTTTCTTAAGCACATCTTGAATCCAGGCCAGGGAAGGCATCAGGAGATAATATTTCATAGGAACCTAACTATAGCCTATTCTCGGAATACTTCCTAAATCCATTTAACAGTTAATTTTTTCTTTTCTTCTCTCTCTTCCTCTTTCTTTGGAAATAATTCTTAATTAGAAAAATAAAAAATACAAACAGGGCAATAAAAATATACAAGACTGAGGTACAATGGTTTCATTATTATAACAGAAAATAAATTATACTCTTCTGAAATCTACTTCAGAACATAATAAACTCTGGGTTATATCCAGACTCAACAAACAGAAGGGCATCTTCCATCTATGGAACTGAACTAGAGTGAATGTATTTGTGAAATTCTATTCTATATGTGTCTAAGCCAATGCTCCTTTTCAATAAATACGTTTTGGAGTATTTTTCTAATCGGTTTTTATTTATTTATTTATTTATTTATTTATTTATTTTATCCCGCCTCTCCATATGGATCGAGGCAGCGAACAACTTACAAATAGCATGTATTTCGAAACATTTCTATACATGCCCCCAACAAGCTGGGTACTCAGTAGCAACAAACCTTTTTACAGTCACCTGCGTGATATAGTTTAAATTCAGGGAAACAAAAAGACTTAGCAACTGTCCCAAATTCATTTCACCAGCCAGGCCCTTGATGATCCATTTCTTGATCTTCAGGTATCAAATAACTGGTCATTTATGATGCCTGATACAGTTCTCCAGCAATCTTGAATTAACAGGCCAATAAATGTGTCATTTGTGCCTGTAGTGCCTTGTGAGAAGAAGGAATCAAAGCTAGGCCATTTCCGCACTAGAGTGTTTATAGTGCTATGATTCGACTTTCAACATCCTATGGAATCCTGGGGTTTGCAATTTCAGAAGGGGCCACTTGGCCCCTTTCAAAATTGCAAACCCCAGGATTCCATAGGATGTTGAAAGTCGAATCATAGCACTGTAACACTCCAGTGCGGAAATGGCCAAGGATAACATACAGCTACTTACGAGTATCCTTTAAAAATACTGGGAAACTTTATAGTTGTTGTTTTTAATTTGATAGGTATCAAGACACACAAATGTTTATATGAGGTTATTATTTCTTGATTTCACATGATGCTTAGAAAAACATAATGTCAATTTCCACTCCCTCCAGTTCTGAAATTTTAACAGAGACGGGGGGGTGGGCGGATTACCTTTTATATGATCTCCATATCACTGAACACACTTCTGTTTTCAGACAGGTGTATTCTAAGTCTGCAGTATTTAGCTCTATCTTAAACTCTACAATAGGAACAGAATGAATACTCGAAGGATTTTGCCCAGATGGTGTTTGTGACCTCCTTTATCTGCTCATGTAAACACACTGTATTTTCCACTTTGCTGAGTTGTATATACTCTCTCTACAACTTTGTACTAAGCCTGAATGTTTAGTTAGCCAGAAGATTGTTTCCATCCTGTGATTCACTAGATCCCTATGGGATCTCCACTTCCTTTACTTTACACAACTACAAATTATATTACTTTTTGGCCTGTTTTGATAACCTCCTTAATTAATGTCCTACACAGGAAGTGTTATTACTTTTTTAACCAATCTCATAAAACAAAGACTTTTCCTGATACTTCATTGACAGGAAGTGAGAGCTGCAAATAACTTTCCAAAGATGATTGGGCAGAACTTTTCCTACACTACTACCAACTGGTTAATTTCTGATGATGAATTTAAAGCACTGTCTTATCGTGTTGACTCTAAGATGAATACAGAATAACTAGTTCATAATACATACGTTTACCTTCATTCAGAGTTCAGGTTATTTGGACTCAGGTCCAGGTTATTTGAAGGATTGCGTACTCCTCTATAAACCAGTCCAGACTTTGGGATCTGCTGGAAAGACCCTTCTCTCTGTCCCACCACCTTCATAGGTGCATTTGGTGGGAACATGGGAGGAGGCCTTTTCAGTGGCAGCCCTCAGGGCTCTGGAACGCCCTTCCCAGAGAGGTGAGACTGGCACCCCCCTGCCTTCTTTCCAGAGACAATTAAGGACATTCTTCTTTCAGTAAGCATTTAATACGTCATTATTGTGAAGAAAGGTGCTGGCTATTTTAAATGTTGTTTTTAATGTGCATTTAAATTTTGTTTCAATTGTTTTTTAATTGTTTTTTAATTGTTTTTTAATGTGTATTTAAACTTGTATATGTTACAGTTTTAACTATGTTTTCTATTTAAACTATTGTAAGCCAGTTTGGGTCCTTTTCAGGAAACAAGTGGGATATAAATACAGATAATAACAATAACAACAACAGTAATAACAACTATTATTACTATTATTATTATTATTATTATTATTATTATTATTATTATTATTATATTTTGAACAACTGAAGACTCAGACTGGACATCCCATAAAACCATTATTAAGAAATGAAGCCACTGCTACAGCATTACAATTTAAAACAGGCAAATCATGGTTTAAAGTTGAGTCCTTTGTTTCCCATTTGCTCAGGACTCCATTTCCATAGTTAACCCTCAGTGCAACAGTTGGTGTCCAGAGGGGAGGGAGAAGAACAACAAACTAACATTAGACTAAATGAACAACAAAATTCCTGGCTTATTTTAAAAATCACAAACCAAACTGCCTTAGTGTTATCTCTGAATGTAACCATAGCTATGAAGCAATTTGGTGGCAGATATGCAGAATATCTGCAAGGTCTGAATATTAATATGTTAAAGGGTGATAAGGTACAGCTGTATATGTATATAATTGTTCTCAAAAACATTTACAAGAAAAAAAAATCAAACAGACAGGTAGGTAGCACTACCCTTTTTCCCCCTTTCTTTGTCTTTGGAACACCCTGTCCTCGTGACGGTATCCAAGGACTCTGGGCTGATATTGAATTGCTGCCAACACTTAGAATTCTCAGAAGCAGCGGATATAGGAGTGTCAGTTTCTTTACAGGAGTGTTTAGGAAGGTGCAGACCCATACGTTTTTCTGTGTACGTCTGTATCTGCATGCACATGTGTGCACAAAAGAGTGATGTACACAAAGGCCTTTTTCGCACGGGCTTTCCCGGGCGAAATAGCCCCGTGAGCCGTGCGGGAGTGGGAGCGTCGCTCCGCACGACGCACTCCCACTTCCGGCGCTCTCACGGGGCTGCAGCGGCGCGAGCGCGGGGTTTTTGATTTTCGCTTTCAAGCGAAAATCACCCCGGCTCACGCTACGCTCCCGGCGCCCACACGCACTCACCTGTAGTGCGGTGCGTCGGGGAGGCGGCCGGGTCGCGCCTCCTTCCCTCCGCCCGTGCGGAAGGAAGGGGCGGGGCGGGGAGCTAGCGCGGCGGATGCGAGAGCATCCTGCTTCGCACGGGCGGGGGGCTGCTCGCGACAGCCTCCCGCTCGCGCGCGCGGGCAGGGGCGGGCGCGACTGTCGCTCGCTCCTGGCGTGCGCGGGGGGCGGGCGCGACTGTCGCTCACGCCAGGAGCGAGCGACAGTCGCGCCTCGCCCCCCGCGCACGCCAGGAGCAACGGGCTCCTTTCTTGCGCGCGCGGGGGGGGATGGACTCGCGAGCCGCTGCCGCCTCCGGGACGGTGCCGTTTCCCAGCTGGTTCCTTCGGCTGCGGAAGGAACCAGCGGGGAACCGGCAGGCTCCCGAACTAGGCTTTTCCCGCAAGCCGCCCGCCCCCGCTCGCGCAAAAAGCCTAGTGCGAAAAGGGCCAAAGACAAACATATTGTTAACAACCTTGGAAAATGTTTCCTGCCCTAACTGCTACAATCGCTGAAGATCTGCAACATTTTCCCCCATGGCAACTAACACAAATGAGTGATCAAATTCCCATCTTGCCTCCCTCTTCCACCATACATTAGTCTCTAACTGGAACTGAGGAACTTCTGTTTTGATTTTTTTTCTTTAAAAAAAACTCACCAAATTAATCAGCTGAGTGTGGACAATGTCTTCCACCAAAACGGCCGATTCATGTAGAGGCCTGCGAGCATCTCCTAAGGAGAACCTGGAAAGTGATTATTAAGAATTACTAAATGTTACAAATAAATATCCATTAGACTTCTCTTATGTCATATTCCAAGGCATGCTTTTGGCCTCCAACTGTCAGTCCCAAATAGAATAAAACCAGTGAATCAATTGGTGAAAGGTGATTCAGCACTGGTATAGATCCCATTTAATCAATTACTCTTGGTCTGGCTGGGACCACCAAATGGGTTTAGACCTTCGGTGAGGGATTTTGTCAAGTCTCTGAAAGTGCAAGTAAACAAAGCCTACTGAATTATGTATAACCATATTTACTACAAGCTTTATGATATTTTTGAAGAATCTATTTAAATTATTGTGCATCCAGACTGTTGCTTCTATACCAGGGTGGGCAACACATGCCTAGTGCATTGAGGCAACACTCAGTAAAATAAATAAATAAGCAAATAAAAAAAAAATAACCACTGGAAAAAGTAGAATTGTCATACTTGGAAGCATCTGGGAGTGGCAATTGTAAAAGAAGTCACATACATGCACACAAAATGAAGCATCTTTGTCATGCCCAAATGTCTTTTTCCTTTGTTTGTCCCCAGCCACTTCTACTTTAGGAAGATAGTGTGGTTCATGGCTGCTCCCAGAGGAGAATGGGTCCCTAGAAACCTGTTTTTGTTCTGTTTTGTCTTTAACATGCTTTACACCAATTCATCCTGGTGGTTTGGTGTCAAGTCAACTTTATTCTCCCTGCTGTGCATTTTCATGCTACTTAGTGCTTTGATGTTTGAGGTCATATAATGGTACGAAGTGATGGAACTGAATGAGAAAACAGTGTGCTGGGAATGAAGGAATGCTGTTTTAATGAACTTTGATTAGAGAGAGAACAAACGCAGTTGTAAGGTCATGCCATTAGCAAGTGGGATGTCAGCCTAGGAAAAGAACTGTTTTAGTTAGCTGTCAATTAGGAGGCTTGTGTGTGCAAATTTGTAATGTTACCACTTATAAGGCACTGTAAATTAAATAGTTCTTTAGTCTTGGCAATGGCAAGAATGTGCTGCTGTTCCTCTGCTGTTTCAGAAAAAAAGCTTTTGAAAACTTCTAACCTGAATTTTTGGGAGTGGCATTAGCCTGTACATGATAGAATCATAGAAATGTAGAGTTGGATTTTCAAAGTAGATAATCTTCTGATACCCAAAAGAGAGTATGATCATGTTTAGAGTTTACTTCTGTTGACTTTTTATATCCTAACTCAACAGGTATTTCAACTAAAATATCTGACTATGAAATATTTGATTAGAAAAGAATTCCACTGAATGTGGTATAAATATTATGTTCAAACAAATTCAAACCTTTTCGTGAAAACTAACTTTATTTGAAAACTTGCCTTTATACTTATCTTACACCATTTGTTTAAATTTTAAGGAGCCAAATAACTGATGTCACAGTAATATTAGCATGATCAATGAGCTGTGTACCATATGGTCTGGTTCTCTACTCATCTGCTTCCCAGAGAAGGTCACTGGGGTGCCTCCAGCTTCAATATCATTGTCTGCATAATCATTTTCTAGACTGTGGAATCACTGACCCAAGAATGCATTGGCATCCATTGATTACTAATAATTTTTGTGGAAAAAAAAATCTTTAGAAACTGATGATTTCCCACAGGAAAAAAAAAATTAAGCACTAGAAAATTTTCCACCCCTCATCCCACAATTTTTTTTATGGCTTTGAATGTAATTCCCTAGATTCTTCCCCAGATTTCTTTTCAAAGTTTGGCACAGTTCTCCTGTACAGGGGAGATGGTTTACAATTTTGTTAGAAGACTTCACATTTGAGCATTTCACATTCACATACTATCCATCTGGAACTAGTGATTTATTTTCAGTTCATCAGAATCTCCAGAAATGCCTTGACATACACCCTATCATTTAGTGACACATACTTATTTCTGCAAACAGTAACCCTGCCAAGCCACTTTTGCTCTGAGGTTTTTGTTTTGTTTTGTTCACAAATACAAGGCTAAATGTATAATGACTGAACCTGAATGCTACAGATCCTCCCTGTGAAATATTAAGTTGTGGAATATAACTGTACATAAAAATAACATTCAATAATTGTTCAATACTTAATACTCACAGAATGATACAGATGTAAGATTTAGATACACTCATACCATTATAATACCCTGGCTGTCTAGAAATACAGCATTTTATATATTTATTAGGTTCTTCTACAAAGTGTCTCATATATTTATATACAAGACACTTTGTAGAAGAACTTTATAAATATATGAAATGCTGTATTTCTAGACAACCAGGGTGGTATAGTAGTTTAAGTGTTATACTATGACCCTGGAAACCAGGGTTCAATTCCCCACTCAGCCAAGGAAATTCACTGAGTGATCTTGGATGCATCAGCTCCAGAAAACACTGTGATAGGTTCATCTTAAGGTCAGCATAAGTAAGAAACAACTTGAAGGCAACAACTACAATAGCAATAGCAGTTACAGTTACATTTCTAACTCTTTATCCGTGCTAAGCACTCCCTAAGTGGTTTACAATCTGTTTAGCTAATTGCCCCCAGCAAGCTGGGTACTCATTTTACCAACTACAGAATGATGGAACCCTGAGTCAACCTGGAGCCCTGCAAGATTGAACTCACAACGTTGTGGCTTCAGTACTGGCATTTAACCACTGTGTCACCAGGGCTCTTCAATTTATATAAGATAAATATAGTCCCTTATATATTTGATACTATATAATAAATAATAATAATACATGCATAGTATATTGTACTATATTTATAGAAGGTACTTATAAATATCTAAGTAGATATTTTTGATATTATCCATAATACACAAAAGCTTTACCAGTGCTGCTTCTGCACAGTACTAACAAAAGTTAACTACAGTGCTACTGTTGTTCTTTCTGAAAGATCCTCTGCCAGTATCAACACCTCCCACTATTGCTGCCATTGCCCACTGTTTCTTTTCCAAGACTGCTCTGCCATCCTCATCAATGGAACTATCTGTTCTCTCCTGTTGATGCAGCTATTATTACTCCCTGACAAGGGTGGCTGCATCTCAATTTGGTGTCTCCACTTTGAGTACATTTGAAATGCAGGGTTGGAAGAGGTATGGATGCCATGAACTAACAAAAGAAAAATAAATGGGACTGAGAGCAAATTTGCCCAGCTCTAGCAAACACTGAGCTTGCAACAGACACTCTAACTGACACTGCTGCTGCATCATTTGCTCCCCTCAATGCAGAATCAATTCTCTTTTCATCTACATCCTTTAATAATGTATCACCAGGCTTAGGCACAATCACATTAAAAACCAGCGCCACAATAGGTGCATCTACCAAAGGGATAGATAATAACACCATTTTTTTTATTATTGAATGTATACAAAGTTTTACTATAACCCACAAACCTCTTTGAAGAAGACATCTCTGCCCATTCAGACAATATTAGAACTAAGAACAATTCAGGCATTGGCAACTCAAGTATTTTAATGTTCTTACTTCTCGGTATAGCTGGTATGGATTTAACCTTATCTTTACTGCTTGTCTCATTACCTGAATATACTAAACTAGAGTTCTTAATACTTTTTAAAGTGGTTTCCTAAAGTTATCTGAAGTAAATAATCTCAACTTAACTGACTCTTTTGTATCTTTTTCCTCTGAAGACTGATCTTTCTCAGAGTCCTCATCATTATCACTCTACAAATTCTACTCAAAATCCACTTCCATTTCTGAATCTGACACCTCCACTGTATTATTTAATGTGCGTTTAACTTTCCTTATACATTTCTTTCGCTCTTGATTATATTTTCATGAGAAACTAGCATCAGTGGAAGATTTCTTGTATAAACTCATGGGTGGAACCATTTCACTTCTAACCACTCCACTTGTTGATACACCACTCATTTCTGCATTGTTAGAACACAGTAAATTCAATAAAGACAGAATAGTTTGTCAATTCAAATTAATACTATTAATTTGCTTGGCATCTTTTGCTAACTCTTCCACAATCAATTGTTTAATTAACTCTCTTGTTACATCTTTCTTATTAATTGTGTCGCTCTTCAAACTTTTATCTGCATGACTATAGAATCATAGAATCATAGAAATGTAGAGTTGGAAGAGACCACACGGGCCATCCGGTCCAACCCCCTGCCATGCAGGAACACCCTCAAAGCACTCCCGACAGATGACCATCAAGCCTCCGCTTAAAAACCTCCAAGGAAGGAGACTCCACTACACTCCGAGGCAGCAGATTCCACTGTCAGACAGCTCTGACTGTCAGGAAGTTCTTCCTGAGGTTCAGGTGGAATCTCCTTTCCTGCAGCTTGAATCCATTGCTCCTTGTCCTGGTCTCTGGAGCAGCAGAAAACAAGCCCTCTCCTTCCTCTACGTGGCATCCCTTCAAATATTTAAACATGGCTATCATGTCCCCTCTTAGCCTTCTCTTCTGCAGACTAAACATACCCAGCTCTCTAAATCTATCCTCATAGGGCATGGCTTCCAGGCCTCTCACCATTTTGGTTGCCCTCCTCTGGACTTGCTCCAGCTTGTCAATATCCTTCTTGAATTGGGGTGCCCAGAACTGGACACAGTATTCAAGATGGGGTCTAACCAAAGCAGAGTAGAGTGGTACCAGTACCTCCCTCGATCTAGACACCATACTCCTATTGATGCAGCCGAGAATTGCATTGGCTTTCTTGGCTGCCGCATCACACTGCTGACTCATGTTCAACTTGTGGTCTATGAAGATTCCTAGATCCCTTTCACACGTACTGCTATCCAGCCACGTGTCCCCCATCCTATATTTGTGGATTCCATTTTTTCTACCTAAGTGAAGGACCTTACACTTCTCTCTGTTGAATTTCATTTTGTTCGCCTTGGCCCAGCTCTCCAACCTATCCAGGTCATTTTGAATTTTGATCCTGTCCTCTGGCGTATTAGCAACCCCTCCCAATTTGGTGTCATCTGCAAATTTGATGAGCATGCCCTCTATTCCTTCATCCAAGTCGTTGATAAAAATATTGAACAGCACTGGGCCCAGGACAGAACCCTGTGGCACCCCGCTAGTCACTTCCCTCCAGGATGAAACGCAGCCATTCATGATCACCCTTTGGGTTCGATCGGTCAACCAATTACAAATCCAACTAATAGTAGCCCTGTCCAGCCCACAGTTAACTAGCTTCTTTGCAAGAATGTCGTGGGGAACTTTGTCAAAGGCCTTACTGAAATCGAGATACGCTACATCCACAGCATTCCCTTCATCTATGAACCATGCAAGAAGATAACACTATCATTATGTCTGCATGCTTCCCTGCAGACCTAACAATGTATGCAGTGCCTCCAACTGTAAGCTATTAACTGGGTTTCCTCCTCTACTTTTCTCTGTTTCTCTGACAGAGGGTGAGGAACCTCTTCTACTTTACATTCAGACCTTTTTTTTACAGTTTTTAAAAATCCTCTCTTGTTGACTCCATTCTATACTCACTCTACCCTAACACCATTCCACTTCAAAATCTCAAAATACTCAGTCAAAACCAAATCAGGAATTACAGGGGGGAAACCTGACCAGCGGGCAAGGCAGGAGAAATAAAACTGATAGAGGAAGAGGAAATCCAATGAAAGCAATGGTTGACTCCTGCCTTGATCAACTGGCGCAAGAGGATTACCCATAGTGTGATGGATCACTACTGAGGTCTTCTCGAGAATGACTCAACTAAGCCTATCATACTTTGGATATAAAAATGAGAATATATGACTCACTGGAAAAGACAATAATGCAACAGAAATTTCAAGGCACTAGAAAAAGAGTAAGACTGCATTATAGATGGCTTGATTGAAGCAAGGAAGCCAAAGGCCTGAGTCTAAAGACGTCAACAGGACTGTTAATGACAGAGTAACTTAGAGGTATTTAATTCATAGAATCATAAAATCATTGAATCATTGAATCACAGAGTTGGAAGAAACCACAGGGGCCATCCAGTCTAACCCCCTGCCATGCAGAAACACACATCAAAGTACTCCCAACAGATGGCCATCCAGCCTCTAAAAACCTCCAAAGAAGCAAACTTCACCACACTCAGAGGCAGTATATTCCACTGCCAGACAGCTCTGACTTTCAGAAAGTTCTTCCTGAGGTTTAGGTGGAATCTCTTTTCCTGTAGCTTGAATCCATTGCTCCTTATCCTAGCTTCTGGAGCAGTGGAAAACAAATCTATTCCCTCTTCAATATGACATCCTTTTAAAGGTCCAGCCAGGTGTCTCCCATCCTATATTTGTGCATTTCATCTTTTCTACCCAAGTGACCTTACATTAAATGACCTTACATTTCTCTCTGTTGAAATTCATTTTGTTAGCTGTGGCCAGCTTTCCAGTCTGTCAAGGTCATTTCGAATTCTGATCCTGCCTCTGGGATATTAGCAACCCCTCCCAATTTGATATAATCTGCAAATTTTATCAGCATGCCCTCTATTCCTTCATCCAACTCACTGACAAAGATGTTGAATAGCACTGGGCCCAGGACAGAACCTTGTGGCATACCCCTAGTCACTTCTCTTCAGGATGAAAAGCAGCCATTGGTGAGCACCCTTTGGGTTTGGCCAGTCAACCAATTACAAATCCACTTTACAGTAGCCCTGCCTACCCATAAGGTTGCCATAAGTCAAGCTATACCTGCTGGCATACAACAGCAAATATATAGAGCATTCACATCCTTATAGTTAAATTCAGAAAGAAACTAAAGTCCCTCATCATAGTGGAAAAGCTGGCAAAACAATAGCTAATCCTGCACACCTCAGCATAACTTCTGCTTCTATACTCTGTAGGACTATGGGATCAAGGGACCTGAACTAGAGCAGATGACTGGATTTGTTTCCTTTTTTTTCCTTTTATGGGGGGAGTTAAGGGGGAAAGTGTGAGGTGATGGCTAGCGGCCAGCACTGGGATTGAGAAGGTGTTATTACTGCATCCCAAGAAGTGGGTTTATATTTATATTTCCTTTTCTCCCCCTGCCCTTTTTAAATTAAAGCAGCAATCCTACTGCTTGCCTCTTCCACATCCTGTTAAGAACCTCTGGCTTATTGGCATTCACTAGGTGATACCTAGGCTCATCCGTTTGGTGCTATTAACCAGTATATAAATAAGCATACAAAACAGAAGCCATGGCTAACTAAAATAAGCTACTCTGAAACTAAGGCAATAGGGTTTAGCCACCCAAAGGGTTGTTAAAAGTCTGACCAGTGCTACAGAAGAAAACTGCAATACTGCTTTAAAATTGTACCAATAATAAAAATCCAAGAAACTTTACACCAAGATTAAATGGACAGCACCTCCCACACCCCATCAGTGGCCTCTCTAGAAGGGAAAGGGTGACTAGCATAGATAAAACACTGATTAGAGAACACTGATTATTCTACCTGAACATCAGTGACAGCAAACAGTATTCAAAAGTGCATTTCAGGTCAGAGTCTCTCTTGGCAATCCAGTTCCAAAATGGAATGAATAACTTAAGAAATTCCTATTCCTGATTGTGGTTAGCTACTTGCTCACTCCCCTTATGGTACTTCTTTGTGGGGTTTTATTGTTCTCTTCTGTATACAAAAAGGATCTACAAACATTCAGTCTCATATTTTTACCATATATTTGTGTTTTTTGTCTTTTTATTTCTAAAAAGCTTCCACAATTACTATTATAGCTGCAAAGAAAGCATTCCCGGTGCATCTGTGATATCAAACATTAAAACAAATTTTCTGGGGGAAAACTGCATTGTAGTATCTTCTTCTGTTCTGTCATATGAAAGTACTACCTGAACAATACATAGCAATTATGTGAGAAAACAATATTTGACCCAGTGTATCTGTGCCAACAACATCAACAGAGAGAGCAACCACAAACAGTGGAACCACAATTTTCAGGCACTCAGATATTTACCTATAGCCACATGCACAATGAAAAGGACATTCTCCAGGAGCTCCCATGAGATCTGCTGGAGGTACTAGAGGATGACATCAAGTATCTGGCATTAGGGACATAGTCTGATGTTTCTCTCCTGCTATCATCCAATAAATTTTTACCATCTGGTAAATGGCCACATCAAGACTGTTACCTCAAAAGGTGGAGGACTCTGAGGTCCACCAGCAGTGCCAGCATCTCTTTAAAAAGTTGGGGAGTTATAGCTCAAAAGGAGGCCTGCAAGAGTGGGGTAACTATGGAATCTTTTCACCTGTGTATTCCAGTAGTAACTGTGAGACCCCAGTTGAGAGTCAAAAGAATGTTTTATTGGGGGATTCACAGACTCAAACAAGAAATCAAGCAGTCTCAAAAACTATACAAGGCAAGAGAAGAGAGAGGCAAGAAAGATTAGACAGAGAGAGATTTTGGGTGTATAGGGTGATATTTACCAGTCCTGGAGTAGAGGATTGAAGATGAGTGGCTCAAACACAAGAGTGTGAGAGTAGCATGGAGGAATGAGCGTCTGGGATGCAGCATGATGCTCAAAGTGCTAGCAAAATGCTGGGGTCAGAGCTAGGGTTTAAATACCGTTTTTCCTATCCTGCAGGGTTGGGTAAGGTGAATGGAGAAGATTTCAGTAGGAAATGTGTGCACTGGGGGGGTGTCTGCTGCACCTGGGCACTTTCACTGACTATTGTATTCAGATGTTGGATCACTGACAGGAGTTCTGGAAGTCTGTTTACTCCAGGCTTTCCTGCTTAACTCCTCTTGACCTTATGAGTTGGCCATGCTGACCTAGCCCACTCATACAGGCAGAGTCCTGCTTGTTGCATGTTTCCCAGTTACAAGTGTCCAATTTTCATATACTGGTAATATTTCCCTGCCAATTTTGCTATCCTTCAGGATGGAGTACACCAGGAGTGGTAACAAGGCCCCCTATAGCTAACAGGTGTGTTTCAAGAGGGACTGGTGTGTGGGTGAAATGGTGAATTCCACCCCCTGCTATCACCAAAAAAGAAAGGAAGGAAGGAAGGAAGGAAGGAAGGAAGGAAGGAAGGAAGGAAGGAAGGAAGGGACAGTCTGCTTATGGATACTAGGCATTTTTTTGCACAGATACTTACTATGTTCTCTAAAAGTGGTTGCTTTTGTTGTTTGTTTTTTGCATAAAAACATGATTTCTGCACCAAAATCCACATGAATTCCTGTAAACAATGTGTCTTTTCCAAAAATGTATTTTTCACCCAAAGACAACAGCTCCTGTCACTGAGTGTCACTGGTGGCAATTCAGCTCTAAAGTTCCAGATTAACTCTTCCAGCCATGTATGGATGCAATTTTATCTGGTTTCGACTTTAATAAGAACTTACAAATTACTTTAATTTACAAATTAAAGGGTGGTCGCGTCAGCTGCGATAGTACCAAGGACAGCAACCAAGGTGGGATCGGCAGAGACACTGGTGGCTAAAGGTGCTGCAGGCCTTTCACAAATTGCTTGAGGGTAGTGCCTTACTCTTTTAAAGAAAGGAGAAAAAAGTGCCGCCGAGGGGGAACCATGTGGCTAGTAGGAGACAACAGCTGAGAGGCAGACCTGCAAAGATGGAAAGGCCAGTCCCTGTTTCCGAAGGTGCAGAAGGAAGTGCAGCACAGTAGAAAGGGCAACCGGCAATGCTGGTTCACGACAAACATCTGCAAAGGCCATGAATCTCTGCCACTTGTAATGGTAAGACCTACATGTAGACTCCTTTCTGGCTGCAGTGAGGACATCCCGTATGGCTGGAACATCTAAGGGGTTATCATCCACGTGTGGAGACCCAGGACCGGTAGGTCCGGGTGCAGCACAAGACCATCCGAGTGGGAGAGGAGGTCCGGTACTGCTGAAAACTAGAGAAGCCGGTCTCCAGTGGATTCGAAGAGGGGCCCGAACCAGTGCTGCCTCGGCCAGTATGGAGCCACAAGGGTGGCATCGGCGCGATCGGAAGGGATCTTGGTGACCACTCGACTCAGAAGTGGGAATGGCAGGAATGGCAGCCCCTTGTCCCACTGAAACTGAAAAGCGTCGCCAAGGGATCCATGACCCAGGCCGGCCCTTTAGCAGTAACAGAAACACTTCTTGTTCCGGCTGCTGGCAAAGAGGTCGATGGATGGCTGACCCCCTTGGGCCACTATCGCCCAAAATGCGGTCCCGGAGAGGGACCACTCATGGTAGCACGAGCTGTCCCTGCTGAGGCTGTCTGCCATGGTGTTCTCCTGGCCCGCCAGGTAAATAGCAACGGGGTGAACTCAGAGCAGTATACACCAGTCCCAAAGATGAAGGGCTATGTTGAGGAGGATGGTAGATAGTGTACTTCCCTGCCTGTTCACATAGCACATGGTCGTTGTGTTGTCTGAGAGGATCCGCACCATGTGGCCGATCACCAGATTGTGAAACGCTCGTAGCACCTTCAGGATGGTGAGGAGCTCCAGGGCAGTGATGTGCAGGTGAGTCTCTAGGCCGACCCAGTGTCCCTGCACCCTGAGGTCGCCACAATGCGCTCCACATCCATAGAGGGAGGTGTCTGTTGTCACCGTGACCCAAGGGCACGAGTCGAGGGATGGCATTCCCGACAGGAGATGCCAGAAGGGCAGCCACTAGAGAAGAGAGCGGTGAACCTGTTGAGGGATCCGTAGGAGAAGGTCCTGGTTGTCTAGTAGAGGGTCGAAGACCCTGATGAACCAGTGCTGTAGCGGGCAGGCATGAATGCGGGAGAGGTAGGTGACCGACATCATCGCTGCCATGTAGCCTAGAAGTTGTTGGATCCTCCTCGCTGAGGCCACAGGGATGCGGAGGACAGCGGTAGCAGCTCGGCAAAGGGTGCAGGCCTGCTTCAGTGGAAGAAAGGTCTTGGCGGAAACAGAGTCCAAGGTGGCTCCAATGAAGTCCAGAACTCTGGTTGGTTCAAGGTGTGACTTCTTCAGGTTCACCCTGAAGCCAAGGCGGGACAGAAGAGACAGTGTGAGATGGATGTCCTCGTAAAACTTCTACTTGCAGGGTGCCACCAACAGCCAGTCGTCGAGGTAAGGGTATACCATAACACGCTTCGTGCACAGGTACGATACCACCGGGGCTATGCATTTGGTGAAGACCCTGGATGCGGTGGAGAGTCTGGACGGCAGCACCTTGTACTGGTAGCAGATGCCGTCAACCGCGAATCGCAGGTACCTCCTGTGTTGGGGTCGAATTGCAAGATGGAAGTAGGTGTCTCACAGATCGATAGAGGTGAACCAGTCCCAACGTCGCAGGAAGGGCAAGATGGAGGACAGGGTGACCATCTTGAACTTCTTGGGGAGGATGTAAGAGTTCACCCCCCTGGGGTCCAGGATCGGTCATAAGGTACCATCTGATTTCGGTATCATGAAGTACCGAGAAAAGAAGCCGGTGGTACTGGCCGAGGACGGGACCCATTCTATGGCCCCTTTCTGCAGTAGGGACTGGATCTCCTCTAGCAGAGCCAGGTTGGCCGGAGTGGAATAGTAGACGCCTCGAGGTGGTATATTTTGAAATTCGAGGGCGTAACCAAGACGGACAATGGAGAGAACCCAAGACTCCGTCGTGATGTGACACCATTCAGAGAGATGTCGGGCCAAACTGGGGTGGTCGACGAAGCTGGTGGGCACGCAGAAGAGTGGATGTGGTGGCAACCTGCGTGGGAAGTCAAAACCTCGACTTCACCATGGACGAAGACTTCTTCGAAGAAGGTTGGCATCTTCATAGGGGCCTTCAGGCAGAGGACAGTACCGAGGATCGAGCGGATGTTCAACACAGTGAGTGAGACTGGTCGGAGTAGGAGGACCGGTGCCAATAATAGTGGGAAGCGAAACTGCAACGGGACTGTGGTGTTTGGTGAATCCCAATCCGTTTTGCCGTGAGGCGTGCCTTCATGAGGTGGTCCATTGCATCATCAGTAGTCGAGTGGAACAGGCCTTGCCCATCGAATGGCAAGTCCTCGATATGCTTCCTACCATCCTCCTGTAGTCCCGCAGAGCGTAGCCAAGCGAATCGCTGAAGGGTGACAGCTCCCACCATCACTCGGGCCGCACCCTTGATCGCAAGGACCTTGGGCCGCAAGGACAGAATCTGTTGGTTGGACAGCACTACCGATTCATTATAAAATTGGATAGCATTCGTCCGATGATCATCCAGGAGATGAGCCAGCAGGGGATAAAACCTGTCCCAGATGTTGCGCTGGTATGCAGCAAGACAGGCCTGAGTTTTCGAAATCCTTGCAATGAGGGAAGACGTCGAATAAAAGCGTCTCCCGAATGAGTCCAGCCGACATCCCTCTCGATCAGGCAGGGTGGTGTGTGCCCTCTTACCGCCCTTGGTTTGGGAAGACTGAACCACGATGGAATTAGGCACCGGGTGATTAAACAAGAAATCAACATCCTTCTTCTGGGTCCTATAGAGATGCTCCAGACGATGAGGTATCAGCTGCAAGGAGGCTGGCTGGGCCCAAGGGTGTTTCAATACCTCCTGCAGAACAGGCAGGAACGGTATCGGTGCCGTAGATGGTGGGCGCGTGTCTACACAGTGAAACACGGGGTCCTGCACTGTTGGAACCGGTCCAGAGACATCGAGGCCAAGGGCATTGGCCATGCGAAGAAGGATGTCAGAAAACTGTTTAACGTCCTTGGGCGCCAAGTCCGGTGTGGGCTCCCCAAAGATCAGTGGTAGAGGCACATGCGAGTCCGGAGTGGAGTTGCCAGAGTCAGAGTCTGACCCATAGGAGTGTGAGGAACGCGAAGGCAGTCCCTGGGCCGGTGGTGGCTGAGGCGGCAGAGAGAGCTTGGTGGAGGTGGAACGGTGACCGTTGATGTTGCAGAAGATGGTTCTGATGGTAGAAATGCCAGCTATGCTACCGTGGCCATCGAAATCGGCAGAACACTAGGGACTGGACGCTGAATCGACTGAGTAGAGGTCGGTGCAGTCTTCGACTACTGGGGCAGTGGAGGTGCCTCCACAGCAGGGCGAGAAATTGTAGCTGTGACCCGAGGAGGTGGTGACACAGGCCTGTAGCGTGGTGAGCAGTCTCTAGACCTCCCATGATAGTAGGGGGATCTAGACCTCGAATGCGACGGAGAGTGGTGGAACTGGGATGCAGGACGATACCAGGAGCCCAATGACAGCGACTGAGATTGATGGCAATACAGGGACCAACGACAGACATCCACGTGGTACCGGTCTCTATAAGCAGGGGAGTAAAAATAGTAGGACCCAGGCTGCTCACGCCACAGATGTTCATGTTCATAACTCACAATGTAGGACGTGGACGAAAAAGGCAAATCGATCCTGGGCCTAGATCTGTCACAATCGGAGGTGGCCTCCCGCTGCTGTGGGGAAAGATGTCTGTCGGCCCGGCCCGGAGAGTGCACTGCGCTATGGCGAGCGCAGTCACGGGAAGACACTCACTTGGAGTCTCTAAAGAAGGGTCTGGGCAGTCCATCCCAAGTAGAGGCTGACCAAGCAGCATGGTTGGCACAGCCAGCACAGGCAGATCTGAAGGCGCTGAAGAGTCATCCATGGCTGGTGGTACCAGGACCACTGGGAGTTGGGAACCATGATGCTCCACAGATATATCCGGCGGGGGCCCCTCCTCAACCGTATCCATCACAGGTTGTATTGGAGGAGGCGTTGGCAGACAGGTTTGCCGCGGAGAAGGCGACTTCCGCTTCTCCTTTTTCTTCTTCTTCTTGTCCTTCATCACAAGAGAAGAAGGCCGTTTCCACTGGGCCACGGTAAGGGGCTTGGTTGGTTTCACCACCTGCAAGCCCGCAGGGGCATCCCCCGACACAGAGGTAACTGGCGTCCTGTGAATCTTCGGAGTCGGCAGTAAGGCGGAGATCGGAGGCAAGGAAGACGGTACCAAGCCCAGTACCATCACCATTGGTATCGCAGACGCTGATACCGATGAGGGCGTGCTCAAAGTTCGTACCACCAAAGAGGAACGGGAAGACATGGCAGTAAGGAGGGCAGTATTTTCAGCCGCCTGCTCCTTGATCTTCAGAGACTGTTCCCAACAGTGGGATTTTAGCCTGGACGACCTGTTCCTCAGGGTCTGCACCGTGAAATCTCTACACACAGGGCAGGCCCGCAAGTTATGGGCTTCTCTAAGGCAAAATAGTGCCCGTCGGAGAGGCGACTTTAGGACCACAGGAGGCACAGTTCTTGAACAAAGCAAACATAAGAAAAAAGAAGAAACTCTCACAAAGAAGTCCAAAGAAGGAGGGACTCTGACAAACGAAGTCCAAGAAGAACGAAGACAGAGAAGAGAAAAGGCCGAAAAGGCAAGCCACTAACCTGGAGAACCTTGCACTTGCATTCGCTGCGAACATGCCGGTGGACGAAAGAAAACTGAGGAGAGACTGTTGGCTTGGCGGGCTGAGCATGCTCAGTACGAGCAGGGGGAGGGGTTCCCGCCAAGCTGCTTAGCTCTAGAATCTTCCAAACGCTACCACACATGCACAAAGATCCCAATGTGTGAGGCACAGAGACCACAAAGAAGAACCAATAATATCTCAGAGAAAAACCTTTGCTTAAATAACTTGGATCAAATTCTGAGAAGAAACTAACTGATGCAATGCTTTTTAAAACCAGCATGTACCTTAACTTTATCATATCAAAGATAACCATGCTAACAAATCAAGACCCTTAAGTCCCAGTAGTCTTTCATCTCTAAGCAAAATTTATTCTTTCAACCACATGTAACAGCAAGAGTCATAAGACAATTTAATGTTAGGAAATCCTAGACTACCCTCTTGTTTATCACTGAACAATTCTTTGAGTTTTATTCGAGGTCTGTTTGCCTGCCAGATGAATCTGGAAATATATTTCTGCCACTAGACAAAAAGTATTCCTTTTCTCATTACTGAGATTGTTTGAAAATAAAATAAAAGCCTATGCAAAACATTAGCCTTTACTGCTGCAATTCTATCCATAAATTTCACTTTTCCCTTTTTTTCTAAGAGCCTTTCCACACTACATTGATACAGTGCTATTATTCCACTTTCAACATCCTATGCAATCCTGGGATTTGCATTTTAGGGAGGTCATTTAGAATTCTCAGCCAGAGAACTCTTGGGCCTCAATAAACTACAAACCCCAGAATTCTACAGGATGTTGAACGTGGAATACAGCACTATAATAGTGTAGTGTGGAAATGGCCTAAATCTTCTTAAATTTCTTTCCAGATTCTCACAATTATTTTGAAACAATGCACTGTTGTTCTTCATAACTGCAGTTCCGAGATATTTGATTTTTTTTTTTTTTGGCCTTAAAATTAGAAAGAGTGAATACTTTATTCTCTTCTTCCATAGTCATATTACTAGTCAACAATTTTGTATTGCCACATGCTGGAAAGTATCTTGACTACAATGTAGTGATCAGTAGTAGCTAGCATGGGTTTCTTGAGAACAAATACTGCCAAACTAATTTCAGAGCTTTTTTCAATCAGGTCACTAGTAACATAGCAGGTAGGAATGTTGTGGATGTCATTTATCTGGATTTCAGCAAAGCATTTGATAAGTTCCCCATAACATTCTAATTAGTAAACTGATGAAATGTGGAATAGATGGAAACACTGTCAGAGAGATCCATAACTGGTTGAAAAACCATGCTCAAAGACTGGGCAGAAATCAGTAAAATGACATTCAGTATAGAGAAATGCAAAATTCTAGATTTAGGTCAAAAAACCCAAATACACAGGTATGTGTGTGTGTGTGTGTGTGTATGCATATATGTGTGTGTGTGTGTGTATATATATATACACACATACATACATACATACACATACACACACACACACAGGTATTTATAGGTATTTATGTAATAGGGAATAGATTACTACATGCGAAAAGGACATTGGGATTCTTGTTGATCACACTGTAAGTTGAACAGCCAGCACTGTGATGCTGCAACAAAGGTGAATGCTATTGTAGCCTGCGCTAATAGAAGCATAGTTTCCAAGCTGAAGAGAATAACAGTCTTGCTGTATTCTGTGCTGGCCAAGACTCATCTGGAGTACCAAATTCAGCTTGGGTACCTCCTGTTAAGCAAGATATAGGCAAACTAGAGTAGGCTCAGGAGAGGGGAAAAAAACCTTGTAAAAAGTATGGAGAACAAAACATATAAAGAAAGGCTGAAGAAATTGGGCATGTTCACCTTCATGAAGTGAATGCTAAGGAGTGGCATGATTGCACTCTTTAAATACCTGAAAGGCTGTCACAGCAAGGAAGGTACAGATTTGTTCTCTGTTGCCACAGAGAGTAGACCTGGGTTTAACAGTTTTAAGATGAAGGAGGGTAGATTTCAAGTGAACATTAGAAAGAACTTCTTGATGGTAAGAGTTGTTTGGCAACAGAACCACCTGCATAAAGAGGTAGAAGAGTTCCTTTCTCCGGACATCTTCAAAATGCCTGGACAGCTACCTACTGGGGATGCTTTAGCTGGAGATCCTGCACAGAGCAGGGAGTTGGACTCAATGGTCCAAGAGACCCCTTCCACTTTTATGACTCTATGATGTTAATTTGATAAACTGATTTGCAAAAACTAAACAAGAGAGTACCTGAATATTTATGACACAGATGTTGGTACTGGCACTGACTTGGAAACTTATTCTCCATCTTCTTTGAAATCAGTGCAATGAATTAATCAGAAACAGTATTCGATAGATATTAGACAAAACTCTTCCTGCAGGCTTACCAACGTTCTGAGGCAAAGGAAGGCCAAATTTCTTGGAAAAACTCCAGTTCAGCAAGATAACAGCCACTGCACTTAACGGGAGGCACATCTGACCCAAGAGATGGAAGACCACATTCAGCAAGAAAATATACGCTTTCACCTACTTGTCTAGGAACATGAAAACTGCTTTGCAATAAGATAACATTTTATACCTGATAAGCTGCATATAAACTGATTCAGTTTTTTTAAAAATAATGCCGATATGCATGAAGTTTCAAAAACTGACTTCCTTTCAAGCATGATGAGTGTGTGCCTGGTCTAAGATAAGCCAACAAAAAAAACCTGAGGATCTAAAAATATGAGGGCCTTATCAGCCTAACAGTTAATTCAACCTGGTTGCCTGAAATTGAAAAAACAATTTATGTTCCAAAATTCTGTAATGTCCACAAGTTGATACATTCATGTCCAAATATGTGGGACTATACAAAGGTCAGGTAAGACCACAATACTAGCTCAAATTCCTATCTTTTAAATTAGAATATCAGCTCAACATTTGCACTCATTTCCAAAAGTGGGAACCAAATATAAAATATATTGTAAAGAGATAATCTACTTTGAAGATATGAAATGTTGGAATGAAAGTGCATATACGCCTTCAAGACATAATCCCAGCTCAAAAGCCCACATCTGTTTGTAATAGGCCCAGCAAAGATGAAACACACACATTGTTCAACCCTTACCAACAAGACTTCTATTCTACTTTCATTTCATGCTTTCATTTTCTCATCTATCATGAGCACATTTTCTGTAATCTCTTCCTGAAAGATCTTGTATTTTCTATGCTTCTAGCTCCAGTACCAACTTATAGACACTTCCCCCTGCTTTGTTTATAAAAACTATAGTTCCTGCTATTTTGTACACTCAGTTTTTATCTTTCCTTATCACGAGATTGTCTTCCTCTTGCTCAGTGTTGTACCTCTAACACTTTTTAACAACTTCCTGCTGCCTCTCTCCTCTT
Source organism: Ctenosaura bakeri (assembly GCA_948474755.1). Classification (NCBI taxonomy): domain Eukaryota; kingdom Metazoa; phylum Chordata; class Lepidosauria; order Squamata; family Iguanidae; genus Ctenosaura; species Ctenosaura bakeri. Next base: position 138,879 of record CAOLHI010001155.1, on the reverse strand, counting down.
TTTTCCCAGAGGTTCATCTCTTTAGCTTTCTTTTTTCTCTCAACTTTCTGAACTTGTCTCATAAGCCCTTTCATTTCTCTTTTGACAGTTCTTGCTTTGATCTCCATCAGGCTTTTCGTTGGCTTGTTCAACTGAAATTGTTCTCTGAAACTGCAAGTGATGGAGAGTTTCTCCTGCCTTGAGATTTTTTCCCCCCAATATCATCTCCCTTCTTAATTTTGATCTTTCCCCTTCTTCTTCCACAAATCCACACATCTCTCTGCTGGGTCACACCCAAAAGCAGAAACATTCCCTTTCTGCCAATTCTCTGCATATTGCACAGAACTCCAAAGAGGAGGGCACCTTAGTGCTGGGCAGAAGATTGACTGCATCCCTTCTGAATCCTCTGACACATGCAGGATGCATTAAGTGTTGGTCCTACCTCTCATTTCACAGTGGGCTTGAAAGAGGCAGAATCCCCCCTGCTAATGGTTACATTGTCTGCCACCCAAAAAACCTTTAACAAGATAAAATTCAGCAGATACAAATGCGAAGACCAGCATTTAGTTATAATAACCAACACCACACATATAAGAAGAAGACCTGGCTTGGTGGCACTACATATGAAAAAGGTGCTAATGACCCACCAGTGTGATTCAACTCCTTAAAAATCAAACACAATCTTAGTCTGAACTAACAGAAGCACAGTGTTCAAATCTCAAGAAGTACTTGAACCTTATGCTCTGCTGGCCAAGCTTTATGCAGAGCAGTTTGTCCAGTTCTGGAAGCCACATTGTAAAATTGGCAAATCAGAGCTTGTCCAGATGACACCGATCAAGACAGGAATCAAAATAAAAAACCCTGTTGTTCAAGAAAAAAGATCAAGGGGAGATAATGATCATTGTTGCTGTGTGCCTTCAAGTTGTTTCCAGCTTATGGCAGACCTAAAGCAACTCTATCATGGAGCCTTTTGGGGCTGAGAATGTGTGACACATATAAAGTAGCCCAGTGTGTTTCCATGGCTGAGCAGAGAATTGAACCCTCATTTCCAGAGTCGTTGTCCAACACGCAAACCACTGCACCATGCTGGTTCTTGGAGATATGATAGCTGATTTCAATTATCTCAAGGCCTGTCACACAGAAGATGCTACACATTTACACTCTGTTGCTCCAGAATATTCAAGGTCTGAAGGAAATGAAGTAGAGGGGTTCATTTTGCATGTATGGGTGGACTGATTCAAAAATGTGTGGTTCAGGAACACAACTTCAGCCACCTTAAACACAATTAAAGGCCAGCAGTTAAAGCTCTGTGAAGCATTGTTATTCAGTTAGCTATAGGAGTAAATGAAACTTGGCTACACAAACACTTATCTTCCACCTACTGACAGTAACACTGAAGGCAGTAGTAAAACACTGGAAAAGCTTACATAGGCTAAACCTAGTTAACTGGATACACAGAATTTGGCCAGTGGCCTTTCTGAAGAAATTGACTTGTAACCTTACAACATGAAGAGGCATTGAAAAATGAGGCAGATTCATAGACATCTGGTATCTGTTTCTTGAGTTTACTTAAACAGTGATAACGTATCTGCTTCTCCATGACGTAGACTCAAGTCGATCGACTCGAACACAAGTCAGACTTAAGGTCTCTTCAATGACTTGACTCGGACTCAACTCATCAATAAATGATGGACAGACTCAACTTGAGACTTGTCTTTTTTTAGTGATCAACTTGCTGCCCACCTTCCCCTGCAACCTTTCCTCAATCAGCAGTTATGTTATGCTGATGACTCAACCAGAGCTACACATGCTCCTTATCCCCACCTCTCTGCCCCTCTTTTGTTTCCTGCCTTTCTCCAGAAGCCATTTATGGGAAAGCAAAAGAGCGAGGAGAGTTAAGAGGGGGGAAACAGGGCTTTGCGCCTTTTTTATGGTGAATGTGGGCAAGGAGTAGTCTCTGCGTCAGGGTTGAGGGGAGAACTAGGGGTTGAAGTCCCATCAATGTTAATGTGAAATCCCCCTTCTCCTCCCCCTCCTCTCCCTTTCCCATCTAGCCAGCTGGTTGCTCAGTCAGCTTCCTTCAGTTTGCCTTTCCTGTTCCTCGATGGCTGTCCAGCCTGACGGCCTCCTTCCAATCCTGCTTGCTAGCAAGTAAAGGGTGTCCTTTACAGCCATGGCAGAGTGGAAAGCAGTTTCCTTCAGAAGGGTTTTCCTGTTCTTCCATGGCTTAAGGCTTCCTTCCAATCCTGCTTGCTCTCAGATTAAACACCCCTACACACACACATAGACCCTTTTCACATTGAGGCTTCTCGCGCGAGCGGGGGAGGGCGGCTCGCATGAGAAGGCTCCTCCAGGAGGCTGCCGTTTTCCCCCACCTTCCTTCTGCAGGCGAAGGAACGAGGGGGGAAGTGGTACCGGAGGAGGCTTCTCGTGCGAGACGCCCTCCCCCGGGCGAAGCAGGAGGCTCTCGCGTCCGTCCGTCCCCCGCGTGCACGCGAAGCGCCCCCCGCCCCTTCCTTCCGCAGGGGTGGAGGGAAGGAAGCGCGACCCGATCGCCTCCCCGACACTCCGCACAGGAGGTAAGTGCGCCTGGGCGCCGGGAGCGTTGCGCAATCGCGGGTGATTTTTGCTTTGAGGCGAAAATCAAAAAACCCGCGATCACGACGCTGCAGCCCCGTGAGAGCGGCGGAAGTGGGAGTGCGTCGTGCAGAGCGACGCTCCCACTCCCGCGAGGTTCACGGGGCTGTCGCGCGACAGAAAGCCCGTGCGAAAAGGGCCATAGAGATCACCAGCACTTTTTTTTTTTCTGTTAAAGTTGGCTCCCATACTTGAGACTCAACTTGAGACTTGAGGGTAGGGACTTGAGATTTGACTTGAGACTTGGAATAAAAGACTTAAGTTCTTCATTGCTGCTTCTCCAGCAAATTTCTGGAAGGTACTTTGTGATACCTATGAGACTGCTCCTCTTCAATGTTTTAATGGTTTATAGAAAGACAAAATGGATGATGTTCATTTATTTTGTGTTCTTTGTTATTTTCTTTATTAACTCTTTTCTCTCTGCTAGAGAGTGTTAGTTTGATAAAAGAAGGATAATTTTTTAACCAAAAATTGCAGCCTAAATCCTCCTTCCCGCATTAAAATGACTCACTGATATTTTCCTGGATCTCTGAAGAAACTTGCACTAACCACCATGATAACACCAAACTTTGGTCTCTAGATGTTAATTCAGCATACTCTATTTGATTTATACCATTAAAACAGGAGAAAACAGTACCTTAGAGACTCCCCATATTGCTACTTTTCAAGTTAAGCATCTTGAGTGCAAATTTATAAGTCTCTTGACTGACCAAAAAACAAAAAATAAAAAACATATAATTCAATCCTCTTAGAGGTTCTAGTACATTCCACTTGGAAAACTGTGCTTCCATCTAGATCAAGAAAGAAATGAGATAATAGTCCTTCTACGGCATACAAGCTAGATGGTGATCAGTCATTTCTGTAAAAAAATGCATACATTTATCTCAGTTTGAACAATGTTATCCAATGTTGAAAGAGTTGAACAAAGCCCAGAAGAGATTAATATTCAAATGTTTCTCTGAAGGGTATAGGATGAAAAACTGATAAAGACAAGTCAAAACATAAATATTCAATTCACCATGACCCCAGAAATTTATTTATTAAATATACCAGATGAACTAGATAACCAGATGAATAAGAAATATTGGAGAATTTTATTTTACATGATAACAGCTGCAAGAATAGAATATGCAAAATTACAAAAAAAACAAAGACGCCCCCAAAACCAAGCAATGGTTACAGAGCTTTACAGGAGATGAAAATAGCAGATGTTTTATCACAAAAATTGAGAAATCAAACAGAAGAAAATATAAAAAACGAGTGGGCTCCAACAGATAAATACTTCCAGTACAATGACTGAAATACTGAAATATATAATAAACATATAACGAACACTTTTAGAATGTTATAATAGGGAGAAAGTACTTTATTAGATTTTGAAGGGTCTTAAGATAATATAATGATACTTAAAGACAATTGTAGATGTACGTTGATAAATGATAATATCTAAAACAATGCTAAGATTTTAGGTGGAAGCGTTGGAAGATTACGAAAATACTGTAAATCTACATGTGTAAATATTGAACTATGATGGAAAAATTGTTTTAAAGAATTTAAATTTATGTTTTGTACAAAAATGATTAAAAAGAACATAATTCCAGTGTATATATACATAACAAGTGTTTAATGAAAAGAAATTCTTTGCTGTTGTCAGTCTAAATTAAAATTTCAAGCATGTTTTAAAATAAATGTTACATGCAGCAAAATGCAAGCTTTTATGAACTGTTTAAGTTAGTCCTTAAAGTTATTTTGTAATTATTTTAAAATACATTCAAATTTCAGATTTTCATTACTACAAATTTTATAAAAATTTATACTTAAGCTAAATGTTGATGTTATTCTCTCACTTTCTTCCTCAGACATTTTCTATCCCATTCTTTCTCATTCCTAAGGAAAAACTTTAAAACTAATCTGGAAAAACAATTCAAACACAGCAGAAACCCATCAATCCCAGTACAATTAAATAAATATTACCAATTTTCATTGAGCCTGAAGAAAGAAATAAGAACATCTTAATGGCCTTCTAAATAATTTTTTAAAGAAAACATATGGGAGCTAATAAGATCTTGAAATATTCTGATTTATTAATTGTTCAATCAAAAAGAAGATACTAACACTTTTAAAGCTATACCAGGGATTAGATATTTCTTTATTTCTCCCTTTCATTTAGGTGATAAGCCAATCTTTCTGAATAAGAAAATGTGGCAAAAGCTTATTACACATATTGACAGGCTCATATTAAGATACCGTATTAAAATTTCACTTTGCTCTTAGCTGAAGGTGCTCCCTGTGATTGGCATGGTGGATTGTATCCACCTCTCCCTCTCTGCCTTACTCTTGCTGAAAGCATGCCCTGAATGGCTGAACTCTCTGACCCTGGAAGCTGCAATGAGTCTTTATTACTCTTGCAAAAGGGTTGCCCAGTGTCACATCATGTGGTTGCTTTTGGCTCAGCTGATGTGATATCAGAATTTGTAGTGTAAAAACAAGAAATCTCTGGTTCTTCATTTCAAAATCCATGTCCAAATGCAGTTCTGCCAAAATTCCCTTTGTTTGGTATTAGAATCCAAAATGGTTGGTCTCTAGAACTATCAGATTTAAGTTGATAATGTATTGATAAAATTTTGCTGGGTGTCTTTACTGAAAGAGTCTCTTTTTTTTCCCAGAGTGTCTTTGTTGGGAGAGTGACTAGTGGGATGCCAGGAAGGCTTACTCATTAGAGGTCTTCCAATACCCTCCTTCAGGCATGTTGGGGACATTGCTGCAGGGGAGCACTGACTGTTCCCTACATATTGACCATACTGACCACTTTTAACACAAATTTAAAAGATATCCATTATCACTGGTCAAGCACGAGAAAGAGTTACAACCACAGGATCTATATAAACACATCATCCAAGTGAGAGAGGTTCCTCACTCTACTTCTCCTAAAAGGAGAAGCTGCAGGAACTTAACCTCATTTTTCTCCAGAAAGCTTGTACTTGGCTTCTGAATTCTGGCTTAATAGAAAAGCAACCATCAGAGGACTAAATTATTATTTTTTCTTAACAATAACAACAACAACAACAAGACTAAAAAGATTTGGTATAAGACATCAAAGAATCACAGAATCATAGAGTTGGAAGGGGCCTCATGGGCCACCAAGTCCAACCCCTTCCTCAGATCAGGATCTCCAGACAAAGTGTCCCCAGCAGGTAGGTGTCCAGATCCTTTCTGAAGATGTCCAGAGAAAGAGACTCCACCACCTCTCTAGGCAATTGGTTCCATTGCTGAACCACTCTTATTGTCAAGAAGTTATTTCTAATGTTCAATCGGAATCTATTGTCCTGTAACTTCAAACAATTAGACCTGGTCCTACCCTCTGGGGCAACAGAAAAGAGGCTTCTTCCTCCTTTCTGTGACAGTCCTTGAGGTATTTAAAGAGTACAAATGTGTTACCCCTAAGTCTTCTCTTTACCAAGCTGAACATGCCCAGCTCCTTTTACCTTTCCTCATATGTTTTCTTCTCCATGCCTTTTTTCATTCTCATTGCCCTTCTCTAAATCTGTTACAACTTGTCTATATCCTACTTAAATGAGGCATCCAGAATAAAATGCAATATTCCAGATGAGAACTGACCAGTGAAGAATATATTGGGACTATTACTTACCTTGCGTTGGAAAACAAGATTCTATTACTGCAGGCTAAAATAGCATTCACCTTCTTTGCTGCAAAAACTAGGTCCTTTGAAATTCTGTTCCTATTTTCCAATGTGTTAACCACCCCTCCCAATTCTGTGGCATCTGCAAACTTGTTAGATCACCCTGTGATCTAAGTCACTGATAAGAACATTTAACAGTAATGGCCCTAGGACAGAACCCTGAGACACTCCAGTGGAGACTTCCTTCCAATTTGAAGCACAAGCATTGATTATGAATCTTTGGTTATGGTTTACCATACAGTTATGGATCCCTCTGAAAGCATTTCCATCTATTCCACATTTTATCAGTTTACTAATAAGAATATTATGGGAACCTTATTAAATGCTTTGCTGAAATCCAGATAAATAACATACATAGCATTCCCACATTGTATGAAACTAGTGACCTGACTGAAAAAAGCTGTAAGATAAGTTTAGCAGTGTTTTTGACAAACCCGTGCTGTCTCCTACTGATATCATGAAGGATGACATATAAAACGACATATAAAAGATAAAAGGTAGCCACTAAAATAAAGTTCCTGTATTGCAGAAAAATTAAAAGCATTGGTTCTGTTAGCACTGATACTTCCTATTAAAGACAACTCAGCCACAAATCACTAAATATTTACAAAAAATATTTCTTAATGCTATTCATTGTTTGATGTATATGCAGAACAGAGATGGCAAAAGTAAGTGTGTGTTAATAGGAGAGAAAGAAAACGCGGCGTGACTTGCTGTTCATGCGCTGCCACTTGCGGGGTGGAGCAGGGTACAGAGGAATGGTGGCTCTTCCGGCCCTTCTGGAGCCTGGAGGAGGGCCATTTCCAGTCCAGGTGGGCCGCCAGGTTCCCAGATGCCCACGAAGATGATGGCCAATCGGAGTGCACGCCCCACGATCCAATTGGCTGCTGCCTCTTGGGAAGTGGCTGCGGGGGAATATATCCCCATGTCCACCTGGGCAACCTCTTCGCATCTCGGCTGTTTCCCCCTCACCCTCCCTCTATCTGTTCCCTCTTAATGCTGATCATTGTTTGTGGTTGTTATTGTATTTGGTTAGTATATAATGCTTAGTTACTTGATGTCGCCTTGCATTTCTTGTCACAACTTAGGAGCAGTTGCATGGGTCTTAGATTCAGGTTGGTTGGGGCCAATGCCCTCTGGGCCTTGGTTATCGGCCCCTTGAGGTCTGGAAGTGGGTGCAAGGCAGCAAGCTTGTCTGGCTCAGCAAGGGGGGACATGCCTTGCTTGCATCTCCTGGTGGCAGAGGGTTCCCAGCTGGTGGGCTCCCCTTGCCATTCCTTTGGGATTCCGGCACCGGATCAGAAGCTTGGGTTTATTGGTCAAAAGTGGGTTGACTGGTGCCGGGATCCAGACCCATGCTTGGGCCAACCCATTTGTATGCTATAGCCAATAAAGTTGTGGCCTTTTGTTTCCCAATCTGGTGTACTGTGTTCATTCCGCAGCCCCATCACTCCTACACATGCAAGTCACACTCAACCATAAGCCAAATGAAACTTTTGCCAAATGAAACCAACAGGAGGACTGTTGAACCAAATAAAAACCATATCACTTATTCAGAAGACAATTTTTACACATCACCATCATCATCATCATTGTTATTTCTTACCTGCCTCACCTCATGGATTGAGGTAAGGAATAAGATTTACACATATTCAAGGTTTTTCTTATCAAATGAAATAATTAATGAAATAAACAAATTAATGAAATAACATTAATGAAATGAAATAAACATTAATGAACAAATTAATGAAATAAAATTAACAAATTAATGAAACAAATTAATGAAATAAAATAATGCTATTACTCAGTGTCAGCACTTTCACAAAGTACTAGGCAGGTGTTGAACCAGTGGTACAAAACTTAATGGCTGTTTCACTCACATTCCTGTTCTTCAAATATGAAAAAGTATGTAAACTGTGATCAGACTGTAGTTTTTCACTTGTTAACACTGAACTGAGATGGAGAATATCAGGAAGACTGTAGTCAAATCTGAAAAAGAACAGTTGTTCCTAGAGTTCCTATTAGTATCCTCACAGGAATCCTAGAATTGAATAATTATAAAAAAAAAATCAATGAAGAGTGAGCATTTTCAACGGGCATGTCTAACAGTCATATAGTGATTACAAGAAGAGAAAGAAAAATAAACTAAGAGAACATGCAATGGAGTCATTTGGGGGGGGGAATCTATGTATATTTAGTGTGCCTATATGATGTGCTGCCTATTTTCCTTTTTTGGAGATCTTTGTTGCTGTTGTTGTTGTGCCTACTATTGGCTGTATTCAGTTTTTAGATTGTAGAAGATTTACAAGCACTATTCCATTAACAGTTGCAAAATTACTCCTAAAACGAAACACACAAGGAACACAAGCAAGGACAGGAGGGAGTAAACATGATCCAAAGGTTGGCTGAAGTTGGCCACCCCTTTTATTAGAAAAATTATATACTGTTCACAACTCTCTATTATACCTGTTTAAGTGCATATGACTTGAATGCAGTCTCTTTTGTACTATGCAGATGTTTCCTACATTGTAATGTTAGCAGCTTTGCTGAACCATAAGACATAATTCTGTTATTCTAAAAAGTAGCAGATGTATATGTACTTCAGTCCCACTGTAAAGAATTTAACAGCAGCTCTTCTTGTGGTCTTGTAGAGAGCCAGCCTGGTGTGGTGAACTGAATGTCTGACTAGATTCTGGGAGATCAATGTTTGTACTGGTATCTCCAATCAGCCATGAAAACCGATTGGATGACCTGGGGCAAATCCTGCTCTCCCATCCTTAGAGGGAAAGTAAGGACAATCTTTCTCTGAACCACTCACGTCAAGAAACCCCACAACAGGGTCTCTATAAACTGGAGTCGACTTGAAGGCACATAACCATAACAGAAGCATTCACATTTTAATTCCAGATACAGAATTCTTAATCCTCCTTCCCCAAATTCAAAGGCCAAAAAACCATTTCTTCCTAGATAGATAAAAATCAAGCGATTTTGGAATAGCTTACAATGTAAAAGAACATAGGAATAAGCAACAGAATAAATATGTTAAAAGAATAGTTATCACTAGCAGCTCCCCATCACAAATACAACTTAAGCATAAAAACCGATGTAAAGGGGTTAAATTAAAAAGCAAAACAAAGGCAAAGAAAAATATCTTCAACTGAAGCTGAAAAACCATGAGCTAAGCATTCCTTAGGCCACAACAGAGAAGGTCTTTACTCATAATTCAGCTAAAAACCACATAACTCCCCTTTCTTGTAATTTGCATCCAGAAGTTCAGGCCCTATCCTCTGGAACAGGAGAAAACAAGTCACCTCCGTCTTCCCCATGCTAGCCCTTCAGACATTTGAAGACCATTATTATATTACATCTCAGTTTTCTCTCACCTAGGCCAAACATCCACATCTCACTCAACCATTTCTCACAGAACTTTGTTTCCTTTACTGTCTTGATTGCTTTCCTCTGATTGTCATCCTCTCTACCAACTTGTTGATATCCTGCTCTGACTACAGTGAATTCTCTCCAGGTTGACACAGAATGACTGGTGAGCATTCACTGGGTTTGATCCACTGAAGACCTACAGACTCTAACAATAGGACCATCTAGCATAAAATTTACCAGATTCTTCGCAAGAGAATCAGGGGAGACCTTACTGAAAACAAGATACACATCATTGCCAGCATTCCCCATTCTACCAAATTATATATATAAAACTATGTTTAAAAAGAGATGAGACTTGTTTTTGAGAAACTTCTACTGGCTCTTAGCGGTCGTGGTATTCCTTTCTAAAGCGCTCACAGACTGATAGACTGATCTGTTCTAAAAACTTTCCTGGCACTGATGTCAAATTGATGGCTCAATAGTTGCTCAGGTCTTTCCCCCCTCTTTTAAAGATGAGAACAGTATTTATCTTCCTTCAGTTTTCTGGGACTTCACCTGTTCTCCAAAAATTCTCAAAGATTATAGATGAGGCTTGATGATTACATTTGCAAGTTTGTTTCATATCTTTCAATGCAGTGCATCCAACGGTGGGGATGTGGACTAATTTAAAGAAGCTGGGTGTTTCTGCACCACTCTTTACCTATCTTGGGCTGCTGCCTCCTCAATGCATCATTAATTCTGTTTTCACCAAGCTGAGCAGTCTTTCCTTTTCGGGAAACATCAGAGGCAAGAGCAGTTCAGTGTTTTCACTCACTCATTCACTTTTTACTATCTCCATGCAGTGAACAATTTCCTTATTTTTTCCTTCAGCTCCAAACAGAGCCTTTTTATTATTTTTAACCTCTCTTCAAAGACTGAGATTATTCATATTAAACAGCCAAAGAGACTTAAAATACAGAGGTAGGGCAACACAAGTACATGATCTACAGACATTGTGCTTTATCCAAAAAGTGGAAATCTGTCTCAATTTTTTTTAATGCAAAATGTTCACTGCACAGTATCTTAAAAAAATTAAAGGTATAATGTAATTAGAAATGTAGACTTATTTTAAGCACTTTTATTAGCAGTATTGTTGAACCAATTCAGGTCCATTATTTTTCAGTTACAATGATGCAATGGTTATAGTTCAAAAACCTCAGAAAATAGAGACTACCAGTCAGGAAAACAGAAAACTTCTAAATCTGGTAGCATTAAGTAAATTAAATAAATAATACTGTGAGTTGTTTTGTTTTCTAGAATACAAAATGAGCCCACATGAATTACACATAATGCTACTTAAGTAGGACACTTTTTAAAATACATGACATCTGTTTTGAATCACACTTCTAAACTGTAGAAATGTCCTCAGACTCTATCCTCCTGTTATTTCAACTTGTTGATGAACAAATCACCAATGCTTTAGTAATGTCTAGACTCTTCATGTGTTTGCAAGGGACCACAATTTCAAATACTGCAGATGAGACACCTAGAAGAAGTGAAGCAATGCATCTATGTCCCTACTGTAATCACTTCATGTGAGCCCACCCCTGCCATTCGACTGCATGATATGACACACAAAACCATTCCTGCAGACGGAAAAGCTGAACATCAGTGTCAGAGCTAAGCTGGAACCCTTCCCCTCTATTTGCCAATAATCTATGTAGATAGTATTTATCTTATGTATTAAGGAGCAAAGGATCAATCAATCTGAGTTCAGTCATCTTATTAAACAGACCTAAAACATCAAACTAAGTTCCTCTCTCTGGTCACCATGCCATCCCATATATATGGAATAATGTGTGCATGAACAACAACTTTTATCTGCTGGCTGATTCCCACAACTGAATGTAGCAGCATGAAGAGATAACCTGCATATATAAATGGGCCCACACACCATAAATAAACTATCAGACTGCTTCACAGCAAGCCAACACAGGAAGCTGTAGGCATATCCATGAAACACTTCCAGTGTGAACCAGTTCAGTGCAGGCTTAAGGACTACAGTGGATTTCAAGCAAGGCTTCCTTAGTGAGATTCCCTTAACCTGGAAGAGACAGGATGTGCAGATGGACAATATCCTTACATTGACAGAAATCAAGCACAGCAAGGGAAAGTGCAATTTACAAGAGGTCGAGGGTGACCCAGCCCATAATGCACTTCCATTATCACAGAGATGACTGGAAGATCACGTGTAATCTCAGAAATATAGAACACATAAGAACAGGTTGCTTACCTGTAACTGTGGTTCTTCGAGTGGTCATCTGTGCCATCATACACTAGGAGCTTTAGCGCCTGCGCGGTAGCGTTCGGAAACTTCTAGAGCTTGTTAGCTTGGCGGGAACCCCTCCCCCACGCCGGTACTGCGCATGCTCCTCCCGCCGAGCAATGGTCTCTCCTCAGTTCTGTCGTCCACTGTAGAACCTACAGGGACCTGAGAAGAGGGGAAGGAAGGGCGGGTGTGTATGATGGCACAGATGACCACTCGAAGAACCACAGTTACAGGTAAGCAACCTGTTCTTCTTCTTCGTGGTCTCTGTGCCTTCATACACTAGGAGACTGTGTAGCTTACTAGTTGGATGGCGGGTCAGGTCCTAGAGTACGGAAGCCAGCACCTCACGTCCAAACCGAGCATCCCTGCGTGACCGGCAGTCAAGCCTGTAGTGGCGAACGAAGGTCGATGGCTGGGACCAGGTCGCCACATGGCAGAGTTCGTGCAGGTCCACTCCTCGCAGGAGGGCCGCAGAAGTTGCCACAGCTCTGGTGGAGTGCGCTCGAAGCAGGGCTGGCGGAGGCTTCCTCGCGAGCTCATACGCCAGTTGAATAGTCTGTACCACCCACTTGGAGAAGCGCTGGGTGGACACCTTGTGGCCCTTCCGACGTCGTCCGTAGCAAATGAAGAGATGCAGTGTCTGTCGGAAGGGACCAGTCCTGTCCCTGTAAAAGACAAGGGCCCGACGGACATCCAGGGAGTGAAGGGACCGCTCCAAGGGTGTCGTCGGGTCCGGGAAGAAAGCAGGCAGGATGATGTCCTGGTTGAGATGGAAGTTGGACACCACCTTCGGTAGGAACGAGATGTCAGGTCTGAGGACTACCTTGTCTCTATGGAAGACGAGGAAGGGCTCGTCCACTCGGAGAGCTGTGATCTCACCCACTCGTCTTGCCGAGATAACAGCAATGAGAAAGGCAGTCTTTAAGGTGAGCAGCCTATCATCCGAGGTCGCCATAGGTTCAAAAGGTGACTTTGTAAGCTGCGACAGCACCAGCGACAGGGACCAGGGCGGTAGCGGCGGCGATATCAGCGGGTAGAGGTGTTGCAATCCCTTCAGGAACCGCTTAACGGTATCGTCTCTGAAGAAGGCTGATGCCGAGGATCGTGGCGGTTGGTATGCCACGATCGCAGAGAGGTACACCCTCAGGGACGGGAACGCCAGGCCCTGCTGTCGGAGATGAAGAAGAAAGTGGAGAACGGTGGGGAGCCTGGCAGGCAATACCGGCTCACGCCTCTCTTCAGCGAAGGCCAGGAAACGTCGCCACTTGTACTCGTAGTTGCGACGGGTGGATTCTTTCCTGGCCGCGACGAGGACGTTACCGAGCACGGGATCGTCTAGTGCGATATCCTCCAGGCATGGAGGGCCAGGCGTGGCAGGTCCGGATGGTGGACGCGGCCGCCGGAGTGGGAGAGCAGGCCCGGTGTCGATGGTAGCCGAAGGAGATCGCCTCGCGCGGCTCGCAGCAGGGGTGTGAACCAGTGCTGCCTCGGCCAGTACGGGGCCACCAGGATCGCGTCGGCTCGGTCGGCTAGGATCTTCGATATCGTCCGACCGAGCAGCGGGAATGGAGGGAACGCGTACAGGAGTTCCCCTGTCCATGGAAACTGGAAAGCGTCCCCGATGGAGGCGCGATCGTGGCCCGCTCTCGAACAGAATCAGCTGCACTTCGCGTTTTCCCTGGTCGCGAAGAGGTCGATCGACGGATCGCCCCAGCGGTCCCGAATCAGTCTGAACGCCTCTCCGGAGAGAGACTATTCGTGGTGGGATGAGGTGTCCCTGCTGAGGGCGTCTGCTGTGGTGTTCTCCTGCCCGGCCAGGTGAACAGCCACTGGATGTATTTGTAGGCGAACGCACCAGTCCCACAGATCGAGGGCGATGTTCAGCAGAGTTGTGGAGTGAGTCCCTCCTTGTCTGTTCACATAACAGACGGCAGTGGTGTTGTCTGTCAGGATCAGGACTGTGCGGCCAGCGACGACGTGGCGGAGCACCCGTAGAGCTTTCGAGATGGCGAGCAGCTCGAGGGCGTTGATGTGAAGAGCCGTTTCATCATCGTTCCATCTGTCGCGGACTTTGAGATCGCCACAGTGGGCACCGCACCCGTAGAGGGAGGCGTCGGTCGTTACCGTCACCCTCGGTGTCGGCTGTCGGAAGGGCATTCCTGACAGCAGGTTGTCCCGTGATTGCCACCATCGGAGGGATGAGCGGACTCCTTCTGGCAGCTGCAATCGAATAGTCTGTTCGTCTCGCAGGGGGTCGAATATGCGGACGAACCAGTGTTAAAGGGGTCTTGCCCTCAGCCTGGAGAGGTAAGTGACCGCAGTCGTCGAGGCCATGTAGCCCAGCAGCTGCTGGATTCTCCTCGCGGACAGAGTGGGAGCCGCGTGTGCGTGGACGGCGGCTTGGATCAAGGTCTGCGCCTGAGTCTCTGGCAGGTACGCCCTGGCGAACATGGAGTCCAGAGAGGCGCGGATGAAGTCCAGTGTCCTCGCCGGCTCGAGGTGGGACTTCTTCGGGTTGACCTGTAGTCCGAGACGGGTAAGGAGTGTCAACGTCATGTGGACGTCGTGGTAAAGTCTTTGTTTGCAGGACGCCACCAACAGCCAATCGTCTAGGTATGGGTAGACCGAGGCACCCTTCGTCCGCAGGAACGATACCACCGGGGCCATGCATTTGGTAAAGACCCTGAGGGGCAGTCGAGAGTCCGAATGGCAGCACCTTGTACTGGTAGCAGATGTCGTCGACTGCGAAGCAGAGGTACCGTCTGTGTTGCGGGCGAATGGCAATGTGGAAGTAGGCGTCTCGGAGATCGATGGAGGCGAACCAGTCCCCTCGATGGAGAAACGGCAAGATCGACGGTAGCGTGATCATCTTGAACCTCTTGGGGCGGATGTAGTAGTTCACCCCTCTGAGGTCGAGGATCGGTCGGAGGGTACCGTCGGCCTTCGGTACCATGAAGTACCGGGAGAAGAAGCCGGTGGTTTTGGCTTTCGAAGGGAGCTGTTCGATTGCTCCTTTTTGGAGGAGGGACTGGATCTTTTCCAGGAGAGCCGAGCTCGACGGGGTGGAGTAGAAACGCCTCGAGGCGGAATATCTTGAAACTCGATGGCGTAGCCAAGACGGACGATGGACAGGACCCAAGAGTTCGTAGTGACATATTCCCACTCCGACAGATGTCGAGCTAAGGTCGGTCGGTCTCCGAGGGCTGGTGGAAGGCTGAAGAGAGGATGTTGGGACGTCCTGCGAAGCAGGTCAAAACCTGGACTTCGCGTCCAAGGAGGACTTCTTGGAGGACGCCGGGCGCCGCCTGAACGAACGTCTAGCAGATGATCCCGAAGAGGGCCTCGAGGGACCAGATTGGGCCGACCTCTGGAAGGACGAGGTCGACGACTTCCTCCACGATTGGCGGAAAGCAGGCGGCCTACGGGCCTGCGAGGCCGGATGGAGGCCGATCTTCTTGGCCGTCAGTCTCGCCTTGATGAGGTTGTCCAACGATTCATCTGTCGATGCGTTGAACAGTCCCTCGCCATCGAAGGGAAGGTCTTCGATCCTCCTTCGGGTGTCCTCCTGGATATCCGCCGGTCTCAACCAGGTACGGCGACGCAAGCCGTCGGATCCCGCCATGACCCGAGAGGCGATCTCCACCGCGTGCCGAGTGGAGATGATTTGCTACCGGGAGATAGCCATAGCCTCGTTGAAGATGATCGAGGTGGCCTGGCGGATGTCGTCCGGTGCCGCTTCTATGGCCGGTTGCAGGCGCTCCAGGACTTTACGCAGGTATGCCGCTAGGCAAGCCTGCGTGTTAGACAGCCAAATATGCAGGGAGGTGGCGGAGTAAAACCTCCTTGCATAGGCGTCTAACTTGCGGCCTTCCTTGTCCGGTGGTGTAGTGTGCTGTCTGCCGCTGTCCTTTGTCTGCGCTGACTCGACGACCACAGAGTTAGGTACAGGGTGGTTGAAGAGGTAGGAAGCGTCCTCCTTTTGCACCCTATACAGGTGCTCCAACCACTGTGGTATCGGCTGCGCCGAGGCCGGCCTGTCCCACGTGGATTTGACAACCTTCACAATCCGTGGCAGGAGAGGCAGCGGGGCGGTGGCGGGTTGTCTACCCTCGACCATTGAGAAGACCGGGTCGTCATCCTCCGGCTCCGCGATCCTCAGGCCAATTCGGAGCAGCATCGCGGAGAACTGGTGGACGTCCTCCGGAGCTGAATCTGGGACCGGCTCCCCGAATCCCAGAGGAGGAGACTCCTGTGAGGCTACATCCGAGGCCTCCGACTCCGCGCTGGAGTCATAGGACTCGGAGCTTGGTGAGTCTTCTCGTCGCTCAATCTCTGGCTCCTTCACCGCAGTCGTGGACTGTGCCTTCTTAGGCTTGTCCACAGTAGAAACGGCGACGGTGGCAGTGTCCCGTTTCGGTTGAGCTACAACCGACTTCACCTTTTTGGTGGTGACAGGTGTAGTCTGGCAGGCCGTAGTGGTGGTAGCCTGCTTCATCACCACGGACTCCACAGGGTGCGTTGCCGTAGCCGTAACCCTGGGAGGCGGCGATACCGCTCGGTACCGAGGTGAAGGCTCCCTCGCTCTACGGTATCGGGGTGAGGGAGAGCGGGTGAAGGAGCGGCGGCGATCCGACGGTGAACGGGTTCCGTCTCTACGGTACTGACGTTCCTCCCTCTCTGGTGAGCGGGAGCGGGACCAACGTTGCTGTTGAGGTGACCAGGACCTCCGGAAGGTCTCCCAGCGTCTCGAGTCACGGTGGTACCGATCCCGGTACGATGGCGAATGTGACCGGTAAAAAGCCGGGCGCTCTCTCCACTCAGATTCCCTCGCGTACCTGGCCACATAGGACGCCGAGGTGTACCTGGAGGCGGAAGAGCGAGGCTGTTCCTCTCTCGTTTCCCGAGGAGGCGGCGATCTTGGCGGCAGCTCCGAAGTGCGGGACCGAGATCTAGCAGAGGTCAAGCGCCGCTCCGGGGAAGCAGAGACTTCTCGGGACAGTCTCTGCTGCAGATCAGCCAACCCGCCACGGCTAGAAGGGCGGTGGTGTTGTCCCTCCACCAGGGTTGGAGGTTCTTCCACAGGCGAGTCCGGACGTTGTTGGGGAATGTCCTCGATCTCGTCGTCCGACAGATCGACAGGCTCGCCTCTCGAAGGCTCAAGAGTTGGAGGAGGAGTGGGAGGCTGGACGTCCCCAGCCGGGGAGCGCTTCTTCTCCTTCCTCTTCTTCTTCTTGTCCTTCTCCTTACCCTTGTCTCTGTCTGGAGCAGGGCGTTTCTTATGAGGCGTCTCCTTTAGCTGCCTTGGCAGCCGCCGACAGCTTTGGGATCCTCGGTAACGCCGATATCGGCGTTCTCGATGCTGGCACCAAGCCCGATGCCGACGAAGTGGACGGAACGGCAGCCGCCGATACCGTCGATGGCGTGGTCGTCTTCTTGTCGGTCATCTTGGAAGAGGAGGTCTCGCCAATCGCCTTCAAAGACTGCTCCCAGCAGAAGGATTTCAGCCTTGAGGCCCTGTTACGGAGAGTCTGGGAAGTAAAATCCCGACAAATTGGGCAAGTCCGGGTGTTGTGGGACTCGCCCAAGCAGAAGAGACACTCCTTGTGGCCGTCGGAAAGGGCAACCTTACGCCCACAGGACACACAGTTTTTAAAGAGCGCGGACATAAGACGACGCGACAACAAAAGGAGGAAGAAAAAAGTCCAAATATACCAAATCCGAGGGGGAGTCCGAGAGAGAGGTCAGTAACAGTCCGAAAGTAGTCAAAAAAATCCGTAAAGACAAAGGCCAAGCAAGAGAAATCGAGGAACGAGCCAAAGAACCTTCCGTACGCGACGGCGGACGAGAAAGAACTGAGGAGAGACCGTTGCTCGGCGGGAGGAGTATGCACAGTACCAGCGTGGGGGAGGGGTTCCCGCCAAGCTAACAAGCTCTAGAAGTTTCCGAACGCTACCGCACAGGCGCTAAAGCTCCTAGTGTATGAAGGCACAGAGACCACGAAGAAGAACTTGACAATTAAAATATAAACTCTTTTCATGAGACATGGCACTGGATATATGAGATAGGACCATGGTATACAAGTAGGACATCCTATGCTACAAGTTTATGCCTGAGCACAAAATACAATGTTTAGGTCCAGCCCTCATACAGCCTCTGATCTATCTTGATTCTCTGGCTGAAGTATTAATAAAAGTGACAGAAATAGAACAGTTAGTTGAAAAGAGTTAATGTACTCATTAATACGCAGATAATAATCATTAATACATAAATAATAATTCTAATTAAATTGCATTTGTGTTGGAAAGGAGTTTAGCTTAAATGCTTATGTCAAATTGCCATTAAATTTAAATTTAAAACATGCACAAAAGCCATTAGCGAGGGGATGGTGTTGAAAAAAAAATGTGATCAGTGTCTTCACTCCTCTCCAAGACCTATCTTGCACTGAGGAGAGAATCTGTATGGATTTCAGAAAAACTCATTTGTTATTGACTGTACCAAGACCCCTTTTTCTTGTCATCCTTTTCTAGACCCCTTATAATTTCATATCCTTACCTTTATCCTCTTTTTAGTATGCTGTTTCCCATGTGGATCCCAGAAAAGTCCCAGGGTCAAGAGATCCAACATTCACTTTCCTGAGACAAATGAGGTGTTTCTACATGGTATCCAATGTATGAAACATTATGGTCACACCATCCCCTACTCTAAGATGTCCTTACTATTCATTGCTTTAAAATCTTTTAACCCTGACATTAACTAATCTATTATTGTGAACGGAAAGAAACAAACATTCCTACAGCTTTTTTGTATTTACAATGGCTTGGATCTTGTGACCTAAACATTGCAATTCCTCAATCCTGAAGAACTAATAAAAAGCAAAAGCAGTTTTTTCAAAACTCCAAGAGATGCAGGATTTGGCTAAAGAGTCAACTAGGTAATGTTGAATTTGTTGACTCCCTAGAGCGGTCTCTCATTTAACTAATAAACTAACAACTAATAATTTAATACTTGAATTATTGAAATTCTGATTTGAGTGCATCAAGTTAAAAAATAAAATAAGTTGCTTCATTTCATTAGAAAAAATGTCTAAATTAATTGATAACTGATTAATCTCAATTAGTTTCCACCACTACACAGTTCTGTTAAGATAATGGATTCCTTCTTGGTGAGGCCCTCGCAAATGCTTCTTTTTGCCATTTTCTACAGTCAGATATAAAAATAAGTATCTCAAAGTCCAGTGAAAAAAAGACACTACCATTGCAAACAGCAGTACTCAGCCTGATCTAGACTCAAAGTTTCAGGATTTTAACCTCATCCTGAAGAGCAAAACTTCAGAGCAAGGGTGAAAAGGCAAGGAAGCAAGCCATCCTTCTCAGGGCCTCTCATATCCATTGTCAGCTTACATTAAGAGTGTCACAAAAGAATGTATGAATCCTACTGCTCGACCTGTGGTTTCCCTAAACTTTAGCATTTCATTTTGGCTCACCAGGATCCATTTCTGATGTTCCACACGGCCACATCTCTCACAAGTTGTATACTTTTGCAAGTTTTCTCATCAAACTACAATCCTCGGTATATACCAAGGAGCCATCCATTCTAATGGACTGAAACACTAGAGAGCTGTCAGCCTCAGAGCAAACAACAGAATGACATTTTAGGTTTACATCTATCAGTGAACTGGGAAAACTTCAGGAAACTTGCAAACCTTGTTTGGTCATTTTCTTCCACTTTGGAGTTGATTGGTGCTGTCATTTCTGCTAATCCATTCAACTTTGGCAGAAAAAAGAAGAACTAAATTAAATTCCATGACTGAAAGGGGCATGGAAAGGTGAAAGGTGACCATGCAGCTCAGTCTAAGTGCTGGATACAGAGTTCAACATATCACAACACACACTCGGATATACTAGAAATGTTGGCACTGGCAATAGAAGACCTATGGGCAAAAAAGAATAACTGTTCATTTACCCAAAGTTTTCATTTTAGTTGACAGTTGAAGGGCAGGGGGTGTTCTATTATCTTCTTGATCAATAACATCACTCATGGGTCTGGTCGCCCCTCTACGCTAGGTAAACTTTGTGTATACTGTTCCAACTATTTGACAACAACAGGAGAAAGTAAGAAGTCCCTTTGTTTTCAGCAATCAGAGATGGACTAAATCTGAGTTCCTGTCACATCTCACCCTGAATTACAGTTGGGAGAACTTTCCCCATTTGGGAAACTACACATCTGAGGGTTGTTCTTTTCAGAAAAGTAAGATTATTTCAATTTTTATTTTTGAGATCCTTATACGGTGATACCAGCAGCCTTTTCTTTGCAATTCGCTTATACAAAGAATTCCCAGAGATGAAAATCTAGATGCACAGCTTTTTCTTAAGATGAATATGAACAACACGTGTATTATTATTTTTTTTGGAAGTGTAAGCAGAACTACAAATGAAAAATATTGTTTTTGCTTGTGAAAACAACTTTTTTGCACATGTAAGTGAATTACAGTGGTTCTTCCTGTTTCCCCAACTCTGATTTTTCCAAAGGATTAGAAAGTATGTGTGTGTGCATACATGGATATATTCCTTCTCGGAGGAAGCAGAGACTAAAAAACAAAACTGTTCTGACTGGCATCATCAAAAGGCAGAGCACTTATTAAAATGAATCATTCTAGACAGTGTCCAAGGCAGATGTTAGCATTTACTAGGTGGACTCAACACATTCTAAGAGGACTAACAAGGCTTGGTTAGCCCTGTACACAAAGTCACATATAGATCACTAGCTATACACACCAGGCTTGGCATTTTTACTCTCCCTACTTCTGCAGTAACAAAACAATACAAAAGAGATTTACTTAGTTGTGGGGGGGGCTAAGTCATACACTGTTAATGGGATTGTCTTTGGGGCTTGGTGGACCACATTACATAGCTCTGTAGCTGAATGTATCATACATAAAACTTGATTAGTCTCCAAGGAGGGAGGCATGAAAACTAGAGGAAGGAACATCAACAATTTAAGAGAGCATGGCACAGTACTACTAGTAGAAAATGACCGGAATGACTGTTGATGAAAGGGAATAAAAACAAGGAAGAAAGTGCAAAAGCAGAATTACAGCTGAACATTAAGGAAACAAAAATAATGATCACCAGTGATTTACATAATTTTAAAGTAAATGATGAACATATCTTCTACACCTTCTACATCTTGGCTCAGTCATTAATTTAAATGGAGGCTGCAGCCAAAAAAACAGAAGAATACTAGGACTTGGAAGGACAGCTATGAAGGAACTAGATAAAATTCTCACATGTAAAGATATATAATTGAATACTACAGTCAGGATTGTCCATGCCCACCAACTCATTTGAAATGTGGCATCTTATAAATACCATGGACTGCCAAAAAAGATAAATAAATTGATCTGAGACCTAGTTAAGCCTGAACATTTCCTAGGTGCCAAGATAACCAAATTGAGACTGTTACACTTCAGATGTATCATGAGAAGACATCACTCATAAGAAAAGACAATGATGCTTGGCAAGTTAGAAGGCAGAAGGAAAAGAGGAAAACTATATTACTGATGGATAGAAGCCACAGCCTTGAGTCTGCAAGAGTGGCTTGCAGGATTTTCATTCATAGGGTCACCATAAGTCAGTTAGCTTGATGGCAGTTGATACAAATCCAGTGGATGGTACCTTGGCTACTGCTTGTCTCTCGCTATTGGGTGTGTTTTGATTTGTGTAGCCTGACAAGATCCCTGGAAAAGTGAGAGCCACCCATGCCCTTCCCGATTGATAAAAACAGCCAGAAAGGACTGGCCAAGTGAGTAAGACAAGTAGATAAATTTCTATGGCAAATGTGGTAGTGGTGAGGCCTTTACTTCAGTTAAATCCCCCCAGACCCCAATAAATTGGAGAAATAATGTCCAATCTCCAATATCCTTTTCCCTGGGCAAAATATTGGACCATGGGGTAGCCTCCCAAACCCAGGAGCTCAGATGGACTTTCTAGTTCTATTTGAATCTGGCTTCAGTTCTGGTTAGGGGACTGAGTCTGCTTTGGTCACTTTGGTGGATGGCCTATACTAGGAACTGAACAGGGGAAGTGTGCAGAACTGCTATAATTTTCAGTGGCTTTCCATACCATCAACCATTATGCCCTTTCAGGGAACCTGTCTGGGATGGAACTTGGGGCCACTGTCTTATGATGGTTCTGGTTTTCCTTGGAGAAATGAGCTCAGAAGGGGTTCAAGACCCCCCCATTGTGGCCTATGGGGTCTCTCAGAGCTTAATCTGGCCCTCTTTTGTGCTTAATATCTACATATAACCACAGAGTTTAGTTTATTTGATAGTGGATCAAGACAGGTATGCTCTTTAGAGTAACAGAGACTGATGTGCAGTGTAAGCCTCATTGATATGCTTGTTAATACTATTTCACTTCAACTGGGGGAAAAATAGAACATCGAAAGAGGTAAAACTAGAGCTGAGCCAAGTATGGCATCCCAGATGTAACCGGACAGCAACTCTCAGATGCCCCGCATAGATGACGAGGAATGCAACTGAACTCTGCAAATTCCTGGCATAAACTTTGGCTGGATTCTTAAAGACTATATCCCACATTGTTAGCCCCAGTAAACAGAGGGCATTTAATAAATGGCTATTCAGTCAATATTTATGTAACATTATTTATTCAATAGTTCTATTCCAGCTGGAACAAACAATGATTACAGATGAAATTGTTAATATTTTTAAACCAATCTACAGAAGAATGTACAAATCAAAACCACGGACAGTGGATCATGAAAACCTTCTTCATCATGTGCTGCAACAATTATGTACCAAAACAGTTTAATTTTCTTCTGCAAATACACTACCAAAAATCAGTACTTCTTTCCCCATTAATGTGACTGCAATGTGGTAGGCAGTTTCAGAATCTGAACAGGGCCATAGAATCAAAGATTCCTAGAGTTGGAATACACCACATGGGCCATCTAGTCTAACCCCCTGCAATGCAACAGTACACAAACTCCCAACAGATAGTCATCCAATCTCTCTTTAAAAACCTCCAAAGGAGACTCCACCACATTCCAAGGCAGCATATTCCCCCATCAAATGGCTCTTATCGTCAGGAAATTCTTCCTAAAGTTTAAGTGAAATCTCTTTTCCTATTATTTGAATCCATTGCTCCAAGTCCTAGTCTCTGAAGCAGCAGAAAACAAGCTTCCTCCATTTTAAACATGACATCCCTTCAAATATTTAAACATAGCTATCATGTCACTTCTTAATCTTCTTTTTATCAGGCTAAACATACCTAGCTCCCTAAGCAGCTCCTTATAGGGCATGGTTTCCAGACCCTTCACCATTTTGGTTGCACTCCTCTGGACACATTACAGGTTGTCAATATCCTGCTTGAATTATGGTGCCCAGAACTAGAAACAGTATTTCAGGTGATGACTAACCAAAGCAGCATAGAATGGTATTATTACTTCCCTTGATCTCGACACTATACCCCTACTGATGTAGCTAGAATAACATTGGCCTTTTTAGCTGCCACATCACACTCATATTCAGCTTGTGGTCCACTAATACTTCTAGATCCCTTGCACACATACTATTTTCAAGCCAGGCATCACCCATCCTATATCTGTGCATGTCTTTATTTCTCCCTAAGTGTACCACCCTACACTTCTCCATGTTAAAATTCAGTCTATTAGTTTTGGTCCAGCTCTCTAATCTGTCAAGGCTATCCCTTCTAATTTGGTGTCCTCTGAAAATTTAATGAGGGTTCTATCCTGGGCCCAATGCTATTCAACATCTTTATCGATGACTTGAAAGATGGAATAAAGATGTTGAATAGCATTGGGCCCAGGATAGAACCCTGTGGCACCACACTAGTCACTTCTTTCGAGCATTAGTGAGCACCCTTCGGGCTCGGTCAGTCAACCAGTTACAAATCCATCTAACAATAGCATTGTCTAACCCACATTTTACTACCTTGTTTGCAAGAATATCATGGAGGATTTTGTCAAAGGTCTTACTGAAAACAAGATACACTACTTTCACAGCATTCCCTTCATCCAACAAGCTTGCAAGTCTGTCAAAAAAACCAGATTGGATTAGTCTGGCATGACTTGTTTTTGAGAAACCCACGTTGACTTTTAGTGATCATGGCATTCCTTTCTAAGTGCTCACAGACTGTCTGTTTAGTGATCTACTTTAGGATCTTTCCTGGTATTGATGTCAGGCTGACTGAGCACTCTTGTCCAGGAACTCTTAAGGATTATTGCCAGTGGTTCTGAAATTTCTTCTGCCAGTTCTTTTAATACCCTTGGATATTGTTCATCTGGCTCTAGTGACTTGAATTCATTTAGATTAGCCAGGCATTCCTGTACTATCTCTTTACTTATTCTGTGCTGCATTTCCTCTATTACATCATCTGTTACCTTTTCTCCATGTTGAACACTATTTTTCTTTTGGGAGAAGACTAAGCAAAGAAGGCATTGAGTAATTATGTCTTTTCTCTGTCCTCTGTCACGCAGTGATGTAGACTCGGTCTTCAGTTGCTTCAGTGATTCGACTCCAACTCGACTCAGCTCAAAACTTGTATATTTTTAATGACTGACTTGCTGCCCTTGGTTCAGTAACATAACACATTCATCTAGAAACTTCATGACTTTGAACAAAGTCCCCCTACTGGTCACATGGCCTGAGACTTGACGGTAGAGACTTGAGGCTTGACTTGACACTTGGAGTAAAAGATTTAAATACATCACTGCTGTTACCACTTCTCCATCTTCTCTTCACAGAAGTTGTACCACCTCCTTGTTTTTCCTTTTGCTACAGACATAACCAAAAAAGGCCCTTTTTACTGTTTTTAACCACTCTAGCAACCCTGAGCTCATTCTGCACTTTAGCTTCTCTGACTTTTTCCCTACACATGCTGGCTACTGGTTTGAATTCCTCTTTGGTGATTTCATCCTTTTTCCATCTCTTGTAAATGGCCTTTTTAAATGTTAGTTCATTTGAAAGTTCTTTAATCATCCATCCTGGTTTCTTTAGATACCTCCCATTTTTCCTTCTCAATGGAATTGTTTGAAACTCTGCCTTCAATATCTCACTTTTAAGAAACTCTTTTCTCTTTTAGTATCCCTGATCACAGGATGGCACCTAATATTTCTCTAAATTTACTAAAATCAAATTTTCAAAGTCTAGAATGCGAGTCTGACTATGCTTGGCTTCTCCTTTCTGCTGTATAAAAAAGGCCCTTTTCATGCGACATTTTCCATGCGAAAGGGCCCCTCGAGCATCGTGCAAATGTGAGGAACGGTTCACACGACATACATTTGCGTGATGCTTCAGGGCATGGCATGCACCGCTCACACACTTTTTCATTTTTGGCTTTGAGCTGAAAATGGTGCACGATCGCCCATTGCTCCCAGGACCCGCGTACACTTACCTTGCGTGCGGAGCCTCAGGAGCAGGGTCATGCTTCCTGTCTCAGTGCAGCCTGGAAAGGTCCCAGGCTGCACTGCAAAAGGGAGAGGCTGGCCTCTCACGCGAGCAGGAAGCTCGTGCGGAGCTGAAGAAACCTGGATGCGAGGGCCTCTCACAAGAGGCTGCTCGCACAAGCACTGCACCCCATCGCCAAGAAAAGGTAGGATGCGGAAAGGGCCAAACTCAAGGAGAACATAGGCACTCTTACCTAAGTATCCCACTACTTCTACCCCATTAACCAGGTCATCACCGCTGGTTAGGATTGGATCTGAAATTAGCTGACCCCTTGGTGCCTCTTCTGCCTTCTGGACAATGCAAAGCAAGTGAGGAATTTTTTGGACCTCATATTCTTGGCAGAAATCAGGATTGTTGAAGTCTTCCATTACTACTATCTCTTTTTCTGAATATGTGATTATCTGTTTCAGGAAGGCCTCATGAAGTTCTCAGTCTAGTTTGGGGGGTCTATAGTAGACCCCCAAAATAATATCCCTGTTTTTTCTCTCTCAATTTTTACCCAGATGCTCTCAACCTGACTTCCAGGATTTAAGTCATGGATTTCTTCACAGGTGTAAACATCCTTGACCTACTTCTCCTCCATTTCTGTGTGGTCTGTTTCTCTGAAATAAACTGTATTCCTCTATTACTACATTCCAATCATGAGTCTCATCCCATCAGGTTTCAGTGATGCCTACTATACCATACTAGCATATTTACCAAGCATTGCCTGGGATTTTACTTTCTCATAAGTAACACTTGTTAGAAAAACCTTAGGAATTACCTTACTTTACCTTATCTTAGGAGTTAGATGCGGTTGAAAAACACCCAATTTGAGATCCTGTGTCTCTAATTTCCCAAACTGTGTTGTTCAGTACCTGTAACTTTTGCCCATATTCTCCAATCCAATCTGTATTCAGAGTTATTAGCGTACAGAAGTTGGGTTTGTGAGGGGACTTTCTGCTAAGCTTTGTCTCCATAGCAACCAGCCTATTCAGAGCTCTCTGGATGAGAATTCTAAAGGCCCCTCCCTGAACTGCCAACCCCAGGACGGCATGGAATCTTCACAGCCAGCCAATCATATGAGGTCTGCGCCTGCCTGATGCAGACAAGCAGACAAACTCACTCATAAATTTTGACTTTTATATAGTAGATCTGCTTTGTGGTGTTCAGAGTTCAAATTCATCTTGTTTACTTCCCATGCTCTGTACATTAGTGTAGAGACATCTAAGACCATGGGTCATTCCCCCTTATGTAAGATTTTTTGCCTCCTGTGTATCAAATTCCTTCAGCTTCCTACCCAGAGCCTCATAAACCCTTCTAATATACGGAAAAGTTACTCCTTGCCATGTCACTGGTTCCCACATGAACCAAATGCAAGCAGTAATGGTCAGTGGGGTTCACAAGTCTTGCCAGCCTCTCTGTGACATCAATGATTTTTGCCCCAGGAAGACACCACACCTCTCAAGTCATCTTGCCAGGCTTACAAACCACTGCTCCTGTTCCTCTCAGTAGGGAGTCCCCTACCACCATCCCCTGTTTCTTCTGAGCATTGGCAGGAGCCATTCCATTTCCTGGATTTTCCAAGGACAACTGCACATTCCCTGAGGACTGACATTGCTGCTCTTGTTGCTGTTCTTCATCATCTCTGATAAAGAAAGAGCCTTACATTAATTCTCTAGCTCCAAACTCATGGAACGATCCTTAGTCTTTTCAGGACAGTCTGCTTGGGAACTGACCTCAGAGTCATTAACTGTCTGTTCCTCTATCAGGACGGTCTCCTCTGCTCTATCCAAGAAAACCTCATGCTCCCTATTATGTTGAAAAGTAGATGCATGGGCCTTAAGTTGCTGGACCTTCTCCTCCAAGAGGGCCACTAACTTGCACTTGCTGCAGTTATAGCCACCCACTTCCTTCGGAAAGAACACAAACATATCACAGATATTGCAGGTGACTGCCACAGTTCCCTCATATTCCATATTCAGTAGTCTTAACAGGCACTGAAACAGAAGTCCAAGCCCCCTCCTCAAAACTCCCCTACCAATCACCTACAACCAATGCTGCTTGGCTTTGCCTGTTAACACAGCTCTTATTCCATTCTTATAACTGCATGTGGAGAGAGCACATAGCCAGAAACAAACATACCCATGCAAGTCTTAAAAACACACAGTCAAATAATTAAGGGTGCCCTTCCAAATACAGCTCACCTTCTGCTCTCTCCTCAGGGACTCTGCTTGAAAGACAGAGGCAGCAGATATATAGAGCTCATGGCTACTAGCTCTGCCCTCAAGCAAGTCAGTGATTCAGCAGAAACCCCTTAGATCATGTACTCAGAGACAGCACATGACCAGAAACAAACACATCCACAAAAGCCTTAAAAACGCACAAACAATCAAGGATGTCCTCCCAGACACAGTTGCCCTCACTCTCCTTCTCCCCTTCCTCCTTCTCTCTTCTCCTCATATAATATATGCTGGAATGATATTAGTAATTTTTCTTAAGGAATTCAGCTAAGTATTTTGATATTGTACTGTTCTCGTGTCCAAAGGAGGGAGAGTAGAAAGACAACTTGAGATTAGTTTGAAATGATCAGTTCAGGTATGAAGGACAGCCCCTTTAACACAAGTGATCCAAGCCAAGCTTTTGATTAAATCTTAGAAGAAGAAAAAAGACAATTCTTTTAAAACAACCTTGCTGTTGCTTGTCAAGATTTTTCCTGAGAAAGAAAATCTTGAAGTGAAGTCCCCTCTCAAATCCTCAAGCAGTAGACCACACAAAGACATTTTAACCTGTCAAAGCTCAGAAATTCCAAAAGGAAGTTCTGTGCACCAAAGAAAACAACACCTTTTCCAGGAGAAATTATTTGCGAGACAAACTTAACTAAGGTTCTTAGAGGTCAAATCTTTCTAACAGGGATCCATCTAAAATGATTATCCAAGTGCATAATTCCTTCCCATAATGAGTATTTTCTTTTCTTTTCTTTTTTGAAAAAAATGATAACATCACATTTGATCTCTTAAGAGCAGATCTTATGCATAAAAATACAGACATAAAAATGTAATCCTCCTTAGTAATCTGACTGCCAAATCACCAAACACCCAGACAAATTAAAGAAACCTAACACCCAGACAAATTAAAGAAACCTAACAATGCTACTTTTTTGACATATCAAGAAAAATACACAAATCATGGAACTATAAGCAAACAAAATCTCCTTTCGTACCTACAGGATCTATGGAACAAGACTGAACTAAATTTCTAGATTCTCTGAAGCAGTAACTAGAATAAAATAATAGTAATCTTGCATTACATTGCTTTCAAAAACCTAAGCACCACCTGAAAGAAACCTGTGAAATACCTACTGCAAGAGACACATATATGAGTATCTCAATTAACAGAAGAGATGTGTTCCTGGGCATTATTTCTGTAACAGAAACTTCAGTACCAGATGCAGAAATAACATGGAAAGATAATAAAAACACGTAGAAAAAAAAGGGTACAGGGCAAAATGTTTCAGCAGACTCTTTATTCGAAACTAACAATATACATATGTGAAATGAAACAACCATGCCAGGTAAGCGTTGCCTAAGTGAGCAAAAATATTCTGAACCTTCTACAGACCACTCCCAAAATGCATCCAAGGATGACTCTTCCTTTCACCACCTTCCACTTTTCTTATAAGTTCCATTTTGATAGTCAAATATACAGATCTATTAAAGCTGCTAGGAGTGGCTGGTGAGGCAGGCTTATATGGCTCTTCCTTGCTGTTTGTGCATGCTCTGTAAAAAAAATTCTGGTAGGAGCTGCCTTTTACTTTCCCTCTTATACATAGCTTCATACAACTACAGCAGGATTGGCCAGAGTAGAATCTCACTTTTTCCTACCTCAGCCTTTCTTTATTGGATTGTTTATGACAAACAGGCTGCTGTAACCCAACACCCAAAGCCTGTTTTTCTCAAGCCCTCCTTCCCAGTTCCAAAGATGATTTCTAAAGGAACTTCCAACTATTCAAAGAATGGGGAGGAAAGCAGGGGAGAGAGCTAGGCTGGCATAAAAAGGAGTTTCACTGTTAAAGGCTTTGTTAACTAAGGTATACCTATACTTCTACCAGTACAGAATATGATAATCACCGTATCATAGAGGTTAAGAAGAAATGTTTGTTTTTCTTCCACAGGAGGACCAGAACTGTGAGCAGACACAACAGAGGCCTTGCAGGAAAAGAAGATACAACAGCTGGAGGCCCTGTCTAGCTACACTTCAACCTATCAGGGAAGACCAAGTTTTTTTGAAATGACAAAGCATACTCTCATGGAAGGGCAACTTGCTGGTAATGCCTCTAAGCAGGGTGACAATTCCCAAACTAGAACTAGAAAATAGAAGGAACTAGAAGCATGTCACACAAAAAAGCAG
The DNA here is from genome assembly GCA_948474755.1 of Ctenosaura bakeri. NCBI lineage: Eukaryota > Metazoa > Chordata > Lepidosauria > Squamata > Iguanidae > Ctenosaura > Ctenosaura bakeri. The sequence goes on along the minus strand of CAOLHI010001155.1, from coordinate 109,002 downwards.
AACATGCTGCAAGTTTGGAACTATATAATCAATTACAAGCTCTCTCCTTAATCACTGATTATAAGCAAGATGAATAAGGAGAAAGGCCTCACCCCTCAAAAGGCATGGAACTGACCTTGGAGGATTGAGGGCCTCCTGCTAAGAAGAGACATGTAGTGGCTGGTGATTCCTTGCTGCAAAAGAAGCAGGAGTGCGGGGATGTAATAACATGTTTTGAGAAGTGTACAATGTCCTGGAGGGAAAAACCATGACATAGAGGTGTAATAGAGATTAAGATCTCTTTGTCGCAGGTGAAGATGAACAGGTTGCTTATCTGTTAACTGTGGTTCTTCCAGTGGTCATCTGTGAACTCACACAAATGGTTCTTCTGCGCCTGCACAGTGCAACATTTGGAACCTTCTAGAGCCTACTGAGAGGTGTTTTGGTGGGAACCCCATCCCCGTCCCCAGTGGCTATAAAGCCACCTTCCTACCTAAACTGTTAGTTCCATGGCTGCCAGACGCAGCAGCTAGAGGATCAACAGGTCAAGCATGATACAAGAGGGGAGGAAGGGCGGGGTTGTGTGAGTTCACAGATGACCACTTAACGAATCAAAGTTACAGGTAAGCAATCTGTTCTTGTTTGTGGTCTCTGTAACTCACACAAATGGGAGACTAGAGAGCTAATAACCATAGGAGGTGGGAGTGTTATGCAACAGAAGAAAACAACACTGCCCTTGTTACCCTGCTTGCTTGGGGGTCCCTTAGGGACACCTAGATGCGCTCTCAATGGGGAAATTAGTCAAAGAGCACAACCTAGCAATGCGAGAGGCAGGAAAACGGAGCGGAATCTTTTACCCAATGTTTATGGGGTCAGGCCCAGTCAGAAATCACACAATTGTTCAAATTTAAGTATTTTATTGACAAAAATGTTAAGGTGCATACAATCATTCAACTGCACTCACTCCAACAAGCGTACAAGACTATAGAAAGTTAGAAAGAGGTGAAAATTAGGAGAGAGAGAGAGAGATAAGGGTTTGATTTAATACTGTACCAATCCAGAAGTCTTCAGCTGGGAGAAAACGATCTCAATCACGCCTTTAGAGGCTGAGGGGAGCTTACTGGCTTCATAGTTTGCAGATCTGAGAGAACTCCAAACTCCAAAACTCCCAACTCCAAAACCAAATTCTCCAAACTCCAAACTCCCAAAACTCCAAACAGAATGAGAAAATGCGCCTAGTTATAGATCTGACCTATGTCCTGGGAAACCAGATGGCTGCAGTTTATTAAGATGGATTTCAGCTTTTGTAGTTCAAAGAAAATACAGCCAAGCATCCTTGTAGTTTCCCGCAAGATGAGTATTTCTCCGGAGATGCATACCTCAAAGTGTCAAATTCCAGGCTATTTGCATTGTTTATTTGTTCCCAGAGAGTAATTGTTTCCTGATCACGGCTGAAAATCCATTCAAGTGGCCTTTGAGCCATTTACAAGATCACCCAGGATGTGTGACAGAAAACAGGCTACTCTCTCCTGCCTACGTGTCCATCCAGTATATCTCTATGGCTCACTATGTTTGATATAAAATAATTAGGATCCTCAGGACATAGTTTTTACGTGTGTTAGGGGGTTTACACCCTCCCAAACAAAGCATCGTTATGCGTTCTATTGGCCAGTCTGTAGTGTGAAATAAATGTAACAGGCTGTAACCAAGTAGCAACCCTGCAGACTTCATGAAGAAGTACACTATGTAGAAAGACTGTGGAGGTAGCCATGGTTCTGGTGGAATGGCTTCTCAGTTGCTGAGGAGGTTGCTTGCCAGCCAGCTCATAGGTGAGATAGAATCATAGAATCATAGAATCATAGAAATTCAGAGTTGGAAGAGGCCACACAGGCCATCCAGTCCAACCCCCTGCCATGCAGGAACACCCTCAAAGCACTCCTGACAGATGGCCATCAAGCCTCTGCTTAAAAACCTCCAAGGAAGGAGACTCCACTACACTCCGAGGCAGCAGATTCCACTGCCGGACAGCCCTGACTGTCAGGAAGTTCTTCCTGAGGTTCAGGTGGAATCTCCTTTCCTGCAGCTTGAATCCATTGCTCCTTGTCCTGGTCTCTGGAGCAGCAGAAAACAAGTCCCCTCCTTCCTCTACGTGGCATCCCTTCAAATATTTAAACATGGCTATCATGTCCCCTCTTAACCTCCTCTTCTGCAGACTAAACATACCCAGCTCTCTAAGTCTATCCTCATAGGGCATGGCTTCCAGGCCTCTCACCATTTTGGTCGCCCTCCTCTGGACTTGCTCCAGCTTGTCAATATCCTTCTTGAATTGGGGTGCCCAGAACTGGACACAGTATTCAAGATGGGGTCTAACCAAAGCAGAGTAGAGTGGTACCAGTACCTCCCTCGATCTAGACACCATACTCCTATTGATGCAGCCGAGAACTGCATTGGCTTTCTTGGCTGCCGCATCACACTGCTGACTCATGTTCAGCTTGTGGTCTATGAAGACTCCTAGATTCCTTTCACACGTACTGCTATCCAGCCACGTGTCCCCCATCCTATATTTGTGGATTCCATTATTTCTGCCTAAGTGTAGGTCCTTACATTTCTCTCTGTTGAATTTCATTTTGTTCGCCCTGGCCCAGCTCTCCAATCTATCCAGGTCATTTTGAATTTTGATCCTGACCTCTGGTGTATTAGCAACCCCTCCCAATTTGGTGTCATCTGCAAATTTGATGAGCAAGCCCTCTATTCCTTCATCCAAGTCATTGATAAAAATATTGAACAGCACTGGGCCTAGGTCAGAACCCTGTGGCACCCCGCTAGTCACCTCTCTCCAGGACGAAAAGCAGCCATTCGTGATCACCCTTTGGGTTCGGTCGGTCAACCAATTACAAATCCAACTAACGGTAGCCCTGTCCAGCCCACATTTTACTAGCTTCGTTGCAAGAATGTCATGGGGAACTTTGTCAAAGGCCTTACTGAAATCGAGATATGCTACATCCATAGCACTCCCTTCATCTATCAAGCTAGTAACTCTATCATAAAAAGATAAGATTAGTCTGGCATGACTTATTTTTGAGAAATCCATGTTGACTTCTCGTGATTACCGCGTTGCTTTCTAAATGATTAGAAACTGACTGCTTAATGATCTGCTCCAGGATCTTTCCGGGTACTGATGTCAGGCTGACTGGGCGATAATTATTTGGGTCCTCTTTTTTTCCCTTCTTGAAGATGGGGATAACATTTGCTCTCCTCCAATCTGCTGGAACTTCTCCTGTCCTCCAAGATTTCTCAAAAATTATAGCAAGCGGTTCCGAAATGACCTCTGCCAGTTCTTTTAATATCCTAGGATGCAATTCATCTGGCCCTGGAGACTTGAATTCATCCAATGCGGTCAGATATTCCTGTACCACCTTTCTACTTATTATGTGCCTCATTTCCTCTGCTTCCTCCCCTGCTCCCCAACCGCCAGGTTGAGTGCTTGTATCCTTCTGGGAAAATACGGAGGCAAAGAAGGTGTTAAGTAGCTCTGCCTTTTCTCTCCCCCCTGTGAGTAATTCGCCATCTTCTCTGCGTAGCGACCCTACTGTCTCCTTCTTTTTCCTTTCGCTGCGGACATATTTAAAAAAACCCTTTTTATTGTTTTTAATGTCTCTGGCCAGCCTAAGCTCGTCCTGTGCTTTAGCCTTTCTGACTTCCTCCCTACATCTCCTAGCTACTTGCTTAAATTCTTCTTTGGTGGTTTCCCCCTTCTTCCATTTCCTATACATGTTTCTCTTAACTCAGCTCAGCTGAGAGTTCTTTAGTCAACCATTCTGGTTTCTTCAGATGCCTTCCATTTTTCCTCCTTAATGGCACTGTTTTAGACTGTGCCTTCAGTATCTCCTTTTTAAGGAACTCCCATGCCTCCTGAACTCCTTTCCCTTTCACTATTCCTGACCACGGAATTCCAGCCAGCAGCTCCCTAAGTTTACAGAAGTCCGCTTTTTTAAAATCTAAGATGAGTGTCTGGCTACCCTTATCTTCTCCTTCCCACTGAATGCTAAATTCCAACAGGGCATGGTCACTCCCCCCTAAAGATCCAACCACTTCTACCTCATTCACAAGGTCATCCCTGTTGGTCAAGACCAGATCTAGAGTATTTGATCCCCTTGTGGCCTCTTCCACCTTCTGGACCATGAAGTTGTCTGCAAGACAAGCAAGAAACTTGCTGGACCTTGCTGTCTTGGCAGAGTTTGACTGCCAGCATATATCCGGGTAATTGAAATCTCCTATTATTACTGTATCCCTCCTCTTTGAATGTGCAGTCATTTGGTTGAGGAAGGCGTCATCCAAGTCCTCATCCTGGGTTGGAGGTCTGTAGTAAACCCCCACCAGAATATCCCTATTGTTTCTCGCTGCCTTAATTCTTACCCAAATGCTCTCTACCTGGCTTTCTGGGTTTAAGTCCTGGATCTCTTCACAGGTGAAAACATCCTTGACATACAAGGCTACTCCTCCTCCTTTCTTGTTTGGTCTATTTTTACAAAACAGGCTATACCCCTCTATTCCTGTATTCCAATCATGAGACTCATCCCACCAGGTCTCAGTGATGCCTATCAAATCGTATTTATTTTCTTGTACTAGGAGTACAAGCTCATCCTGCTTGTTTCCCATACTCCTTGCATTAGTGTAGAGACACTTAAGTCCCCGGGCCCTTCCTGCAAGTCCTATACTATTGATTCTACTCCTCCCGCCATTGGCCACTTGTACTACTTGTCCAGTATCATTTGGGCCTTTTACCCCTGTGTTCTCTGAGTCCTTGCCCTGAATAATATTGTCCCCCTCCCCAGTGGAACTTAGTTTAAAGACCTCTTAATCTTCCTTGCAAGACTGTAAGCAAAAACATTCCTGCCAAGTTTTGTGAGGTGCAGCCCATCCCTCACCAGAAGCCCATGTTCATGGAAATTCAGGCCATGTTCCAAAAACCCAAACCGTTGTTGGTGGCACCATGTGCGGAGCCAGTTGTTGACCTCTACTATTGCCCTTTCCCTACGTGCGCCGTATCCTTGAACAGGGAGGAGAGACGAAATGACAACCTGCACACCAAGGTCCTTAAGCTTTGTCCCCATACGTTCGTAGTCCTTTGCAATGTGGTTTAAGCTGCTCCTCGCAGTGTCATTGGTTCCGACATGAACCAAAATGAGGGGTTTATAGTCAGTGGGTTTGACTAGCCTGGTTAGCCTCTCCGTTACGTGGTTGATCCTGGCCCCAGGAAGACAACAGACCTCTCGATTGAGCTTGTCCGTTTTGCAGATTGCTGTTTCAGTTCCTCTTAGCAAAGAGTCCCCAACAACCAGAACTCGCCTCTTCTGAGGCTTCCCCTGGGCTCCTCGATAAGCGTGTTTTACCAGGACTGCCTGAGCATTCTGTTGAGGCTGGGAGCGTTGATCTAGTTCCTGTTGCCGATGTTGGATTCTTTCTTGTTGACATTCTGTTCCCTCTGCGTAGTGCTCCTCTTTGTCTGTAAGTCCAAGTACATCAATGAATGGTTGATGTTATCCACTTAAATAGTCTTTGTGAGAACACTAGTTGACGTTTCTTAATAGAAGAGTAACACACAAAGAGTCTGTTGGAGTCTCTGAAGGTGCTGTGTGCTGTACATAGAATGCCGGGGCATACCTGACATAGAGACAGTGTAGGTTGCATTTTAGGTCTAATGATGGACTTTACACGAATGAAGGCAAGATGATGTCATGATTGATGTGAAAAGAGGACACTACCTTTGGAAGGAATGAGATGTCAGGGCAGAACAGTACCTTTTCCCTGTGAAAACAGTGATAGGGTTGATCCATCCTAAGAGCACAGAGCTTGCCTGCCCTCCTAAGCTGAGGCAACAGACCTTAGAAAGGCAGTCTTCCAAGAGAGGAAGTGAATATCACATGTGGCCATAGGTCTCTTAGAGAACTGGGAGAGGATGAGTGGATGATTCCATGCAGGGACCAGAGGCAAGACTGGAGGATGAAGATTCTTGTAACCCTGAAGGAATTGCTTGACAAGACAGTTTGAAAAACAGGAAGGTTGAATGTGTTTCCTGGCACATGCAGCAACATGTTCAACCTTCCTGTTTTTCAAACTGTCGTGTCAGTAATTCCTTCAGGGTTACAAGAATCTTTGACTGCTGAGAGGTAGCACTTAATAGAGGAACACAACAGGCCTTCAGTTGACAGAGAACCTAGGAAACTGAGGACATCCACAATATCAAAGTTCTCTGAGGTGGAGATACTGGCAGAATTTGGACCACTTCTAAGTGTAAGATCACCTGGTAAAAGGCTTCTGAGCCACTTCGACAATAAGCCTGACAGACCAGGGCAAGGCAGTCAACGGAATAGATTCCATGCCATCAGCCTGAGGGATCAAATGTTTGGATACCATCCTTTGGAAAGAACCAATGGGAGTCAAACCACATTTATCTCAGCCACCATGATCTTATTAATATTACCCTGGCCTTGTCCTGTCAAATCTTTGCCAACATCTTCATTATCAGAGGGAATGGAGGAAAAGCTACACAAGGGGCCCCATTCAAATGAAGAGAAAAGCATCCCCCAGCAATCTTTCGTCCTTCTTGTTCCTGGAGCAATATACTTCAGAGTGTTAAGAAGAGATGTGAACAGATCTATCTGAGGGACATCCCAGGCATGGAAGATCTCCTTCAGGGGGGTCATGTATAGCTTTTATTCATGGCAGGAGAGCAGAGTGCAGCTGAGAATGTCCACCAAGGAGTTTCTTCACTGGGTAGGTGAACTGCCCAAGGCAAGATTCCCCATGTAGGCACCTTTCTCAAGGTCAGATTGACAGATTGAGAAGAGTCGTGGACCAAGTACCTCCTTGCTTGTTGATACACTACATGGCTGTGGTGCTGTTGGTCATGATGTGTACCACCCTGCCAAAAAAGGTGATACTCAAAAGCACAGAGAGCTTTGATGTTTACTAACAGCTCCAAGGCACTTATGTGAAAAGACTTCCTCAATGTCAACCACCATCTTCTGATTATGAAGCCTGGGAGTGGGCTCCTCAACCACCCTGAGAGGCATCTGTTGTGTCCGCTACCAACGGTGGTCAAGGCAGGAAGGGCATGCCTGCAAGAATGTTTCAAGCAATCTTCCACCACTCCAGAGACTGAAGAACAGGACATGGTACCATCACAAACATCGAGGGTTGATGTTAAAGAGGATCGAAGTTGGAGAGGAACCAGGCTTGCGGCAGTCTCATCCTGAGCTTGGCAGAGGGAGTGACCAACGTGGTCGAAGCCATAAATCCGAGGATGACCTGTATGAACTCTTCTCTGACATATCTGAGCCTAGATAGATGGGAGCACAGACCACAATCTGTCTTGAAGCAGGAAGGCATATTGTACTCAGGAGTCCAAGAGGGCACGTATGAACTTGATAATCTGGCATGGAGTTAGGTGTGACTTCTGGAAATTGATGACCAGACTTAGGGATCAAAGAAGCCTGATTGTTATGTCAAGGTGTACGAGATGATGAGATCAAGATGGTACAACGAGAAGCCAGTTATCGATGTAAAGAAACAGAATGATACCATGTTAATGCAGTGCAACCGCTACCACCACCATGCATTTGATGAAAACTCTTGGTGCCATGCTGAAACCAAAGGAAAGGACCCAAAACGGATAAGCTTTCCTACCCATAATGAAAGCAAGAAATCTCCTGTGGGCAGGTCAGATGGATATGTGAAAATATGCATCCTTTAGAACCAACATGGTGAACCAGTCTCCCTTCTGCAGCAAAGATAGAATGGACATGACAATCCTGATGCAGAAGCACTTTGGATGGATGTAAAATTCAAAATGATCAAAGTTCAAAATGACCCTGACAGATAGGAGAGCTGGGCCAAAGCTAACAAAATGAATTTCAACAGAGAGAAATGTAAAATCCTACACTTGGGCGGAAAAAAATGGAATGCACAAATATAGGATGGGGTTCACATGGCTGGATAACAGTATATGTGAAAGGGATCTCAGAGTCTTAGTAGATCACAAGCTGAACATGAGCCAGCAGTGTGATGTAGCAGCCAAGAAAGCCAATGCAATTCTTGGTTGCATCAATAGGAGTATGGTGTCTAGATCAAGGGAGGTAATGGTAACACTCAATTCTGCTTTGGTTGGACCTCGTTTGGAATACTGTGTCCAGTTCTGGACACTTCAATTCGAGAAGGATATTGGCAAGCTGGAGCATGTCCAGAGGAGGGTGACCAAAATGGTGAAGAGTCTGGAAGCCATGCCCTTTGAGGAGTGGCTTAGGGAGCTGAGTATGTTTAGTCTGCAGAAGAGAGGGGACATGATAGCCATGTTTAAATATTTGAAGGGATGTCATGTCAAGGAGGGAGCCAGCTTGTTTTCTGCTGCTCCAGAGACTAGGACAAGGACAAGGAGCAGTGGATTCAAGCTGCATGAAATAAGATTCCATTTGAACCTCTGACTGTGAGAGCTGTCCAGCAGTGGAATATGCTGCCTCGGAGTATGGTGGAGTCTCCTTCTTTGGAGGTTTTTAAGCAGAGGCTGGATGGCCATCTGTTGGGAGTGCTTTGATGTGTGTTCCTGCATGGCAGCGGGTTGGACTGGATGGCTCCTGTGTTCTCTTCCAGCTCTATGATTCTATAATGGTTGACTCCCTGTAAGTCCAGAATGGGATGAAGGCCTCAATCCTTCTTTGATATCAGAAAGTAGCAGGAAGCAAAGCTCTACTGGAGAGATGAGATTCATGCCAGATTATCAAGTTGATAAATCTGTGTCAGTTGCCCTTTGCCACTGCTCAATGAAGAAATCAATCAAAAAAAGAGCCATATAGCTGACAGATTTGACCGGTAGGAAGAAGCCTTCACAACTCTATGGTCTATATTCTGGTGGCAATGTCCAGTACCCAAGAGTCCATCGTGACAGAGGCAAAAGCAGGATGGGATTTGTTTAGTCTGTCCCTGTCCCCTTGGTGCTGATGGACGAAATTGTGGTAAGAGTAGAACCATCAGAGTCAAAAGAAAAAGGTATTGGTTAGGCTACAGTATCAAAAACAGTGATATCGGAGGTGGTAGAGGCATGAGGGCCTTTGGAGTTGTTGACATGAGAGTAGGTAGTGGAAGGCTCATTGCATTAACTCTAGCCTTGAAAGGGATTCACTCCCTAAAGGACGTGGATACCCAGCTGTGTATAGTGTAATCTTAATGAGTGTCAACTTAGGTTAGATTATTTCAACTATTATCAGCTTACAGTTTCAAAAATCACAAAAATATTTCACAGTTAGTACAAAGTATATGGAACTCTATCAACTCTATCAACGCAAACAAATAGCTCCTCCAATTCCCTTCCCTTTACTCACTTATACCAATTTTAGATCAACCTATTTCCAATTTAATACCTCCCCCAAACCTATTTCAGCCCCCAAAAAATACCAAGTCAATACAAAGACAGTCAAATAATAAATCAATCAGATTTCCATTAATTAAGCTATCTCAAATAATATTTTATCTGTATTTTGCTAAATAGTTTACCAAATATTTATCACCAAAATAGCACCAAAGATCCAGACGTCTCAGCTTTTCAATATCCAGCTGTCCAACTGTTCAACAGCTCCTATCCATAATATTCCGTACCGGAGGTAAGATTTTCAACTTAAGATTTCAGCTAAGCTCAAAATTCCCAGGAAACAACTTAGAACATTTAAATTACTTAAGTCCTTGTATTTGTTTAAAGTTAAACAACAGCGAACGTCAGCCAGACGTCTGTCTATAATACAGATAATCCACGGCAGGCGCCCGGCATCCCATATCAGCAAAAGCAGAGAGTCAGTTTATTATATCTTCAACTAAAGTTAAAGTTAAAGTTTCAGTACCAATCTTAGCTTAACCGCACTATACCAGTCGATCTCCAATTCTCCAGTTTCCTCACAGTTTAGGTATAAAGTCCATCACATTTTAATTATTATTTCACAAGTTGTAAATCCAAATAGAGCTATAAAAATTTTGCTTAGTTTCTACTCTGTGACGTTATATCCACCTTTGGCTACTTCAACGGAGCAGGGTTTCTTCACGATGTGCGTTCTTCTCCCAAAGCCAGACAGAACACGCCGATTCACCTCTTCCCCCTCTTCCCTAATACCGGCGCCCGATCTTACTTCATCCACCGTCACTCACCCTTCTCCAGGCTAGACGGGGCTTCTTCTATACGCTCTGGCTTCGAAACACGAATTGCTGCAACCTCTATTTGGTGAACTCAGGCAGAGTTTTCCACCACCATTTCTTGCTCCGTTAAGCTGATCACTCCGGCAGAGCTAGTCACGGAGTGACCACTCACGTCACATCTTCTTCCCTCTCTCAAAGGCTCATTGCAATAGGACCATCATATGCAATGCTTAGACCGGTCCAACTGGCGCTTCTTGTACTATGGAGACTGGTACCAAGAGAAAGAAAGGAAGCTTACAGTTGCACTGCTATTGAGTTGGCTGAGATGGCCTTTTCTGCCAAGTTGGAGTGGGGGTGCAGGCCTCCCTGGCAGGTGGATAGTAATAGCAATACCAAAACCTGGAAGACCACTATGGTTGTAAGCCGTACTTCCTCACCATGGTCATCATCTTCTATGTTTGTTCCAGCTTTTCAACTGTTGATGAATTAAAGAGGGCAGCGCCACCAAACAACAGGTCTTCTACCATGGAGTTGGCATGTTCGGAGAGGCCACAAGAGCATAACCAGGCATGGCAGCAAAGGGAGATGGCTCCAGTCAACGCTTTCCTGCTGCACTGTGTGATATGTCAGTCTATTGTTATTTGTTGAGAAGCCAAGTGGTAGGCCTCCACATGCAGCACAGTTGCAACTCTACTATCATCCTTGGGAAGCCGGTCAAGGTAAGGCTTGATTTTATTCCACAGGAAATGTCAGTAAGCTCCCATGCAGGCTGCATACAAAACAGCAAGGTAGTATTTGAATAGAATTTCCTGCCCATGGCATCCAACTTTTTACCTTTTTTGTCTGCAGGTGAGGTGTGCAGTTTTTCAGAAACATGAGACTAGGCCACATCCATGATTATCGAATTGAATTTACGATGATTAATTGACCAGTCCAACCCAGACTTGACAAGCTTGTGGAGAGGTTCCAGTTTTTTTAGATGTAGGAGAAATGGAAAACGGAGAGGCCCATGACATTCTGAGGACGTGCAGAAAGTAAGAGAATGAAGGGACTGAAGCTGGAACCAGTGCATTTTTTGGAAGATGGGGTCTTGCCCATCTCATTGGCATTCCATTTGGAAGTTCAAGGAATGAGCCATCCAGAGAATTTGATCAGCAAACAATCAAACATCATCTGTTGGAGACATGGGATCACATTCTGCAACTTGACTCTGAGGGAGTGGATCAGGTACATCAGCAGCTGATTTGGACAAGGACAAAGATGATACCAAGTGAGAATGGTGATGGTAAGTCCAGCATACTGGGGAGGTAGGAGTGTGAACTCAAGACTGCTCCTGAGTCAAGTGAGTCACCATTGTTGGTGCCAACTCAGACGGAGAATGGTTGACATTCATGCCCACCCTACAGGGCTCAGTATTAAGTGGGCACTGAGAGGTATTGGCCCTAGGAGTTTTGGTGTCGACTCAATGTCTACACTGGGGAGGAGAAGGCAATGGTGATGGAGATGGTGAGTATTGGGAGCAACAGTGATAGTAATGAGGTTTTCTACATAGAAGTAACAGTGTCACTGGTGGTGTCTATAGTCGTAATAGCCTTCCAAGTACAGAGAGAGCTCAGCGAAATCATGAGAGGAGGACCAATAATGAGAGTAGGAGTGCTCACAAGCAGGCTGTCAAGAAGATCGATGTTGACGAACCATGTTAAAGGAACACTGTTGATGTCAAGGGGATCAGCTTCTTGATCTGGAGTCCTGGGAGGATGAAACTGGGGAAGGAGTGGGCCGACACCACTGTAGAGACCCCAAAGAGTGTGATGTATCATAGTTCTCTTGTGGGAAGCATCACGTTATTCCTGGGGTGATGGTTGCTCTGGATCAGGATGGTCAGGAGGCAGCGTTACCATCTGCACCGGTGCCAAGTTGACAATCTCCCCTTCAGAGATCACACATGTCTCAGCAAGGCCTGGAAAAGGGATAGGGCCTTGTGGAAGAGGTGAAGAATCACACTGAAGAGAAGCATAAGGAACTGAACCATCTGAAGAGCTGCAGAGTGGTAAATGGTGCTGTTCTTGTGTAGATTCAAGGGGAGAATGACAAGACAGAAGGTCTAGACCTCTTGTGTTTCTTTGCCAAAGGGGCCCCCATCATTTTCCTAACAGTACTGGATGTATGTTTGCACTCCTTACAAGATGAGCATTCAGTGTCATGGGGCATAGTCAACCAATGATCCCGATGCTCAGATGGGGAAGAGCATGAGGGCCGAGACAAGGTCAAGGGAAGAGCTATTCTGGATCTCAAGGCAGAATGGGATCACTGAGATTCCTCCAAGGTCAGAGGTGGAGACGGTCCCGACCTCTGCATGGAAAGTACTGAAGACTGATACTGTGCAGAAGGATGGCCCGAAGTCTGCGCCACAGGAACAGAGACGGTCTAGAGAGGCCTATTTGGGATGGCCATGGTGGAAGTGCTCAAAACTTTCTCCCAAAGGAGGGCTTTGAGTCTTGCTGCTCTGTTGCACCTTGTCCAAGGAATAAGTGAGCACAGGACCCAGCATTGTGTCCTTCCCTGAAACAGAGGAGACACTTTGAATGGCCATCTTAACCACCTCCAGAAATGAAGTGCTTGAAGACTGCTGTGGAGGCCATATGCAGACAAAGAGTCTGAACATGAAATCCAATATCCAATGTTGAAAACTGGAAAAAAATCTGAAGTCAGGAAGCCAAGAATCAATGAGAAGTTGCCAAAACACCAGACAAAATTGTAAGTCAAAAAGGGAGATCCAAAGTTGAAAGGCTGAAAAATGCAACAGAGACTCCTAAGATGCTGCTGCCACAGCGGAAGGAAAGGAACTAACGGTTTAGGTGGAAAGGTGGCTCTATAGCCCCAGGGATGGGGGTGGGGTTCCTGATAAAAAGCCTGTCACTGTGCTCGAGAAGGTTCCGAACGTCACACTATGCAGGCACAGATGACCCATTTGTGTGAGACATAGAGACCACAAAGAAGAACCATATGTAACAAAGACTCAGTACACCTTCCTTCAGATCCACATGGAAGCATACGATACTACAAAATACAGTCACCCTCCACTTTCGCAAGAAGTTGGAGTGCAGAACTCTTGAAATAGTGGAGAAACCACAACCACAACTCCTCCCCCTCCCATTCTCTTGCCTTTTGCCCTAGCGCATGTGCCTTCCTTCTCCATGCCCGGAGGAAAGGCAAGGGAATGGCGGTGGGCTCATGCATATACCCTTGGCAAGGGACAATGAGGGTCAAAGTAGGGAAGCTGAAAGACCTGAGGAAACAGATTGTTTCATATTTTTTTCCTCCTATTGAAGGACACAGCCCAGGAAGAAAAAGAGGAATACTGAAAGTGAACAACTGGCTCCACAGATTATGCTGTCAGGAATGATTTGGCTTCTGGACCTCAGTTTTTGCTTTTGCAGAGAAGGATGTCTGGCAGGAGATGAGTTATGCCTCACAATGGTTCATAACAACACATTTGCTGCAGGGATCAGGAAGACTTTAAACTGAGTTATATGGAGAAAGAAGAAAGCACTCCAGAGGGAAAAGAGATACCAAATTCTGGAGGCAACATATTCAATGATACAGAGAGAACTAGGGTGACAGTACAAGAATTGAATGATGGCGAGAAGAAAAAAGGAATCAGCTGCAGAGAATGATCCTTGGTCTTGACACTAATGCACAGGGCAGGGAAATAAACAAAATGAATTGATCAGAGGAAGACAAATATGATTTAACAGTCATCAGTCTAACCTGGTGGAATAAGTCTTGTGATTGGAATGTAGGAACAGAGGGGTGTAACACATTCCAAAGAAATGGACCAAACAGGAAAGGATATGGCAAGGATGTGCCCACCTGTAAGAAAATCCATGACTGGAAACATAGAAAACATGTTGTGAGCATTCATGGATATATTGAAGAGGAGGGGAAACAATCGTGACATCATTGTGGAGGTTTACAAGATAATTGTATCGTCTAAAAAGAAATGACCAAGTTTTAAAAAAAAATACATGAATAAATATTAAATAAATTAACATCACAAAAGGAGTAACATTTTCCCTTCTTGAGTTACATTCATAATGTGACTAGTTATACCTTAACCATTGCAAAAGGGAATCAAATATTATTATTTATTTATTTCTAACAAGTTGCTTCTAATCTTTGACAAAAACTGTTTGGAAGCCACAAAACAGCTGCTAGATATTAATTTGAATTGTTATTGGGATACAACCAACTGGCTGTTGATATGATTTTGCGAATGTCTTTGGGTGGGTGGGTGGTTTGGACTACTGAATCTAAGTGCTAATTTTGACCTGTTTTTCTAACCTTTCTATTTTATTTTCTATTGTATTGTAATGTTTTAATGTTTTATATTATTTATGTCCGGCTGTGGTAGGAATTCCATATATTTATTTTCACTTAAAGTAATTCAGAAACTACAACTTGGTTTTTTTTAGTCCATCTGAGCTTCTTTTAAGTACAGTATTCTCTTTTTTAGTGCACCAATTGAAGACTGCACATTTCTGTCATTTCTCTCATCTGTAAGCTAATGAGTGTTTATGCAATGCCAAGGATAAGTTCAGCAAAATTTTATAGAATCACAGTAGAATAGTATATGTGAATTAAAAAATTAGGATTTATAAATTTTTAAGTTATTGTGGTTATTTTTAAGTAACTAAATAGAGCTATAAAGGAATAAGTACAGAAACTGGCAAAGTTCATTTTTATCATCTTCACTTAAACAATATATAATACTACACATACATATTTTTTAAGCACAAATCATTCTTACTGAAAAATCTGGCATTTCCTGTACCAATTATAAGAGGAGAAAGAGCCAAAGCAGAACACTATGAAGTTTTGACATAACAGTATTCATGCAATGAGTTTCAACCCCACTGCTGTTGCCTTCTATTGTCTGCAACTCATTTGAAAGATCTGGATGCAAGCTTAAACATAACGGAATCCTAGATTCTTCGGGCCACAGTTCACTGGATTATGCTACCGTACATACAGGCATGCTTACCACTCTGTCTTTATAGGAACTCCTACCACTCTAAAAATACTGACCCACAGCTGTTTAAGATTTATTTTTTTAGACCATAGTACCACTGTTTGGTTGCTTCCAATTTCTAAAACCACAAATAGTAAAAGTGTACTCAGTCTACTGCAAACATAAATAGCAAATGCACGCTTCAGCACTTTTAAAAGGATATGGAAATTGGCAACAAAAATGCAGTCCATGTTGAAAATTTACAACAGTCTTGCTATATTTCTTCAGAAATACAATCAGGTAAAATTAGGAAGATCTCTACTAGCTGGGTGGCATTTTTGCATTTATGTGTTTCTCTTTCTCAAAAAAAACCTGAAAGACATTCATTATGCAATTTCTGGCACTTGATAAAATACGGTACCTTTGCTAAAACCACATGCTCCACACTTAAGTTTAGCATTACACAAACATCTTTCACCTCAGATATCCCCTGGCATTAATACATTTAATCAAATCCTCCCACCTTTGGGGAACAGCCATGACTTGCACGTGAAAAGGTCCCCGGTTCAATTCTAGGCATCTGTGTAGGGCTGGGAAAGATTCCTGTTCAAAACCCTGAAAAGCCTCTGCCTGACTGGGTCAGACAAGCCGGAGATCTGACACAGGAGGAAAACATATGCCAAGACACCCCCTTATTTGTGTCATGCTCATGTGACTTTTATCATATATATTTCAATATCTATTATAAGCTCCAAAGAGTTCACAATGGTTTTACCTAATTAGACAAATGTGCTTTTATTTTAAAAACTATATCCATTATAGTAAATCAAAATGTCCTTCACATTTTTATGTAATAGTTTTAGCAACCAAGCATGCCACACTATCACTAGCTAACATCCCTTTGAATTGTCAGCCCCATGCCTATCATGTTATCACAGCTTGCTTACCATATAAGGCTTCACTCATAGAATCATAGAGGTGGAAGCCCAGAGATGTTCAGCCTCTGGTCTACTAAGACTTCTAGACCCTTTTCACATGTACTGTAGTCAAGCCAGGTGTCACCCATCTTATCTCTGTGCATTTCATTTTTTTTCTGCTCAGGTGTAGTCTTACACTTCTCCCTGTTGAAATTAATTTCGTTAGTTTTGGCCCAGCCCTCTAAACTGTTAAGATCACTTCAAATTCTGATCCTATCCTCTGGGGCATTAGCTACCTCTTCTGGTTGCTGTCATCTGCAAATTTAATAAGATTGCCCTCTACTCCCTCATCCACATCATTGATAAAGATGTTCCATACCACTGGGCCCAGGACAGAACCCTGTGGCACCCTAGTCACTTCTCTCCAGGATGAAGAGGAGCCATTAATGAGAAGCACCCTTTGAGTTCTGTTGATCAACTAGTTACAAATCCACCTAACAGTAGCATTGACTACCCCACATTTTACTAGCTTGTTTGCAAGAATATCATGAGGAACTTTGTCAAAAACCATACTTAAGTCAGGAAGGCATAAAAAAAAAGAATACGATTCAAGGTGTTAAAAGATTCAAAAGAACAGGGAGGTCTTGGACTACCAAATTTAAAAATGTATTTTGCAGAATCATGTATGACCTGGATTAAGAAATGGATTGCAGTAACAGACAATAAACTTTTGAATTTAGAAGGACATGACTTAAGATTCAGATGATGCATGTATCTATGGTATGATCAAGATAAGGTCAATGTGGCCTTTAATAATCATTGTATGAGACATGCCTTATTGAAACTCTGGAATAAATATAAACTATGTTCAAGAATACCTCTTTGGATTTCTTCATAAGATGCTTTTTGTAGAACAGAAATGAGAACCGACCAACATTAGCTAACATATCATGATTTGTTAAAGAAGACAGATCAAGACTGTGTTATGAAATCATTACAGCAACTACAAGAGAAAGGTTTTAATATGTAATGGTTCACACATAGACAATTCTATCTAAGATTTACTGAAGATAAAATGAATAAAAAATTTGAAAAGAATAAAACAGAATTCGAGCTATTATTATTTACTAATAATGCACATTTGATTGCTAAGTTATATAAACTTCTGCTGAAAATAGAGCTAGAAGATGAACAGGTTAAGGAATACATAGTTGGACAAGGAATTTGGGACATAACATACATATACATCAGTGGGAAAATTACGGAGAAAGAAATTAAAAATGTAGTTTGCTATGATCTCCAAGAAAATCACTATAAAATGGTATTTCGTTGGTATCCGACTCCAGAAAGGTTTACAAAGATATGCAAAGCTATGAAGAATAATTGCTGTAAATGCCACGATCATGTCAGATTTTTATATCATATGTGGTGGATGTGCGAAAAAGCTAAAAAAAATTGGATGAAAATACAGAATAAGACACAAAAAATTCTGAAGTGTCAAATTCGTAAGAATCCTGAGTTGTTTTTACTAGGAATTTGGGAAGAAGATACTGCAGTCATCAAACAACAGAAATATGTTATTGGAAGCGAGATTAGTTTATGCAAAGTACTGGAAAAATATGGAGATCCCATAGACAACTGAATGGTTCAACAGACAGATGAGAACAGTGGAAAGGGATAAACTCACATCCAGATTAAAGGCTCAAACAGAAGATAAATTTACTTATGAATGGAAATGTTTAATTGATTGTTTTAGGAAAAAATGAAGACAATAGGGTTTTAAATTTGCATAAGATTTTAAGTTTAGAATTTTGGTTTTTGGCTTATAATTAAATGAGAAAGGTACTATGAAAGCAATAGATGACTCCAGTTTGTTGCTTTTTCAGAAAATATATAACATGTAATGTATAGTTAAATTAATGTTGTTTTAAATTTACTAATAATTTTTAAGAACTAACTATTACTTTAATTATTATTGTGTAGTATTGTATTACTGAAATAATGTTGGTTCAAATGAGATGATTCTATTAGTTTTGTTATAAATCTAATTAGAACAATTGATTTCAAAATAACAGATTCATAGTATTAGTTCAATACCCTTAATGACAGTTTTCCATTTTTGTGGTTATAATTTACTAAATAATTTTTTTTGTTCTTCTTAGTGAGCATGTATTAAAGATATAAATACTACCAGCAACAAAATTAACTTGGATCATAGGTAACAATTTAAGAAAGTTAAGTACAATCACTTAGCAGGAGCTGTTTGCAATAAAGCCAGGAACCAACTTTTGAATTTTTGTTTCTTAGTTTAGTTTTACTCTAGTTCCATATTGATAGTTTAGTTATCTAAAGTTTACTGTTGTATAGGTGTTTCATTGTTCTGTTTTTCGGTTTAGTTTGGTGTATGATTTTGTTGTGTATTGTTTATCCGTGCTTATATGCTTTAATGTTTAATAAAAATGTAGTAATTAAAAACAACCTTAGTGGAGTCAAGCTATGCTAAATTCACAGCATTCCCTTCATCTACCAAGCTAGTAACTCTATTTTTTTTTAAAAAGGATAAGATTAGTCTGACATGACTTGTTTTTGATTAACCTGTATTTCGTGATCATGGCACTCCTTTGTAAGTGTTTACAGACTATCTGTTTAACAATCTACAGATCATTAAACAGACAGTCTATAGATTGTTTAATGATCTAGCTACTCTCCACATATATCCAAACTGTCCCAAAAGAAATGAAATATCTTTCCACATTTCATTCTCCCAGACATTTTTTGTAAGCCTGAGATATTTGCATAACATCTGGCCAAATCTGTCCTGGTAGCAGCCAGCTGCAGGCAATGGTGGTGTTGTTGCAGCAAATATATTGCTATTTCACCAG
This sequence comes from Ctenosaura bakeri, assembly GCA_948474755.1. Classification (NCBI taxonomy): domain Eukaryota; kingdom Metazoa; phylum Chordata; class Lepidosauria; order Squamata; family Iguanidae; genus Ctenosaura; species Ctenosaura bakeri. The sequence goes on along the minus strand of CAOLHI010001155.1, from coordinate 90,034 downwards.
CTGTGAACTACAATAATTTTTTAAGGCTCTTTTTTTGTAAATTACATTACAGAGAGATTAATTCAATCAAAGATGCTACAGCCTTGAGTTTTCATGACCTAAGTAGGGCAGCTGTTGACTGGGGCTCACAAGAGGTCTCTCATTTATGGGGTTGCCATTAGTTGAAGCTGGACTTTACACAACTTGCCTGACAGTATAAAGTGCTCAACACACAAACTAGGAAGTCATTAGTAACCATTCTGCTCTGCTCCAATGAGTCATTCATACTCAGAAAAGAGTCTTCTAAGTCCAGCTCTACTTTTTCTCCCACAGATGAACTGGACATCAAAACAAATCTTTGCTCACTGTTTGACCCAAAAATGAAAATTAAGGGGAAGTATTAGGTCAAAGACAAGTTGCAAAAACTTCATTGTTCTCAAACAGCACAGGGTAAGGCAGGGCCTACATTGGGGTGCAAGACATCTCCAGATATCACTGTCTCCTCCAGATTAGTGCTAATTTAAAAAAAATCTAATGGAAGTCACTGCAAGATGGAAGAGGAATGTATGATCCTCATGGGTGACCCACAATTCTTCAAGTCAATATTTAAGGAAAAACTGGAACTGAGCCATTGAGCTTATATACAGATTTATTTTTTAAAAAAATGAAATTGTAGTGGCTACAAAATAAAAGTTTTGAACAATTTATGGCCCCTACTAGCATATTTAAGATATATTTATGATAATAAAGCATTAAGCAGGTAGGTTTCATTGTTCGAAAAGTGAAGCCCTTTGCAGATATAGCTAGAATGAGGCCTAGAAATTTGCTTCTCACCTCTAAATGAAAGACTTCCAGACTCTAAACATTTCTTTAAGCTGAAATTAAGCACAATGAAATTCCACTAACACTACTAATTCATTACCATTATGTCAACTTTTGCATCAACTTCAGCAGTTGCATTCGAGAAAATTTCACAACAAGCTTGGCTAGCTAGAAGGTTGTAGGGAAGACAACCACATGGGTCAAAAATTCTCAGGATGGTGCTCCCCAGCACTATTCCATCCAACAGGGTATTAGAAGATAGTAGCATCCAAATCAAGAGATTAAGCAGAGGAATAGCTTTTAGGGGTAACTAATCTACCAGAAACTTATATTGCCTTGTTTGCTGCTCTCCCTCCTCAACACAGTTGTCTATGGACCAAGGATAGGTTTTGACATTAGCTGTTCTTGGGAGAAGAAACAGACCTGACACGACCCTTGCTCAGGTGCTTTTTGTAGTCTCTTTGCCCCAACACACAGAGACATTTTCAGTGTGTGGGATTCGTAGTAATGATAGAGATCTTCTGCAGCTAGTCCCTTTGTAATTAACATCCTAGTATTTCTTTCTATATGTAGACGTCTTTCTACTTGCCTACAGCAAGTGGTGCTCCTTAGTATCTTCCTGAAAATGAGGCAATAGTTACATAATTCCCACTGATAATTTAGCAGCAGGTATTTTTCTTCTTCTTCTTCTTCTTCTAGTTTGGCACTAAGAAATTAAGCTCACCAAAGTACACTGACATGTATTTTAAATCACACATACACACAAGGTATGGAAAATCATAATTAAGAATAGCTAATATTTATATTTTTAGCTTATCACATTCCTCTTTTACAAATACCATAGAAATTATTGAAATTTATCATATTAAGTAAATTTGTTTCGAAAATACTAGCTTTGTGTTACTCACCATAAAGGTAGCAAGCTAAAATCAGGACCTGTATTCCAATTTAAACACTAAATTACTTATGTTTTATTTTAATGCGTTTGTTCATTTAATCTAAAAATGAATGTAGCTCAGTAGTATTGAATGTCTTGGCTAGCTCTTTCCCTTAACCGTATACTTAATGGGCTGGTTGCCTTTGACATTATGCTTTGTTATGAAAAATTAATGCCAAAAGCTCCTTGAAAGAAAAATATTGGCTTAAAGTTTAAACCTGTTTGAAAAGGATAATTTCAAGTAGGAAAAATCATGTTGTAAATATGTGAACTTTAATATGTGGTTTCCACTTTGCAGCTAACACAAGACTACTACACAATTTGGATCTTAAGACAGGACTCTTCATCACTGTGGATCATCTTTATAGACTTCACAGAAAGCATGTTCCCTCTAGATATTTGTGTGTGTGTGATTAATAGACAGAACTGAAAAAAATATAAAATGAAATCAACATACACTACAACCACAGTATTTCCTTCAATCAAGCTTGTAACTCTATTAAAAAAAGAGATCAGATTAGCTGGCATGACTTGTTCTTGAGAAACTCATGTTGACTTTTAGTGATCATGGAACTGCTTTCTAAGTGCTTACAGATTGTCTGTTTAATGATCCACTCCAGGACCTTTCCTGGTATTGATGTCAGGCTGACTGGGCTGTAATCATTTGGGTCCTCCTTTTTCCCCTTTTTGAAGATAGGGACAATATTTTCCCTCCTCCAGTCTGCTGGGACTTCTCCTGATTTCCATGAACTCTCAAGGATTATTGCCAGTGGTTCTGAAATTACTTCTGCCAGTTCTTTTAATATCCTTGGGATGTAGTTTATCTGGCCTTGGTGACTTAAATTAATTTAGAGTAGCCAGGTATTCCTGTACTTCCTCTTTACTAATTCTGTGCTGCATTTTCCCCTATAATATCATCTGCTCCATTTTCTCCAGGTTGAACACAGTTTTTCTTTTCAGAGAAGACTGAGACAGAAGCTGTTGAGTAGTTCTGACTTTTCTCAATCCCCTGTTACCACTTCTCCATCTTCTCCCACAGCGGCCCTACCACCTCCTTGTTTTTCCTTTTGCTACAGACATAACCAAAAAAAGCCCTTTTTATTGTTTTTAACCTATCCAGCAAGCATGAGATCATTCTGCGCTTTAGCTTTTCTGACTTTCTGACGTGCTGGCTATCTGTTTGAATTCCTCTTCCCCTCTTTTTCCACTTCTTATACATGGCCCTTTTAAATGTTAGTTCAGTTGAAAGTTCTTTACACATCCATCCTGGTTTCTTTTGACACCTCACATTTTTCCTCTCAATGGAATTGTTTGAAACTGTGCCTTCAATATCTCATTTTTAAGAAAGTCCCATCCATCATAAACTCCTTTCTCTTTTGGTGTGCCTATCCATGGGATGACACCAAATATTTCCACCTTTGAGACAATGAAATTATCTGCAAGACAAGGGAGGAATCTGTTGGACCTTATATCCTTGGCAGAGTTTGGCTTCCAAGAGATATAAGGATAATTGAAATCTCCCATTACTGGTATGGAAAAGAGAAACTAAACTCAGAATTTAGGAACCGTACTGTTAGAAGAGTATTATTGCATGTGAGGGAAAAAGATAAGGATAATATCTTTGAGCAGATATTATTCTCTGGGGTTCAAAGATGACTGAATATATATTATGAGAGGAGAGTAATTAAGAGAGGTAAAATATTTGTATTTGTTAAACAACTCCAGTCATAAAGTGTGGAAATCATGGAGTCGGGTGTCTTGTGTTAAAGTGTTTGCTTTCTATTGTCTTCTGATAGATCCTTTCAATTCTGTTTAGATTCTTTGTTTCATTTATTCTTCTACTTTTTATTTTTTAAATTTTCTTTGATATAAGTGTTCAAATAAATTTAATAAAAGTATCAACCAGAAATCTCCCATTTAGTAATCATCTCTCCTTTCTCTCCAACATCTCTCCTTTCTGCATATTTTGTCACGTGGCATTTGTCATGTCACATATTTTGTCATCTGTTCCAGAAAGGAATCATCCAAGTCCTCTGTCTTGCTGCAATGTCATCAGTGTTGTTTATCACTCCCTTAATTTTTATACACATGCTCTTACCCTAGCTTCCAGGCTTTAACTCATGGATCTCTTTCCAGGTGTAAACAAATTCTTAACATATAATGCTACACTCTTTTCTTCTGTTTGGTCTGTTTCTCTTAAATAGATTACACCCTTCTATTGTGACAGTCCAGTTATGAGTCTCATCCCACTAGGTTTCAGTGATGCCTATTACATTTACTTTGCTGTGTTAAGAGTTCGAGTTCATTTTGTCTATTTCTCATGCTCTGTGCATTTAGTGTGGAAACATCTACAGCCATGGGTCTTTCCCCGAGCTTGCTTATTTAAGTTTTTTCCCCCGTCCATTTTTGGATTCTTGTACTATTGGTCCAGTTCTCCCTGTAACATTTAAGCTATTCGCTCTAGCATTTAATGAACTCCCTCTCTGAAGAATACTGTCTCTCTACTCCACATAACTCAGTGTACAGCCTTCTTGATCAGGGAGACTCCTAGCAAAACCATTCCTGCCAACTGCTGTGAGGTGATACCCATCAGTCCATCTTTATGAAACTGCTGACCATGATGGAGCCAGTTGTTCACATCTAGCTGGGCCATGTTCTTCAACAGAGACAAAATGACAACATGTGCATCAAGGTCCTTCAGCTTCCTACCCAGAGCCTCATAATCCCTTGTGATCTCCTGAAGACTGTGGCTTGCAGTGTCATTGGTTCCCCACATGGACAAAAAAGAAGGGGGTAACAGTCAGTGGGTTTGACGAGTATTGTTAGCCACTTCATTATGTCACAGAGCTTTGACCCAGGAAGACAGCACACCTCTTGAGACATTCTGTCAGGCCTACAAACCACTGTTTCTGTCTCCTTTAACAGAGATACTCCTACCACCACCACACATCTCTGGAGACTGGCAGCAGTCAATCGATATGCTGAATATTCCAAGGTCACCTGGTGACTAACACTTCTTCTTCCTCTTCCTTGTCCTCACTGACCAGGGAGAGAGCTTTGAATTGATTCTATAGCCCCAAACTCACAGAAAGATCCCTGATCTTTCCACTTCTGTGTGTCACATTTCTCAAAATGTCTGCCTACTGTGTTCGGGAAACGACCTTCTCTCCAAAGAAATTCCATGTGTGTTTCTCATCCAGAACAGTGTGTTCTGCTCCATCCAAGAAAACCTGAAACTATTAGAATATGCTGAACAGTAGATACATGGGTCTCAAATTGATACACGGGTCTCAAATTGTTGGACCTTCTCTTCCAACAGAACAACTAAATTGCACTTGATGCAGGTGCAGCTACCTAAATCCCTGGCAAGAACACAAACATACCACAGCTGTTGCAGGTAACTGCAGCAACTCCCTCAACAGCCATATTCAGCAGTCCTAAGTAGGCACTGAAGCAGAACTCCAAGACTTTGCCTCAAAACTCCCCTGCTAAGCACCCCCATGAAACACCTGTTCACCAAGACCCTGTTCACTGAGCTCCAGGGACTCAGTATCCAGCTATATGTAGGGAGCTAGCTGCTGCTAGCTCCTCCCCCAATCAAGTCTCTGTCTCACTTCCTCTGGGCCTCATACCGTGGTTTCCACCACACCCATGCTAAACACTTGCTGGCATGTTAGCCAAGCTCCTGTTCCCCCTCATTATCTCTGTTTCCTGTTGATGTTATATTTCAGTAATCAAAATAACATAAACTTAGATCACCATTAATTTTACAATCTGTGATTCAATACAAAAAGTCCAGAAAAATAAGATCTGTGATTCAAACAAAGGTAACTGAAGGAATTTCATACCAGGTAAAAACTGTACTGGTTCTGTAAAACTAGTATAGTATAGTAAAACTGAAACTGTTTCTTTAATAAAAATACTTCAGCTTCGCAAGCTGAAGACACTAAAATATTCTCAGTAAACTTACTGTCTTCAACCACACCAGTATTTTAAAAAGTGCATTTTCTTTACATGGGGAACAGCCAAATAGAGATCAAGTTGTTTAGTAACATAACCAAAGTAGCAGTTTATTTTAGCTGGCACTGTAGCAAGCGTAGAACTCCCCCCTTTTCAAATTAATTAGATTTATAAAACTGCATGCAGGAAACACTGGCAATCATGAAACATCATTGTCTTTAATATGTATCTACACTTCTAATTCACATGAATGCAGCTAGCAAAAATATTAACTGCAAAAGTATCATCAGCCATACATTTTTATTGATAATTTTACATGCTTTTAGATGTACTGGCACAACAGAAGGAAATACATCATCATTGTAATTGTATACCATGCGTAGTAATTTTTCAAAGAATTTCTTATTCTGCCGTGTTCAGTAGATTATAGGACACATAATTCTCACATGCTGTTTCTAATTCAAAGGGAACAACAGAGTAGGATGTGGAGCACTTCTGGCCAAATCTTCATCCCAGTCCAAAGATCATGGACGCCGCTGTAATTGAGAAACATTCATAACCAGATAGTTGTAGAGTTTTTTGTTTAAAATAATACCTCTTCTACAACAGTTCCAACTAAAACATTAATGTACTTAAAGCTTTTTACCAAGATGCCTAGAGCTGAATTTCCTGAAGATTACAGACTCTTGTTTTAATTTCCAGTCTTTCCTTTCATAAAAATGGTACTGCTCACATCTTAACTATACTGGTCATTCCACATTTTAACAAACTGAAAAGTCTCATCAATTGCTCTATCTCATATACACATGCAAACACACACACTTTCAAACTTGTATAATATTGTATATAACTGATTACACTCTTTTATCTGAACCCTAACTTGCCTACAAAGTCCAAGACCCCACCTTGGTGAAATGGCAAGTTAGTCTGAAAAGGAAATCTTTTAAGGTTCTTGAATTACTACAGTAACACAAAGTCCCAACCTTCTAATCTATATATTCATGACATTCAATATTTCTATAGCACAATATCACAGCTGTACTTGCAATTAAGTATATACCTGCTCATTAGAGGCAACTGCTCCTTGTTGTACAGTTTGGGCAGTTAGATATTGTACATTACAGATGCAAGCTCCAACAGTAATATATTATTATTTTTCTATTAGGGTAACATATAAATCCACACCTGCAATCTGAAATAGTATTATTTCACAAATCTTCTACTTACTCTATAATTCTGTCAAGTATTACTTTTTGCTAGAAGTAACATGCCACAAACAAAAATGAAACTCATTACTAGTATAAGGATTTTGCTTCAAGAACAGTTCATCACAAAGCTATTTTCTGAAAAATGCCAAAAGACAGCCCATTAAAACTGCATCGCAACAAAATTATCATCCCTTATCAATGAGAAAGAGGTTAGCTATACAAGATGCTACTTGTAGCTCTGTTATAGGAAGACAACTTTACAAGCTATCACTACAATGGCTTGTTGTGAAGGAGCTATGTTACCTCCTTTTTTAAAAGAAAATCTTTATTGAATTAATACACATATACAAAAAAGAAAAAAGAAAATTGACAAAGAAATAAAAGAAACAGAGAAAAGAAAGAAGAAAAAAGAAATAAAAGAAACAACAGTTACAATAACACAATAACACAGTTATGATATAATAACACAATTACAATAACACAGATCAAAGTAGTATATCATGATAAAGATTATACAAACCAAAAAAAAGAGAGTCTAAAAAGGATAGTATTAACATATATTAGATTCCTTCCTGACTTCTTTGTCAATTGGTTTTACTCCATTTCTGTTTACACACCTCTTCCTATTATAGATCTAAATTTGAATATACATATTAATGTGTATATTAATATATATTTATATTTACTCTATAAATTAATATAAATACTTCTAAAGTGAACACTATGACTATATCGCTCATCCCACTATCCCCTAATACCAATCTTGTTTCTTACAAATCAAATCCACTAATCGACAAGTCCCCCTTTTTATTTCTTACATGATCCATAAAAGGTTTCCACGTTTTCAGAAATGGTTATATTGCATTCTTCTTCAATAATCTTGTTAATTTATCCATTTCAGCTAATTCCACTACTTTATTTAACCATTCACTCACTTTTGGAGTTTCTCTATTTTTCCAATATCTCGCATATACAATCCTAGCCACTGTCACCATATATCTTATCAAATTTTTATGTTTCCTTTCTCTAATATCTGTCCTGTCTACCATGTTAAGAAGAAAGAGTTCTGGTCTAAATGCAATTTCCATCATTAAGACCTTTTGAATATACTTACAAATTGTTAAACAGAATTTATTTGCTTTCCGACATTGCCACCACATATGATAGTAGAAGCCCTCAAGGTGTTTACATTTCCAACATCTATTATTCTTTTTTCCATACATTTTAGCCAATTTACTTGGTGTTAAATGCCATTTATATATCATTTTATAAAAATTTTCTTTAAGATCATTGCATCTACTAAATTTTAATCCTTTCCCCCAAATTTCCTCCCACTGATCTAATTCTATACTATGTCCAACACGTTGTGCCCAATATATCATACTCTCCTTTATTTGCTCCTCCTCTGTATTCACCTTTAACAGTAATTTATATACTTTGGAAATTAGATGAGATTCTTCTGCGAGTAACAATTTTTCAAATTCATTTTTACTGTTTCCAAAACCATAGTTTTTCCTGTCTTCTTTAAGTTTCTCTCTTAACTGATATGTTAACCATTCTACTTTATGTCCTTGTATCTCTAAACTTTGCATATCTTTGATATTCCAGCTATCTCCATTCTCCTTTAACATATCACTGTAACTTAACCAAATATCTAGGCTACCCATTTCCCTTCTATAAAATGCCTCTTGTGGCGATAACCATCCTGGAATTTTGGATCCAAATCTGTTTTTGTATTTCTCCCAAATTTTGAAAATTGATCTTCTCACTATATGATTCTTAAATCCCACATTCACTTTTACTTTTCCGTACCACAAATAGGCATGCGAGCCAAATTTTAGTTCATGACCTTCTAATTCTGGGAATTTCTTATTTTCTAACATAATCCACTCTCTAAGCCAGGCTAGACATGCAGCCTCAAAGTAAATTTTTAGGTATGGAACTCCTAGTCCTCCTTGCTCTTTAGCATTATTAAAATTTTCCATTTTATCCTGGGTTTCCTTCCAAAAATTTCAATATTTCCTCTTGCCATTTTGCAAAGAGGTTTTTAGAGAAGATAACTGGAATTGTCTGGACAAGTACATTAATTTGGGTAGGACCATCATTTTAATTATTGATATTCTCCCTAACAGGGAGGCATTAACTTTTTGCCACTTCTTAAGGTCATTCTTTATACTCTCCCAGGTTTTCACATAATTGTTTTCAAACAATTGTTGATTATTTGTTGTTAATTCTATCCCTAAGTATTTAACTTTTTTCACAATTTCAAAACCAGTTTTCCGATGCAACTCCTCTTCCTCTTCCTTACTCATATTCTTCATTAATATCTTTGTTTTATCTTTGCTAATCTTGGGACCAGAAATGTTGCCAAATTCTTTTATTGTTAACAACAATGGTTCTATGCTTTTGATTGGATCTTCTAGAATAAAAACTATGTCATCTGCAAATGCTTTTAATTTCTTGCCGAGCACCACTGCCCCATGGGTCCGTAATGGTTTCCTCTTTACTTCTGGCTGTCTTTCGAAATTCTTTCCTGTTCTTTTTCAAAAAGTATGTGGCTTTCTCAATTGAGTAAATTCTATATTTTTCTTTTTTGTAAGTAAAGTTGACTCTCTCAATTCTGTCCCAACTGAAGGGAATTCCTTCCTTCTTCAGCACCTCCACCAAGAAAGAATAATCTTTTCTCTTCCTCAGAAGTCGTGCGGGGATTTCTTTTAGTATTATTATTAATTTCCCATCAATTTGAATTCCTTTATTGTAATGCAATTCCAGGATGTGGTCTCTTATTGTCTTCTGCACACACTGCAGAAGGGAGGTTTCACTTTTTAGCTGCCAAAGAGTTAACTTGATATATACAGTCCACCTCAATTTCCAAAAATTCTTCAGTACTTTCCAGATTCAGTACTTTCCAGATTCTTCACCAGTTTTTCAATTATTTTCTTTCTTATATTCTTGTTCGGAAATTCCATAACCCCTCTAAATCTCAGCCATGATTCTTTTTCTCTTTGCTCCATTAGTGCTTGTTGATCTAGTTCTCTCTCCAGTTCTTGGTTCAGGTCTTGTGTATCACTTTTCAAATTCTGGATTTCTTCTCTATTTTCCTTTACATCCTTCTTGACTTGGAGCATCATTCCCTGCATAGAGTTAAATTTGGATTTCAGATCATCCAACACTTGTCCTGTCTCTTTTCTAAAGTCTCTCATTTTCTCCATAAATTTTACCATATAGAAGGGTGCACCCTCATCCATGGACGTTCTTTTAGTCTATGTGTGGTTAATTTCATGGGTTTTAAATCTTGTCTTTACACCAGTCATTTCTCTCTCTCTCCTTCTCTTCTTTCTCTTCCTCCCCCTTCCTTCCTTCCTTCCTCCCTTCCTTCCTTCCTTCTCTTCTTCAATTTCTGCTCCTCCTTCTCTTCCTCTTTCCCTTCTTTCCTCCTTCCTCTCTTCACTTCCCTTTCCCTTCTGTTAATGTACTCAGACTTCCAACTTACTCATACCTTCTTCAGCATACTTTTACCTTCTTTCCTCCTCTTTTCTCGTTCTTTCTTTCCTTCACAATCTCCTTTCCTTTTATCTTCTCCTACTCTCCTCTTCCCTTCTTCTTCTCTTCCTTTCTCCTTCTAGATCCTTACTCTAGTTCTTCTTATTATGAAAAGACAAGGAAGAGAAAAAAAGTTTTGAAAAAGAAAAAAGGGAGATATTTGGGAGAAGAAAAAATTCCCCACAAAAAAGTTCAAAAAGGGGGGAAAGGGGGAGAGGTGGGATGAAAAAGAAAAGGAAAAGAAAATCCAAAAATCCAAATATCAGATGTCCAAAAGGCCAAAAAACCAAAAATCCAAAACACAGGAGCAGAACTTTTAGTTATGTTGTCTTAAGAGATGATACAGTTTATGTTGCTTTCAAAAAAAGAAATCAGAGGAGAAGTGTTCTTTAGGCTGTCAGCATTTCCAAGGTCATTATACTCCTATTAGCTAGAAGACAAGATGGCTTCTTTGCTGACTGGGAGATTCTAGTTAGGTGTCAAGCAACAAGGCAATACAGCAAGTTAGGGCTCCCGGCTAACTTCAAAATCAAATTGCCTTATCTTCAAGTCTGTCATTAGTTTTATTAACCTTCCCCTTTTAATCAGCAAGTCCCAGTTTGTTCAACCTGTTCTCAACAAGTTCACAGCAAGGGAGCACATACGCAGCGAGCGAGAGAAAAAGGGAAATCAAACAAGAACAAAATGGAGCTCCACAGTTCTCAGATCAAGCAAGAAATTAGAATATTTTATACTTCTGGAACCTAAATTTAGGAATTGGACTCGTAAAAGGAAAAGCAAAACACAAACAAGAGGGACTCAGCCCTAAAGCTAGTGAACCTCAAGACAGGTTGGGGCAGATCATGATCAGAAAAAAAGAAAAATCATAGAGAGCTTCTAATCAGAGGTGTTTCCCCAATTGACGGTGAACTCTTCTTGATTTTAAGTGATTCAATTCATGCTACTCATGAATTTCAAGTGGTCCGACAGATCAATTGTGGTGTGGGTAAGGGGAAAGAAAGAGTTTCTCCTCCCGCTTGACAATGTGGCGGCTCTGCTTCTATGACTGCATCCATTCGCAGTCATCGTTCCTTTCAAGCAACGGTTTGCTAGGACTCTTGCAGTTAAACCAGAGATCTTCGGGGAGCCCCCTAGTTCCTGGGGCTCCCACCTGCAGCCTTTAGACCAGTTACAGTCTGTGGATCACTGCCACTTTCTCAGTTGGAGATCGGATCATGATCTCCCCTTGTCTTTGCCCGTTCAACGCCGAACCAGAAATTTCTGAAGGAGCTATATTACCTCCTTTTTTTTTTTAATCAGCTGTGTTCAACAGGAAGCATCCCATGCCGATTAGTGGCAAAAAAGTTGATCTAGAAGGAAAGGAATGATTGCTGAAGGAGGTAATATAGCATGACGAAGCTATATTATCTCCTTCAGCAATCATTCCCTTCCTTCTAGATCAACTTTTTTTGCTACTAATCAGTTTGGGATGCTTTCTGTCACACTTGAACACAGCTGATAAAAAAAAAATCTAATCAGACCTTTTTTCTTTCAAGTCAAATGTTTGATGATAACTTCTAACTATATTTCTGTGAATATGTTAACAGTAGTTTATAGAGATAGGACGTTCCCTGATCAGTCTCATTCTGCCAATGAAGTGCACAAAATGCAACCATGCTCATTCTCAATCACAATCTTAAGGCTATGCCTCTCTCTAAGCAAGCAGTAAAGGTCAGTAACCGGAGAAGTTGTGGAGCACATCTCAACAAGGAGGAGGAGTACAGATATAAAAATAAAGGATCTTATTTTTTGATGGACTGAAAATTAATCTGAAACCAATTCAGAATTATTACTTAGTATGTATCTAACTTCTAATGAAACATGCATCTCTAAATATGCACTACTGTTATATTAAACAATAATGTATTACTACTAGAAAGGATTAATAGAATCTTCTTCAACAGTGATTTTCATGATGATTTTAATCACTGAGTCCTTCAAAGAAGCTATTTAAATTATAATTTAAACATTTGATTTAATTGTAATCAGGCCTGCATTTGAGACTTGTAGGTTTGCAGTGACGCAAAAGATGGTGTGCTTTCCAAAATGCCTCTACATTTGTTTTTAGCACATCTTATTTTAATATTCCGCAATACCACATCCAGTGACAAATTTTTCATTTCACTGAGATACATACTTGAGATTGTTTGCAACAGAAAACAGAGAATAGTCATAATTAAAGTCAAAGTTGAAACTGCTTATCAGACTGGCTCTTTATCAAGAGAAAATGTGTTCCAATTTGACTGGACAGTCATTAGAGGAGTTCTACATTTCATTGGTCACTGTAATCAGATGCATCAGATGCTACTAGGACTGTGTTTTCCCTTGTGTTTGCTTCACACCAAGTTAAATATAGCATAATATTTTGTGACCTTGTACTTTATATCACTATACTGTATAAAATACAATATAGGGATAAGTTTGGTCCATCATATACACACATTTTTAAGTTTTAACTCAATTTATTTACTAGTCAATCTAGAAGAAAACACAAATGGTTTAACAATATAAATAAACAATATAATAATATAAATAACAATATAACAATATAAATAAATAAATAAATAAATAAATAAATTTTACAAATTCCTAAACTGATCTTAAAGAAAATGGTAAATCATATAACTGGGCCATAAATTGGAGAATCAAGCATAAGAATAATTTAATCAAAGCTGCTGAATCTAGGGAAACTGCTCCTTATTGGAACAGTTTGGGAACTTGGAAAAGACAGGTATTTTGGGCTGCTTTTTAATTTTTCATAATTTCCCACCCTGGTTTCCATTTGACTTTCTGTGTTCAGCTGAAACGGACAGCTGAAATGGAAGATTCTCTCTTCCTTTAACAGGAAGGGAGCTACTTAAGGAAACTTCTCCAAGCCATTTGCCCTGGAAGTGGTACCAAGATGGTGTCTTGGTACAGAGCAAGACATTTCACTTGAAAATAGTACCAATATGGTGCTTCCCTCAGACCAACTCTAGGAACAATGCTGGAAAGGACTAGCCAGATGCTGCAACTGAACCAGTATAGTCAGATACAAGATAGGACAAGCACATTCCCAATTTCTGCTTCAAGCCATCTGCTCCATAATATTCCCTGCATGTACTAGTATCACAGCACATCTTAAACAAACATTAATGGAAATACAACTGTTACCTGTGAAAGAAGCCTGGTACTTCTTGTTATGCTGCCCATCAAACCATAATTCTAACATGAAAAACTGCTGGCAAATGCAGAGGTTGCACTGCAATCGCTGTGACTAAAATGCCTTTATGATTCATCTCCAGGATCATCCACTATGCTATTCAGTGGGCTTCAGGGATGATATTATACACTATAGTTTGCAACAACAGCCATTCTAGGTGTATTAGTAAAGACCTGCATTGATCAATTGATGCTAAGGGTTGTCTTACAATACCTATTTCTAGGACTCAACTGAAAAGTAATCTGTGAGCAAGCTCAATGAGATCCCTTTGTGTAAGGGGTGGATAACTTCCAGGCATCTGTCTCCCACAGAAAACCTGAGAGCTAAACACACCATTTTTATCCCTAATCTGCCCCCCTCCAAAACTCTCTGCCAATCATACAATCCTGAAAGCTCAGGAGGGGCAACTGAATCTTTTAGATAGTATTTGAGCTGTTCTTTTGAAAAAGGATTCTACTCCTGCCCCCTACAAGTTTAAAACAAGACCCCCCCCAAAAAAAACCAGGCTAGTAATTGTGCTGGTCAAAACTCTTTTCTGAGGGACTTCCCAGCTCTCCAAAGCAGATACTGAGAGTTATCTTACCTTTATCCTGTTCGGATTACTGTAACACGCATCACATGGCACTGACTTTACCAGTGTTCAGAAATTTGAGTGGGTCCAAAGAGCTGTAGCCCAACTTCTAACTGGCCCTCATTTAGGAAGCACATTATTTGCTATAATGTAGCAAGCACATGAATTGTGCTCAGGAACACAGCTACACTGTGTTTCTGAGCACAATTAAAAGTCCTGATTTAGCTCTATAAAACCTCAAAAAGCATAGGTCCAGAAAATCTGATTGGATCTTAGACAACTATGCAGAACCTGAGATCTTTCAGAGACACACTTCTCTCAGCCCTTCTGCTCTCATAAGCACATTTGGTGGACGTGCAAGAGAAGGCCTTCTTGGTGGCTGCTCTTTGACTGTCAAATACCCTTCCTAGGGAGGCTAGAACGGCCCGATCCTCACTGTCCTTTCATCAGCAGGGAAAGACATTTCTATTTGGACAGGCCCTGGAAAATATCAGTTACACAAGACAAAGGGTTTACGTTGTACTTTTAATTTTTTTTCCCCATGTCAATGTATGTTCTAAGTTCTTTCCACACTTTGTTTTAAGTTATTTTAGGCCAACTTAAGTCCTGATTCCAGAGGGAAAGTTGAGAGAGAGAAGGGAAGAGCAGGAAGGAGCAGTGGGGTTGCTTCCTCCAAGATACACTGATGATTCTTCTTCCACTAGTGGAGGCACAGAATTGGGCTGCTTTTCTATTGGAAAACATAAACATACTGCTATTTAAAAAAACAAAAAACAAATAATACCTCAGGCACAGTTTTCCAAACTACATAGAATCTGGACTGCAATAAATTCATTAACAGAAACTACAAAAAAAGGAAGGAGGAAGGAGAAGGACAGGTGAAGGAATAGAAATGAACGTATTTAGTGGAATCATTTGAGATAAACAACAAAAAATTACAATGACTTTTAAAATTGTGAGGAAAGTACAAAAGCTGGAGGGCATGCTTCACAATCTAGTTTGTTCCAGAAACACCAGAAGTTTATTTAATATTTTACTGATTTAAATGTTAGTCTGTCCATAAATTCCAGCAGAGTATTGACATTATGTAGTCAAAACCTTTCAGAATCCCGAAAACTAAACGTTATAAATCTGAAAAACGGAGTATATAATGAAAGCAATTAACTGCAGGAAGAAATTTTAAACAATAAAACTATATAGAAATGAATGACTGCGGCTCACACTTACAGTATTAAGCCAGTGACCACCCATGCACAGAAATATTTAGAAGTATATGCTTCCTATAACAATTTCAAAAACATCTTTATGACCACACACATGCACATACAATGTGGCAAGAGAAAGACATTTTAAAACTACGTATTTGCCTCCTTGATGACATTTAGAAATATTATAACAAAAAAAAAAAAAATCAAAGAAACATTTCAGCTACAATAAAACAACAGAAGCTGTTTGACAGGCATTTCAAAAATGTAGTCTCAAAAGTCAAGGTAGATAATTAAAAAAAAAAAAAAGACAGAAAAACCCAAAGTAATTCTTTGGAAAATACTAACCCCAGAATTGCATTTTTTAAAATTATTCTATTATATTAAGAATTTAGTTGATATATAAATACAAAATAACCTAATTTGCAGTTCCTGGTCTAAATATGTGAACTAGAATGTAATTATCCTTCAACTATTACACTTCAAGTTTTCCAATAAAAAATGAAAACAAAAATGCATATATTAATTTAGGAGAAATGCTAACACAAAAATGAAATTTTTGAAGGGATTTCTGTCAGTAAGTTTATTTTTGTACAACTTTTCTCCTAATATATGCATTATGACAAAGGCATACAAAATGCATACATTAACAGAAATACATGGAAAATGCACATCATTTTTCATCCTAATATGAAGCCTCAAAAAATTACAAACTAATACAGAAACTTGTGGTACAAGCAGTTGAAAATTGTCGAAACTGTTTCATTCATCCCTACTCATTACTTAAAATATCAATTGCATAAGACAAGCTTATTTAAAACAAACAATGCACTGATTTGTTTACACAGAGGAATTCAAGCTGTGGTGCAATTTTTTCTCATTGGCTGAGGCAGAGAGATCCACCTTTAAAGGTGTACAGCAGCAGTTTTAGTTTTAAACATTTGCACAGTTATGTTTTTGGTGGTAATGGTGGCTTAGTAGTTTATTAATATTTAGCATTTAGAACACAGGCTGTTCACATACAAAACAAATGACTACAATAAAAAAGGACAATACATATAGATCTAGAATACTTCTTTAAAATTCAGCAAGATTAAAACACATTGAATAGAAAAAACAAAGCTACAATTAGATAAGAGCATGTCCAGAACAATCAACTGTAATATCAGCAATAACTCTTGCGCAACTTTTCACTGGTGTAGGGAGAAAAGAGGAAGTTCCGAGTCACTATAGAGACAGTAGCAGACAGTAGCCAGAAAATCTTTTCTGAAACAGTATTAGTGTGTAGGCAAATAGAATAGATCTCCAAAATTTAGTTAGTCCCCAATATAAGGAACAAAATAACAAATAATGAGGGAAATCTTTGGTTTCTGGGGCCTCACAAATACATAAAGAGAAGACCAAACAGGTATGAGCAATTATGGTTGTAGGCATAATTTTAAAATGAAAGACTGTAAAAGCTTGGATGTGGCAGGCAAGAAAACTGCACCATTAACAGAGAAAAGGCAGCCTCCAGCCCACATTTCAAAATCCTGGACCACACAATGGGCTTCAGCACTCCCATCCTACCAGAGTGTACATATATGTCCAATGAACTGAAACCTAGGTGTAAAATAAACAAGATCTGGTTTCACTTATTATCAAAACAAAAACAAAAAAAATCTTGCTTTAACTGTTACTGTAATTCTTTCAGTGATCATTTGTGCCCTCACACAACTGGGTCCTGAGACTGTGCAGACCTGACCATGGAAATTTCCAGGGCTGTGAGTAGCTTCTGGTGGCAACCCCACCCCTCTGGGCACGAAGATAAATAGCACCAAGAGCTACTCCCCTCAGTTCCAATGTCCAAATCTGCAGAAATGTTCATCTGGAGGCCATGGTTGGGAAGGAGAGTGAGAGTTCTACCTATGTCCTTGTGCAGCTTGGGCTCTGTTGCACCCCAATGAGCCAATCATCAAGATAAAGAAATATCCTTATCCTCATGGGGTCCCTTACCTTCATGAAGACTTCTACCATCATCTCTGTAAATATGCTAGGTGCAATGTCGAGTCCAAAGAGGAGAACCTTGTATTAGTAAATGTTGTGCCTGACTGTAAAACATAGATATTTCCTGTGCTGTGGCAAATGTGAATGTGGAAGTCTGCAACCTGGAGATCCAGGGATGCAAATCAGTTTCCCAGTTTCAAAAGGAGAAGGATGGTAGAAAGGGTAACCATGTGAAATCTTCTGGCCTAGATAGAGTGTTTCACCCGTCATACGTCCATTATGGGCCAGAGGGAGTCATCCTTTTTTTAGTATAGTAAAATATTGGAGGAAGAACCCATTGAGGGTGGCCCATCAAGGAAGCCACTTGATGGTGTCTGTGAGATGACGAAATAGTGGAAAGCAAGTGAGCTAATCCTAGCTGAGTTGAAGATAGTGAGAGCCCAGGAGTTGTAACAAAGCTGGGTTGAGAAAGGGATTAGGCTGAGACTTAGCTTCAAGCCCTAGGGACTTGGCTAGCCACAAGTCAACTTACAGGCCGGCCCAGTGGTCTTACACCGAGAAACAACTGCAGTGGGCTCCCCAGCTGAGGAAGACGCATCGGTGGTGATGGTAAGTGACGGACAGGGCTCGGCAAACGGCATTCCCGACAGTAGATGGTGTGGAGACAGCCACCAGAAGAGGGAATCCCCGACTGGCCGAGGGACTCGCAGAATCCAACACTGATCATCAAGAAGAGGGTCAAAATGAACCAGTGTTGAAGGGGGCGAGCCCAGAGATGGGACAGGTAAGTGACTGCGGTCATGGCTGCCATGTAGCCGAGGAGCTGTTGGATCCGGCGAGCAGAAACAGACAGATTGTGCAGGACGGCAGTCACAGCTTGGTGCAAAGTCCATGCGCATTTCATCAGCAGGAACGCCATGATGAAAGTGGAGTCCAGAGTTGCCCCGATGAAATCTAGGGTGCATGAAGGTTCCAAGTGGGACTTCTTGGGATTCACTCTGAGGCCAAGATTGGTGAGAAGGGAGAAGGCAAGATGAATGTCCTTGTATAATTTCTGTTTGCAGGGCACCACCAGTAACCAATTGTTCAGATAGGGGTACACCATAACGTGTTTCATGCAGAGGTAAGAAACCACAGGGGCTAGGCATTTGGTAAAGACCCTGGTAGCCATAGACAGGCTGAATGGCAGGACCTTGTATTGGTAATAGATGCTGTTGACTGCAAACCAGAAGTACCTCCTGTGCTGGGGGCGAATGGCAATATGGAAGTAGGCATCTTGTAGATCTATAGGCGCAAACCAGCCCCAACGCCTGAGGGAAGACAGGATGGAGGACAGGGTGACCATCTTGAACTTTCGAGGGGAGATGAAGGAGTTCACCCCCCAGAGGTCTAGAATGGGTCAGAGAGTGCCGTCCGACTTGGGTACCATGAAATACCAGGAGAAGAAGCCGGTGGATTTGGCCGAGGATGGCAGCTGCTCTATGGCCCCTTTGAAAAGGAGGGTGTCGATCTCCTCAAGAAGGGCAGGGTGGCCGGGGTAGAGTAGAAGACACCAAGAGGAGGAGTTATCTCAAAACTCGATGGCGTAGCCAAGATAGACAAAGGTTAACACCCAGGAGTCCGAACTGATGGCACGTCAGGTGTTGAAGTGGCGAGCCAGTCCTGGGGTTTGGGGCAGGTGGCTGGGAAGATGGAAGAAAGGTAGAGGTGGCGACATGCAAAAGAAGTCAAAAAGTGACTTGGTGGTCGGAAAAGTCTTCTTCGATGATGGTTGGCAGTGCCTGAAGGTGGCGGGATGAAGCTGGCAGAGAAGATTGGTGAGATGTGTGATGAGGAGAACGTGATCTATAGGAGTAGGAAGGGCATCTCCATGAGGAGTGAGATGAAGATGGTCTTCTAGGTTGAGCTGCTGGTTGAAGACCCATCTTTTTTGCCATCAGACGAGCTTTCATAAGATGATCCATAGCATCATCCGTAGTAGCAAGGAAGAGTCCCTGATCATCGAAGGGTAGGTCTTTGATCCTCTTCCTGTTATCCTCAGTCAACCCAGTGGACCGAAGCCATGTGAATCAGCGAAGGGCAATCACACCCACCATCACCCACGCTGCACCCTCCACAGCATGTTGGGAAGATAGGATTTGCTGCTTAGAAAGCGCTACAGACTCATTACAAAATTGGACAGCAGTAGCTCTGTGGTCATCTGGCCCATGGGAAATCAGAGGGAAAAATCTATCCCGGATGTTACGTTGATAGGCTACCAGGCAAGCCTGAGTGTTGGAGATCCTGGCAATCAACAAAGAGGCCGAATAAAACCAACGACCGAAGATATCTTAAACGATGACCTTCACGATCAGGCGGAGTCATGTGAGCCCTTTTTCCCCCTTTCAGTTGGGAAGATTCAACAACGATTGAGTTTGGAGTCGGATGGTTGAACAAGAAGTCAACGTCTTTCTTCTGAGTGTGGTAAAGGTGCTCCAGACAGTGAGGGATTGGCTGGAGGGAGGCCGGTTGGGCCCAAGGATGCTTCAGCACCTCCTGCAAGATGGGGAGAAACAGAATAGGAGCCATCAATGGAGGCCGAGCATCAACATAGTGGAATACCTGTACCATAGGAGCAGGGCTGGAAATATCAAGGCCCAAGGCATTGGCCATTCTGACCAGGATGTCAGAAAACTGTCTGACATCTTCCAGAGCCGAATCAGGAATTGGGTCCCTAAAAGCGAGGGGTAGGGAGGTATGAGATTGAGGTGTGAAGTCAGTTGAACCACCATCGGAATCATAAGAACCAGAAGAAGCATACAACAATTGAGGTGATCGAGATGGTGAGCTCTAGCAGCCGGTGGTGCAGTGAGAACAGCCAGTGGAGCGGGAGTGGAGACCGGCAGGACAGACGGAGTCGGTACCGAGGTCGGTACCAGAACCAGTACTGAGGCCGGTGCCGACAAAATGGGTAGAACAGTCAAGATCAGCACAACGACAGACTGTGTTGGTAAGGAGGCCAATAAAGTAGTTGGCAGAGTGGAGGCAGGTTGAGTATCCAGTGGAGGCTGGGACACCATCGCTATCACCCAAGGAGGTGGCGAAACAGCTCAATGGGCAGGCGATTGGTCATGGGACCAGCAACAAGGCTGAGATGGAGAACACCAGTAATAGGCCGATCGAGACCGAGAACAGGATCTAGAATGGCGGTACCAAGGAGGAAGTCGGTAGCAGGGCCTGGGAGGAGATCACGATGGGGAGCACAAACGCCAAGGGCAATACAGAGACCAGTGACACACATCAGGATGGTACCGATCATGATAGGCAGGTGAATACGAGTGGTAAGAGCCAGGTTGCTCTCTCTAAAGATGCTCATGACTGTACCGAGCTATATAGAAGGACAATGAGAAAGGCGAATCAACTCTTGCCAGCAAAGACTCGTGAGCAGTATGACAGCCATAACCATGACGACACGGGGATCTACCCCTTTCACCGTGTCCTGAAGAGCAGGCCACACTAACTCAAGGCCGGTCTTGGGAAGTAGCCCAAGGAGCGTCCGGAGCGAGTAGATGGTCCATGTCAGGGCAGCCAGAAGTGAGGGCCAGAGGAAGCGGAGTCTGAGAGTATCCATCTCCAGACTGGCCCAACGTAACAGGAGGAGAAGCCGGTGGTGAAGGCCGGTGGTCCAAGTTGGACACAAGGTCAACAGCAACCACAACAGACAGCACCGGAAGCTGGGTAGAATCCTGCACTGGTGAAAGAGCGGGAGCCTCATCTTCCTCCATGGTAGACGTCGCAGGCTGCGTCGGAGGAGTAAAGGATCCAGAGGAGACAGTCAAGTAGCCGACGGACGGGTAGCAGGAGAAGGGGAGCAATGCTTCTCCTTCTTCTTCTTAGAAGACAGAGAGGGAGTGTGAAGAAGCCGCTTGCGCTACACCATGGTAGGTACCTTGCGAGGTTCCTGGATCGAGCTGGAGAAAGCGTCTCCAGAGCTGGAAGATGGGATGGTAGGCATCTTGGAGAGTTTCGGAATCCTCGGTAAGGAAGATACTGTTGGTAAAAGTGGCGAGGCCAACATTGGTACTGATATCAAAGTTGTCGGTACCAAGGATCTGGTCATTACTGTTGATGTTGAGGTCGACAAGGAGGCCGTAGTAGAGGGCTTCAACCGTGAGAGACCTTGCGAAGGACACGGTGTCACCGAAGCGATGAAGAGAGTCGAACTGGAAGCCACCTGCTCTTTGAGACGAAGAGCGTGCTCCCAACAGCAAGATTTTAAGCGAGAAGCTCTATTCTTCAGCGTCTGGGACATGAAGTCCTTACAGACTGAACAGGCCCGAACACTGGGGCGGGCATCAGAAAGCGAGATCTTGAGGCCACAAGACACACACAATTTAAACAAAGACGACATAAGAAGAGGGAAGAGTTCTTACAGTTTTTATCCCAAGGATATCAAAATGATAAAAGTTGAAAGAATGAAGAAAAAACGAAGGAACAGAAAAAACTGCTCAGCAAGGAAGTCTTCCGAGCTGCTAACAGGTCAGCGGACGATGTCAAGGTGAGAGACCTGGGCGGTGAGCCAGCCCAGAGAAGGGAGTGTGAGAGCCAGCAAAGTCCAGCCAGGAAGAGACAAGCAAGCACTGTACGCAAGGGAGTTCATTTACCAGAGCATCAGGCAAAAGCCAAGGGTCAAGAGATCAATTCAAGGTAGCAGGAACCAGGTGCTGGGAGCAAGGAACAGGCAAGAGGAGGGCTTGAAAGAAGTTTGCCACACACAAAGGAAAGCTTCCAGGCAGGCAGTTATATCGCCAAGACACAGGTGTGGCGAGTCACTGCTTCTTGAACTTAATCAAGGAAGTCTCCCTTTGCTCAGCTCTCTTGAGTCTCCACCTTGTTTGTGGGCTGATTGGCACAGGCTCCAAACCATCTTCAGAATTGGATCACTGTTGCCCTCAAGGAGCAGGCAGAGGAACGTCCGAGCCTGCTCAGTCCCTGGCAGCAGGGGGAGCTCTTGAGCTGCAGGACTCACCTCCAGCCAGAGCTACAGGGACCAACAGCTGCTGCTCATCAGCAGCAGCTCTGACAGGGGCTTCCGTTATCACAGACAAAAAGAAACTGAGAAGAGACTGTTAGTTTGGCAGGACTGAGCATGCTCAGTACCGGATGGGGGAGAGGTTCCCACCAAGCTGCTCGGCTCTGGAACTTTCCGAAACCCTACTGTGCATGTGTGAAGATTCCCCATTGTGTGAGGCACAGAGACCACAAAGAAGAATTATAGAAGACAGCAATTAGTTAGGCAACAGCTGTGTTAAGCTCCTGATTTATATAGGCACTGTCCATCCCCTCCAGGAGTTGTCTAAGCTTATCTGACCTTTCTGGCTGCTGGTTGTATTCCTGAACTCCGTACTTGACCTTGGATTGTACTGACTGACTTTGGATTTGTTCACTTTGCCTTGGATTCTGTTTATGACTATGATCTTTTGCTTACTGAATAAAAGTAAAAAACAAGCCATGAGCTATTTGGCTTGTTTGAGTTATCCACTGTGCAGCCCTGAGCTAGATACAACAGGTATGAGGAATCTTCACACACACACACACACACACACACACACACACACAAACTAGCATTTTTGAACAAGGCCTTCAATATCGTATGAGAAAAACTTACCATCAACAAAGTCAGGGAGGGGGGAAGGCAGCTAAGAAACTGGGGAAAAAATGAAAGTAAAGAAACTGAGGAAGAAAGGGCTACTCTTCTGAGGTGAATCACACAATGGATGAAAAGGAACTAAAGAGAGTAGCTTTTGGAGCTATTTATCTTACTCCCCAGAGGGGAAAGGTTACCACCTAAAACTATGCAGCTCTGGAACTTTCTGTGGTCAGATCTGTGCAGGTGCAAGGCCCAACTGTGAGGCACAGAGACCACAAAGAAGGTATCCGACCTCAAGTGTTGCCCTTGGGGGCTGGGGAATATTCTCTGGAGTAAAATTAATATGAAAGTTATAATCAAGTGAAATCTGGTTAGCTCTTTGATTTGTACCAATCTACTATAGGTACTTGTATGTAAGTTCACCTCATATGAAGTCTGGATCATTCAACAGAGATGGGAAAGTCCCAGAGTCACTCTACTCAGAGAAAGAGATGGGTCTTATTTTGATAAAACTTAAGGTACAGTATTAATTCTTATGTTTAAAAAAGGAACCATCCCCTCCTCCGAATAGAGTAGCAAAAAGCAAGAGCTTAATCCATCCAAGGAAAACCTAAAACAAGCACCAACCCCCTCTACTCTCTTGGTGTCACTCTGAGGGAAAGTGTCAAAGAGCTGCCAGTACCATCACTACTGCCATTTTCCCACTCAGGCACTCAACAAGGCCAAAAGCAGCTCCATGGGAGAGAGACAGCATAGGGAATCAGTGCTTCTTTCAGGCTCTCCCAGGATGGACTAAGCTCTCACCTTTTGCCACTCTACCCAGAGAAAGGGATGCTTCCTTTTTTGAGAAGAGTTAAAGTACAGTACTTAAACTAACCTGTGGATGAGTTTGCCCAGGTTTTGAGGGTTAATTTTTTGACTAAAATTTCTAGACATCCTTTTCTGCAATGGTATCCTTACCCAAAAAACTTTGGTGCTTGGTGTCATTTTGGTTTCAGGTATAGTCTTTCCTTTATAGAGAGACTTGTTGGCCCTTGGTTTCTTGGCTTAGAGAATTTTTATTCTTTGATGCTGGAGCTTGGTATTCCTTCACTTTGGGAAAGCACTACCCCTCCCACTTTGAGGAGAAAAAGAAGGTTGATAGCCACTGTGGAACTCTGTAAATCCAGTGGGGGACATGTGATGGTGTTATACTTGTTACCCTTGCTGTTATTTGTTGCTGTGTTATCTATCTCCCAGAGAGTTGTATAACCCGTAGCCCAACAAAAACATTGTCCAAATATATTACAGTACTTATCTAATAGTGGCTTGGAGTAGCATGACCTTGCCTGATACACCAAATATGGCAAGGAGTCTAGGCATGAATGCGCAAGGCCAGTTGGCAGACTGAGCTACCATGACTGGGGGATTGGATTCTGCTTGTTCAATGCTAGGGAGGCAACAGCGGCATGTGGCAATGCTTTGCATAGGAGAACTGAACACACACATGCCTATGAGTGTGGCTTGGGCTACATGGGTGAGTGAACTGGACACCACTGTTTTGTTCCTAGCTCTTGTTATACAGGGTCAGGCCTTGCCCCTGGAGTTACGTCATCGACAAGCAGAAGTCACCGGGGGTCAGGGGGTAGGGAGAGGAATGGCAGCAGCTTTGGAAGCCTGATGAAATGGCAGGAGTGAGCATGCTGGATGCAAAGAGCAACACAGCCCAGTGACAGTGTCTAATGGCCCTCTAGGGGCCATGAACATGAAAAGCAGTCAAAGAGAAGGCATAATTCCTCAGAGCTCTCTCTCTCTTCATGGGAAGGTGCTTTCTCTCCCTCACAAGACTAAAAGGAAGAGCAGGTATGTTTCTCCTACTGCATGCTCACTAGAATCCTTGGCCTTGCTGACTCCCATTGCCCACTGGAATGGATCAGGAAGAGGGAGAGCTATTGCTGGATGAGAAGGATGTTTCCCCAGAGCAGCCTTCTGTACATTTGTTTGATGGTTAATGAGTTTCCTATCCTTCTCAGAAAAGCGGAAAAGTTACTAAATTTAGTTCCTGTCACTCAGTTATCTTCTGCTACTGAGACAGTGCCAGAGATCAGGTCTAAGTCTAAGCAGGAGTTTTCTGCTGCACCCTTCCCAGAGCGGATTGCAGATGTTATGGAAGCAGAGTGGGCTGACCCATAAATAGCTAGGGCACTCCAACTTATGCAAAACCTTTATATTTTCTACTTTGTGAGGTTATGGAGAAGTTGAAGCTATCTCTGATTGATATACCTGTGGCTGACTTGGTTTGGGGAACTCTTTTTTCCAGGGATGGAGATGATACACAAATCCCTGTGCAAAATCCTGAAGATAAGAAATTGGAGGCCTTTTTGCATAGATCTGATGAGGCAGCTAGCTGCTCAAGCCATCAGCTATTTCAGTCCTTTCCCTTTTTTCCCAAGAATGCTTTTAGGAGGACTAAGGATTTGCTTTCTCAGATTCTTGGGTATGAAACAAAGTTTCAACAAGTTGTAAAGTAACTTCAACATGATATACCACCAAGGCTACCAAAACAATATACTTCTGGAAAATCACTGTTTGAACAATGAGAGTAAATCCCCCCAATACTTAGTAAGAAATAACATGACCCTATCCCAATCTTTTTTGAAAATTACATATAGATCCATCTTTCAACAATACAGTTAATTTGGCAACCAAATCAAAAGTTTCATCATGCAATCTGCTTCCATTGGGATCTCTATCTCTTTCCATCTCTGCGCAAGAAGTAATCTGGCCACCAAAATCATATAGAGCTGGGTTCTTCTATCAGCTTTGTTTATCTGCTCCTCTATCAGTTCCAATAAACACATTTCTAGATCCAGCTTTAACTTTCAAAATGTCTTCCATCAAATGATGTATCACAGTCTAAAGTTTGTTTACTTTCTCACACGTCCACCACATAAGGAAAAAAAATCCCTTGTTTCCCACATTTCCAACAAATATTTGAAGAGCTATTTTACATTTTTAACCACTTTTCTGGTGTTAGATACCATCTATACATCATTTCATAAAACTTCTCTTGCAAATCACAATTCAAAATTTGATTACGAATATTTTGCACTCATTTAATTATACAATCTTTCAATTTGAGGCTTGCATCTGTCTTTTTTTTGTTTCAGTAATTTTATTCACATTTCAACAGATAAAACAAACAATAATTTCTGCAATGTTTACATGTAATGTTATTCCTTCTTCCTTTCCTTTCTGGATTACAATTATTGATATTCTCTCTATTTATTATACCACGTATCACAATAAAATGTTAATAATCTATGATTTGTTAGTTCCTGCTATATATCTCTACTTTACTTGTTACATGATATTTCATTAAGTGTTAACTGTATAATAATTGTTATCATGAAAAATGTATTGCCCTCTGTCAACCCTCAACCCAAATATGTAACAATCTTCCATTCTTTGTTAATATCCTCATCTGATTTCCCTTTCAATCTTTGTGTAAGTATGTCCGCATTTCTGTTTTCCATAAAAGCTGTCCACCACTGTTCCACTGTGGGTGTAGTTTCATTTTTCCAAAATCGTGCATATTCAATACGGGCCATCGTCACCATGTACAATATAATTCTCCAATGTCTCTCAGCTGGCGTTCCATCTAGTGTATGTGTCATATTTAACACATAAAATTCAGGTGTCATCCCGAATTGAATCTTCAAAATTGAACTTATTTTCTTATGTATTTCTTTCCAATATTTTTGTGCTCTAGGACATGACCACCACATATGAAATAGTGTACCAGAGTTCTCTTGACATTTCCAACATTGGCCTGTACCTGTCTTATAAGAGGCTTGCATCTGTCTTTTAACTGTTGCTGAAGTCATTTGTAAACTGACAGTTCATTTGGCAGTTCACTCAACTGTTCTCTTAAAATTCACTTGTAATTATCTCACTCTGTCACTGGTGGTCAGTAGAGTGATCTGTTACTATTTAGGCAACGTTCTTTATATCACTAGTCTATTAGTCCACTTCAGCTGTCAAAATTAGGCTTTGTTTTTAAGAAAATACAACTATAATAAATGTTTTAGATCAATTTACAGCAATTTCTAAAAAACTATCAGAACAAAAGCTTGCAGGGGGCAAAAAAGTTTTAAAAGCATCTTTAATGAGCCAGACTGCCCACTGTTTAAAATATTGGCACCACTTACTCAGAACAGTTCACAGAATTATCAGTACACCAGAAGTAGTACTTGTGAGATTTAAATAATGTTCCCATCAGATGAAAGGCTTCCTTAAATGCTGAAGATCAGTTTGAGCAATACTGCTGCAAGCACTAGCTGTCTGTTGCCCTGCATGGAGTGCTGGGCTAGCAGGCCATTCACAGTCAACAATGCTTGCCTGTTCAGGGTGGAGCAGAAACATAGTCAAGAATCAGTTCAAAGATGTAGGAATCCAGCCAACAACATGGTCAGACAGTCTGGGGTCAGTACATCCAGGCAGGCAACAAACAAGGAATCTAGAGTACACAAGGGCTAGCAAACACATGAGTTGTTTCTGGTGTTGAGCCACCAGCCTCTACCTAACTTAAGAAGGCTGGAGCCAGCTGGCTCTCATCCCAACCTAACTAGCTCCTGGTGCACTTGCTTCTCTATGTCCTCCTTCAAGGCTGCTGTTCACCTGGGGAAGCCAAGTCCTGGCCCATGACATTATCCCCCAACCCAAGGTGCCCCTCCACCTGCCAGACAAGGGAAACCAGCAGTGGAATTGCTGGGCCAACCGGGGGGGGGCAGCACGAACATGCGAGGCATCCTGCCATAATGTTCCTCAGGACTGTAGCCCCTCCAGTCCAGCAGGTACTGCAACTGGTGTCCCCACTGAGAGTCCAAAATTTGGGCCACTTCATACTTTTGAGTCAACAGCTACCAAAACAAACAGTGGAGGCAGGACATCCTGCCAGTGTGAACTGGCAGGTGCCACATGGGTCTGCAAGGAGCAATGGAAGACCAAATTCACCTTGAAGGAAGCTGGAAGCCTGGCCAGTAGGCAACCAGATTGATCACGACTTCCACTGGGAATGGACTGAGGAACTGACCCTAGTTTCTGCAAAGGACCTGGACAAGCAGGTGCTTGTGGAGACCAAGTCCCCACTCCCCGAGGAACCCTCACTTGCTGGCATCGGTCAGCCCAATGCTTGCAATCATCCTTCGCCTGTTGGAGCTGTTCCCAGGGAACCTGGTGGACAGCCTGCAACTCCTGCAGGAACTGGTCAGTGGCCAGCAGAGCAGAAGGAGGTGCAAGCAGAGAGAAGAAGTGGGGACGGAACCCAGAATTCACGAAGAACAGGGTCAGTGACATCAAGCAGTGGAGGGTGTTGTTATAGGTGCAACGAAGTCCCACAAGGTTGCCAACTCAGGCTCTGACAGAGGGTAAATCTGAGCCACTGGAATCTAGGCCCTAGGAATCAAGTCAATGGGGCAATCATAAGGCTAATAAGGCAGCAACTGGTCAGCTTCTGTTTCACATCTGTGAACTCTACATACCTAGCTGGCAGTCCTGCAAAAATGCCCCCCCTCCACTCCAGCTGTCAGGGTTGCTGTAGCACAACACGTATGCTTCTTGCAGCCTGGTGCCCTGAAAGTAATTCCCCTCTGGGACCAGCTAATGTGTGGATCATGGGCCTCTAACCACTAAAAGCTTAAGACAAGGTACAGAAGCCAGACAGAACTCCTCACCATGAGTTCCCATCCACATCTGCAACTTGTCCATTGCCAATGTCTGGCCATCAATGGTCTCCACTACTAGAAGTAGCTGAAGGGAATCCCCTGGAAGTCTGCAAAATCTATATCCATGAAATTGTCAGTAACTCCCGTGTCTATCATGGTCCAGCTGTGAACCAAAGGTTTCCCTGGAGGTGTCAGAGTAACAGACACCACTAGGTGTTTAGAGGGAGCGCTATGTAGTGCTTGGGTACTAGTAGTACAAGCCAGTCCCCAGTCTAGTGGTCCCCCTAAACCAGGAGGGATCTGTTTTCCGCTGATCAGAGGAACTCCTCTTAGCCAGGCATGTGGCTGCTAGATGACCCTGGCCCCCACAGTAAAGGCACAGGCCTTCTCGATGTCTTCACACTTTCTCCACCAACTTCAACCAAGGTTTGACACCCCAACCTGCATAGGCTCCCCTGCAGGTGGGAATTCCCGAATGGGTGGAAACATGAGATGCTGGGGAGGGGCTGAAACCAGCCAGTTCCAGCCCTGGACTTTACATTGTTGCAGGCAGCCATCAATCTTGAGTCACAGGTGAATCAGCCCTTGCAGGTCCCCTAGGCACTCAGTACAGGCCTTCAGTACACTCAAGAATTGAGTCCGACAGCACTTCCTGAAATTGATCCACTAGAGCCACCTGATTCCAGGCTAGGTCCTGTGCTAGTAGCTTGAACTCACTGGCATACTCTGCTACCGACCAGCTCCCCAGCCTTAGCTCCCAGATCTGGCAGTTGGTGGTCTGGGCCTGGACTGGGTCCGTATACATGGCCTGGAGCTGGTGGCCAAAGGTGGCAAAGTTGTCCAGTAGGGGGCTCTGCTGTTGCAAGAACAGCATGGCCCATTTGGCAGCACTGCCAGAAAGCAAGCTGATAACAAACCCACTCTATGTTGGTCTGTTGGAAAATCCTCTGTCCACAGGCTCATAAACAGAGTACATTGCCGCCTAAAAGCTGAAAGTTTGCTAGAGTTCCATCAAACTTCTCAGGGCATGCTAAGGGGTACTTTCATCAGGGGACTAATGGGGCTGGAGCAGCTGCAGCTTGCAGTTGAGCAGTTAAGTCTGTAACTTGCTGAGCCAACTGGTTTCTTTCAGCAAACAGTCATTCATAGCCTGCAGCAGGCTCCATAGTAGCAGGCAGCTATGTGGGTTGATTCCAGGCAAGCAGGGGTTAAAGGGGTCATAAACAAACAGTCTCAGGTGCCGGCTGTTTGTCACCTAGCATGGAGTGCTGGACTAGCAGGAGGCCGTACACATCAATAATGCTTGCCTGTTCAGGGTGGAGCAGGAATGTAGTCAAGAATCAGTTCAAAGGTCTAGGAATCCAGCTGGCAATACAGCCAGACAGTCCAAGGTCAGAAAATCCAGGCAGGCAACAAGCAGGAAATCTGGAATATACAAGGCAAGGGCTGGCAAACACATGAACTGTTTCTGGTGTCAAGCCCACCTCTTCTGCCTTCCTTAAGAAGGTTAGAGCCAACTGGCTCACATCCCAGCCTGATTAGCTCCTGGTACACTTGCATCTGCTTGTCCACCTTTGAGGTTGCTGTTCACCTGGGGAAGCTGAGTCCTGGCTCTTGACAAATGTTGTGCCACTCATATCAAGAAACAGCAATGGCTTCCCTAAGTCTCTCCAATCCTCTGTACAAAAATACCAGTAAAATGTGTAATGTTAACATCTAAGCCAAGCTGAAAGAGCTGTTGTGTTACAGTTTGTATTGCATCAAAACTGAGGAACAAATTTTCAAATCTTCATCTTCAGCAATTTTGGATCAATGATACCTTGAATTCGATACAATATGTAAGATTTCAATACACAGTAGGAAGCACTAGGGGGTTTCGAGATCCAGTTTCACCTAGAACCTTTGGCAAACCACCATACTGCACCCTCTTGCCTCTCAGCTATAGCCATGCAACTATGAAATTAACATACCTTAACCAATTCTACATGTTTATTGTAGGGACAACACAACTGTTGTGATGGTTCCTTTAATGACAGTAAAACTCTTTGCAAAATGACTAAGACAGAATTTGCTGTAAATTATAAATATAAAGATAAATTAAATTTATAAATTAAAGTTTATATAAATTAAATATAAATACAGATAAACACATGTATCAAATATAAATTAAAATAACTTACTTGGAGTTGCAGTGAGCAACCAAGTGCCAATTCCCATAAACTCTAGCCCAAAGATGGTTTGAAATGATGGGGAGGTACATTACAAAAATATGAGGCCACAAATTGACCAATCTGCTCTAACAGGTTCACAGACAGTATAGCAAGATGCAGCTCAAATGTAGTAATGCACTACTAAGCCTGTCCCTATAGCTAAACCTCCTTCTTCCTTATGTTCTCTGTAATGCTAGCATGCAGTTTATTGAAACTGGCTCTTGTAGATTTCATTGTAGTTCCCCATGGAAGGGAGTGCCACAGTCTGGTAGCAGCTGCTGAAATGGTCTTTTCGCATTTCCTGTGAGGGTTCTCTGAACTCAGGTGAGATCATATGGTAAGA
Source organism: Ctenosaura bakeri (assembly GCA_948474755.1). Lineage (NCBI taxonomy): Eukaryota > Metazoa > Chordata > Lepidosauria > Squamata > Iguanidae > Ctenosaura > Ctenosaura bakeri. The sequence continues at coordinate 58,695 of CAOLHI010001155.1, read as the reverse complement.
TACAGTCTCTCAGTCTAGACCCAGATCTACATTAGTAGGTTCTGTCTGCCTGTTTAAGAGACACATCCATTTGAATACCAGGGCCTGTAATCAAAAAGTTTGCTAGGGAAACCCTTTGGCTTTAGTCCAAGGGTTATCATTTCCACTGCAGTTATAATGTAATTTTTTGTGGTTTTTAAACAAACGTGTATTTTATAGATGAAAAAGAGTAAGAATAGTAAGCAGAAGCATCTCAACAATTTATACTAAGATGCTCTTAGCAGCACATTACTGGCTCTCTTGAAATCACTAGCTCAGACAGTGAAGAAACCACACCTTTCTACACCCTATGGATTTTTTGTGATTCATTTTTTTAATCCAAGGATTAATCCAGGGATGATGCAGCCTGCTAAAATCAACACAATTACACTTTTATCCTATAGAGGAAGAGAAAGAAAAGTGACAGCCTTGCCCAATCATGCATAAACCCAGTACTGATATAGAAGACCTGCATCAATGATAGCATAGATAGGGCATAGATAAGGCCTACACCCAACTACAGACCGCGGGCTAATGTCTTGCTTCTTGAAGGCAGAGGTGCTCCGCCATTGCAAGGCTAATAAGAATAGGGACAAGTTGCATTATATTGCCGCCAGCAGTTTCACCATACTGGAAATGGGATATTGTCTCAGGGCACATGCAAGGAAGTGCAGGAAAGACTGGGACAGAATGGAGCATTGCATTTTTCATACTCATTTAGCTTTTAGATACAAATTAATGTGTGCAAAGGAATGCAGGAAAGTCATACATTGCTAGCAGAATAATACATGATGAAGGAAAGGGGCTAAGCATGGTGGGAAACAGCAGCCAAAGTTCACAAGATCTTTCAGATGGCCTTGTTGATAAAACTACCACCTTGTAAATACAGAATCCTGATTCAAGAATGCACACACTCTCTCCACAGTCATACCCATTCCTGGGGCAAACTCTAGTCCCACTCACCTCATATTTAAGTAATTTGTTAGCAGCACTGGTTTTAGCACAGGTCCCACAAACCATGACCTGAAACCTCAAAAATAGTTTCACATCCTGTTTAAAAGAGAACCATCTATGCCAACGAACTGCTTCACTGTGGTAAAATGGAGGAGGGGGTATGCATTGCCTTGTGTTGTTAAAGTGAAAGGAGAACAATATCTGTTGAAGTCTTAAAGCTGTGCATCTTCATCTGTGCTAAAGTTGGATATATGTATATCACAAAAGCACCATAGGCCTTCCATGATCTTATTAAAAAAAAGCTAAACTCTTCAACAGTTGGAATTTTGACCACTTTAAGAATTAAGTGTGTAGTGTTAACAATATTCATTTAGAGTGGGGAGATGTGTTTCACTCTACCACGTACAAGAATGCATTTTATTTCCTCTCAAAATCCGTTGTGAAGGACTCCATCCCACATTTCATGCCTCGCTTTTGCAAAAGGCAGAAGCAGCAGAAAGGAACTGCATTGCTGCCTTCCACAAAAGCCAAGCACCAAGGAAGAATAATTCACTCTCCTGAATCACACTGCTTCCTCCTTCCCCAACAGAAGGAAAAAATTTCTAATATCTGAATTTTCCAGACTTTGCTCTTGTTTTGTGTTTTAAATTCTTTCCAACTTATGGCAACCCTAAGATGAACCTATCATGAGGTTTTCTTGGCAAGATTTGTTCAGAGGGGGTTTGCCTTCTTCTCCTTTGAGGCTGAGAAAGTGTGACTTGAATCTCACTGCGATTCCATGGCTGAGTGAGGGTTTAAACCTTGGTCTCCAGAGTCTTAGTCCAATGCTCAAACTATACTGGTTTTTGACCTGGGTATGAACTGAGATGGCCTTGCCCAATCAAATTGATACCTTCACCAGAAGCTAGACTGTGCTAGCCTTCCTCTGTTCCACTGGATGGTCATTCTGGACCTCTCAGTGGTATTTGATACCATTAACAATTAAACACTGAGGTACTGTTTTATTGTACCTCTGGTGATCATTTCCAGATGTTGATTTTAGGCCTCCTTGACTAGATAGCGCTTCATGACTGGAATGTACATAACACCTGTCTATAAGGAAACATATTTCAGCACTTCCTTTAAGATGAACAATACATTTTTAATACAGTACCCACTGTTTGAATTCTCTGTGAAGGAATTAACATTTCCAGACAGGGTGGGAAACTAACATTAACAATGAATTGTGTAACACTTTCATATATTATCTTCTTACAGTACCTAGCCAAAAAAAAAGAAGTTTTAACCTTAGAGGATTTGCCATTAATTAAGTTTCATCACCATGCATACTTTGAAAGATGGAAAACATACTTGCTCAGAACCAATGCCTTAAGGGTATTTTAGCAATATCTACATATTTTGATGTTTTGTTTCTAACAGTAACTGCTTCACATCCAGGTAACTAGACAGTACCTGACCACAAGCCAGCCAAATGGTGCAATTATTCATACTATTGGTAATAACCACGTCTGTGTATCTGCTGCATAAGCCTCTAATTACAGAGTGAGGATATCCCCAAGGTTTGGGAAATAACATTAGCTTCACAATATGAATTTAACAAGCTGAAGCTTATGGATGCATGGCTAAGAAATATTTTAAGGAAGAATAAATCTTGTCAAATGAAGAGTGAGCAAAAAATCCTTAAAATAATTTTTAAAATTAGTTTTAATATGATTATTTGAGGAAAAGAATAATATAATTTGCAGATCCAAACAGAATCAATTAAAAATGCCCGTGTTAGCATCCTAAAATAATTATCTGGGCCTCTGGGCCCAGATAAATGTCAAGACAGATTACTGTAATTAATCCAAATTACATTCAGATCAAAGTAATTAATCCAAATAACAGGGAAGCCAAAGATGTATCCTAATAGGTCATGAAGATTCAGAGCATGAAAAAATGTGTGCTTGTTCTAAATCTGTATGTGTGTTCAACAGAAAAATATCAGCATGGCTATTGGCAAAAATATCAACTGTGAAAAAGAATTACAAGTGTCCGTCACAATCTACTGATGGCTTAATATTACCTGCCAGTAAATTGAGTAGTAGTAATAGTAGTAGTAGCAGCAGCAGTACATACTTGTAACAATATTGTTCTCTTTTTGCAATTGTACCTACCTGGGTTCTGAAGCTCCAAATTTATATCTATTATCAATAACATTTCTATATCTGGCAAGTTCAATTGTAGAATATATTGTACTATAGACCTCAGTATATTGTTTAAATCAAAAGCAAAGCATTCACTGTGCCCTGTAAAGAAAAGAGGACACCTTCCCACTGCAAAATGTACAGTTGCTATTCCAACTAACCACTGTGTAAAAAACAAGCATGCTTAAAACTCTTTTTTGTATTTTCAGCCCAAGAAGAGATGTTGCACTACACATAAAAACAGTTAAATATATATTCACATGCATGCACACATACATATATAGATACATTGAGAGTTTTGAGAAAGGCCATATTGGGTAGGCTGGGATCTTTCCTGGTAAAGGAATGATTGTGAAATGAAGATCTCAGGAACATTCAGAGATAAGAGATAAGATTTCTGAAACATTCTATTACTAAACTATTTGCCGATTTAAAGGTAAAAGTAAGGACCTTGAATTGAGCCTGGACAAACTGCTAAACAGAGAAGATAATGAGGTACTGGAGTACTATATTCTGGACACATAGCTGATGTCAGAACATTTGAAACTGCATTGTCAATCAGCTGAAAAATCTGTAGTGCTTTCAAGGGCAGTCTTATATGATATTTTGCATCAGTGTAACAGGAGCATACTTTCATCAGTCAGGAACAAACGTCCCCCTTGCTCAACAGCCTCTTTTCCTTTACACCCACCTGCCTGCCCAACCTGCTCCCCACATCTCTTTGGATTCCAGATTTTTGTCCCCTCATCATCTCTACTCTACACTCACCTTCAGCTCCTTTCTTCCTGGATCAAGTTCACAGCAACTTGTGCTGCGCTCACTCACCTTCATACTTCTTCTCATAAGACCCAAAGACCATGAGGATGTGGTTAGCTAGATATAAGCATGGATTGTGCAGTTCAGCTCTCACACATAAAAACAAGATTAAATGAGTGCCAATAGTGCTCTTTGGCCTTCAGATTGGCTCTTTCCTTTTATCCCAGCAGCGGAGGCATAGGGTAGTGAGTTAGGAGAGGACATGTGACATCAGACAGTTCTCATTTGTTGGCAGCCTAAGACCAATGCCCCTTCCAGTCTAATGGCAGATACGGTAGTGGAATCTAAACTGGAAGCAACAAGAATGATTGAGAACGGACCTGATTTCCTCAAGAGAATGTTCTTGCTAATGTTGTAACAATCACAATGTTAAAAAGAAAGAATACACTTATACACTTATGACACTTAGCTACAATAACAGGGCATTGCTGATACCTGGGCAGTGCTGACCCTTAGAATCAACAGCTGGAAAAAAGAAAGGAGATAAAGGCCCAGGTATAATTTACATATTTGTGACAAAGAACTTCTAAGATACCCTAGCCCAATAATTTTAAGTAGAATTAAACAAAGAACCAATGTTTGGTTTTATGTCCATTGCACTGAACAGCAGTCTCCTAGTACTACTAACTTGGACTTTAACTTACTTTAAAATAATACCCTTCAGTCCCACCAGAGACACGGTCCAGAAGAACCTGTACAACAGAGTAGGACTTCAGTATGAACTGTGATCATTTTTAAATTCGCGATTTGACAGCTATATGCTACTAGTGAGTTTTTACTGAATTCTCTTTAAAAAATGGTATCAGCCTAGGAGGAACACTGAGTTTCAGCAGGAATGAAGGATATGGTAAATAACAGAAATAGGATTTCCAGCAGCCAGTGTTTCTTCTCACCATCTCTTATCTAGTTCTTAGCTAGCTAGCTTATACAAAATAATAAAAAGTTAATAAAAGTATGTGAAATGTTTATCTGTCATAAAATCCTAACTTTTGTGCCACAGGAATTACATGCTGTCTTTTCAAAACACACACACACACACACACACACACAGAGATCATAGTTGAACAATTCACTGAACACCCCTGAGCAGGTTCTACAAAATAGAAGGCAAACAGAAGAAATAAGATTATAGGAATCGAAGTCATATGCAAAAACCTGGAAGCAGAATTAATCTTAACTGTCCAAACACTAGTCATATTAAATTTTATTGGAACAGATACAGAATGAGCTTAGAAGATTGACTCTGTGATAAATAAGAAAGAACTTTTGCCTAAAAAACTCTATAGTCCATGAATGGCAGGAAAATATTAATACTTTTGGTGCCCCCTCAGATTAAAGACTTCAACTTTGCCTTTTAAATTTAAAAATGACCTTTACTAGGTAAATTATTGTGTGACAAAAAATATATATCTGGAACTAACAAATACCACATCTAACTAACACATATCTAACTAACACATAGCCAACACATATCATATCTGGAGCTAACACAAAGCATAAATTAAGGGCACTACCAGTTAAAATTAAGCATTTTTTGATATCACTGATTTCAATTGTTGAATTAAAACATGTATACATATATATACTTTGAAATAAAATCAAGAAGTATTCAACTGTTATTTGATTGCATTGTATCTGAACTTTAAAAAGCTACGTCTTATTTTTAAAACATCACAAAGCAAACTAGTCAAAAATATAGAAGCCACCATGATGACTTGCTCTTTAAAACAACCTTATCCTAACTACATATTTTCCACACAAGCATTGTGTTCTGGGAAGCTACATAAGACTTCTATATCCAAGATGGGATATTTCCAGTGATCCTGCAGAAACTCCTGCCTTCCTTCCCTTCCTCTGGTGAGATACAGGAAAGAAGAAAACTTGGAGATCTCCAGTGTACGTACAAAAATGCTTCGGCATTGCCTTGTTGACATCTTTAATATTTTAATAAATTTTAATAAATGCAGAATACTTTCAAAGTCCACCTTACAAATTACTTCTTATACCCATGATACATTTTTTTATAGACTGGGGCACTGCCTAGTTCAATAAAAAGAGGTAGAAATAGTGGTTTCTAGACATAAAGCCCTTCTTATTAAAGCTGGAAATACTGAAATAGACTCGGCGTCTTGCAAACCTATGCCATACAATCCACAAAGTGAAAATTCCTCTCCTGGGATTTTTTTTAAAGATATGGGGCTGAAAAAAAGTTAATACAAACAGCTTTTAAAAGGAGGGAAGAAAAAACTTAATGTAAGTGTTATTTTAAAAAATCCTATACAACTTAGGATAAATATTATTAAGCTGCTGATTCACATGTTTTAAATAGGTAGAAAGATGCATTAAGCATTGAAACTAGGGAAAAAGTAAAAATTAAAATAGGTTTCAGAGGACCTAAAAGCATTTTTGAGTCCACCAAGTTTTCTCTGTAGGTAAGTACATGTGAGAGTGAGGGACATCAATGAAAGCTAAATGTACTTAAGCCACCATGTAAATATTTGGTGACAATTTTAAACATCTAATAAGTTGAGACTGTTGGTATAGATGCAGAAAAAGGTCAGTTTACAAACTAGGACAAGGACTAAGACTTTTAGAATAAATGCAATATACAGTAATTTCTTCAAAAGAACACAAGCTCTCCAACAGAATTGTCATGCCACAATTAATCTAATGGAAAGATATTTAAATACGGGAAAGAAAACTCCAATAATCATTTAGCTTCAGTTAAAAAGCTGTGACAAAAATTAACAAGCAAGCATGATTGTGTGAGAGAAATAGAAAGCAAAAGTTAACTGGTTCATATTGGCAATATGAAAAATTTCAAGGAACAACAACCACACAAGAAGAAATCTCTGTATTTATTTTGCTAAATATACAATTTTTGAACAATTCACAGACCACTTTATGATTTAAAAATATTTTCAGCATATCTATTTACATGAAGAACTAATAATGACAAAACTGAAGAATATTACCCAAGCAACAAACTCAATTACTATTTATTTTTACTGTACATTTTTTTCTGAATCTGCAAGGGAAAAGGTATATTTAATTTTCAACATTTAATGTTCAAAATGCAAGAACAGAACTAATTGCAAAATATTACATACCTGCAGTAAGTACAAGCATACCTCAGTTAACAAAGCTTCTGACAAAAAGCCTGCCTACCCCACCCCCTTTCCAACTTGTCTAGCTGGAAATTTTTTAGCAGCATCAGTGTTGGAAGGACAGTGAAAGAAGGCTCGAGAAACAGTTTCAGCATTGTGTTGCAGCAGCATGTCTGCAGTAAACAGTGCAAGAAGACTTTAGATGGGTAACAACAGGATTCTGCTCTAACCAGGCCTATTCTAACTGTATGTGGCCACATACTACAGGGAAGGTAAACAGTATCTGTCTCCAGATTCTCATACAGCAAAATGGAGGAGGGAGGCAGATAATCTGCCTCACTAGCTACGCCCATCATCTTTAAAATGCATGTTTGGCGACCAAAATGGAAACTTTAAGAAAAGTGAATTAAAAAAATCATCCCAGGATGCATTTTGGTAGAAGCTTTCATGTGGTCACTAGAGGGTTCAAATTTTTATTTATTTATACAAGGCTTACCTGATCTGGTTGTTTCATTTCACATGTGCATATTGTTAGTTTTGAATAAAACATTACTGAAAACACTGAACTGCTCTTCTTTTTTCTGGTTTAGGAACCTTTTCCTATTCTTCCCATGTTATTTCTGCCTCTGCTACCATATTTTCTCTTAATGCAGTAATGCCCAGGAACACATCAACTTTGTTAACTGAGGTATGCCTCTACTGAACTTAGAAAAATCAGGTCTTATTTCATTAGCAAGACAAATTTTGAATCATACATAAATTTAAAAGTCATGAATGTTGAGCAGAGAGCAAGAGTGGCTTGGTTCCTCTTCACAAACACTGAAGAGCCACAGAACTATCAAGAAGGCTCCAGAAAACATTGTTTTTCTAGCATGAGCATCCAATGGCAGACTGAAGAGAATGCTTAAGTGGACGAGGAAGACTGATAAGAGGAATTATGCACAGAAAGGTGGTGAGAGTGAAAGTGAGTCTGTGAGAATCTACAGTGGGAGAAGGACAAAAAGTGTGGAATGTAATGGCTGTACTCTTCTCTGTCCCATTCAAAGGGATGCAGGTTCCATATCACCCCTCTCCCTTTCTGAGTCTCTAATTGTGATGTGGGAAATGTCATCCTCATGAGCAGGCTGTGACATTAGGGACTGATTTCAAATGGCTGAAATTCTTCCATCTGCCCACATGTAGAAGACAGTTACTGGTGGTGCTAGCTTGACCACCATGACAATTATTGTGTGTTGTTTTCACAGAACCCACAGTTAATACAATATCATAAAATTTAGAATCATGGAGTTTTTTATACATAAGGAAATAATGTTCCAGAATAAGATGAGCTCATATTTGAGCTTAGCTCATAATGAAAAACTGAGACAAATAGCTACCACATTGCCGTCATGGCAAGTTCTCCCTCCCATCTAAGCAAACTTACATTTGAAAAATGGTAGGGAGACTAGTGGTGGGGAGGGGCTCACTAGTAGAATTAGGAGAGACCTTGCAGATAAAGACTATGTGTCATGCCCTGCTCCTGACTGTATTCTGCCAACTGGTTTTATCTGTCTTTGCAGACTGACTGACTGAACTCCTCCCTGTCCTGTTCAGCTCCTGTTCACATTCTGATATAACAACAAGAGCACTATTATAACAAAGAATGTGTTGTGATCAGGCAAAAAAAACCTGTATAAACAATTTTTCAGAAGGTATTTGAAATGTAATGTGGGGATACCTTTAAAATAATTTAGTTTAAAAATGCTTTTTTCAATTATAAATGAACATATAGGACTAATCCATGAACATCAAGCAGCTAAATTTCTACTATCTCAAACACCTTGTCAAAAAAAAAAAAAATGTATTTGTGAGTTGTACTTGATACATATTACTGGCCATGCACACCTCTCAGGTTGGATATAATTGGCAAAACATGATTTTTGATTGACATTTAACATGGTAATCAGCTGCTGTTAAAACTGGCCCTGCTATGATCGAGTACCCAAGCATTTTAGAGGGTGACAACTGGTCAGACACAAATGCAGTGGATTAGGACAGCAACCTCTCCTCCTAGATACAGTGAGGTCACAGTCAGGAAATCACTGGGAAACTCCAAAACACAAAGGATCGCTGACAGCTATGACAGTGCTGACTCATGAGACAGGAAGATTTCCACCAAATCAGTGATTGTCATAAACACCTTGTCCTGGCTCCTGCAACTTTTCCATCATCCCCGATCCTGTCTTCACACAGAGCTATCATATAGTCTTCAATGCCTTTATCACCTAATGATGCAACCATCAGACCATTCTGGAACACTATGTCCATTTGCAATACCCCATTGTCTGTACTTCTGGACAGCCATTCATACTCAGGTCCTCTGGGCAGATTTTGGGTATAAGAGTCCCTGATTTGGTGCAGTACATCAATTGCTGACTGCCACTCTGATTCCCAATTTGTGTACTGTCCTTGGGCACCAGCCGGATACATATTGGCTTTCCTTTGCTGCTCTCAGGAATGGTAAATATTGCCCACTTTTCCCTGAAAACTCCACTATCCACCTTCCCTCCCTTTCTCTTCAGCTAGCCTTGTGTGGATGTGTGAGTGTGATCTTTGTGTGTATGTTTGACACATCTCTAATAGATCACAGTTTAGATTATTTTTGAATCTCTGGCTGGTTTCTTCTCACAGTAACCATGTAAACACTAGTGAATCATAGAATCACAGAATCATAGAAATCTAGAGTTGGAAGAGACCACACAGGCCATCCAGTCCAACCCCCTGCCATGCAGGAACACCCTCAAAGCAATCCCGACAGATGGCCATCAAGCCTCTGCTTAAAAACCTCCAAGGAAGGAGACTCCACTACACTCCAAGGCAGCAGATTCCACTGCCGGACAGTCCTGACTGTCAGGAAGTTCTTCCTGAGGTTCAGGTGGAATCTCCTTTCCTGCAGCTTGAATCCATTGCTCCTTGTCCTGGTCCCTGGAGCAGCAGAAAACAAGCCCTCTCCTTCCTCTACGTGGCATCCCTTCAAATATTTAAACATGGCTATCATGTCCCCTCTTAACCTTCTCTTCTGCAGACTAAACATACCCAGCTCTCTAAGTCTATCCTCATAGGGCATGGCTTCCAGGCCTCTCACCATTTTGGTCGCCCTCCTCTGGACTTGCTCCAGCTTGTCAATATCCTTCTTGAATTGGGGTGCCCAGAACTGGACACAGTATTCAAGATGGGGTCTAACCAAAGCAGAGTAGAGTGGTACCAGTACCTCCCTCGATCTAGACACCATACTCGCCGAGAATTGCATTGGCTTTCTTGGTTGCCGCATCACACTGCTGACTCATGTTCAGCTTGTGGTCTATGAAGACTCCTAGATCCCTTTCACACATACTGCTATCCAGCCACGTGTCCCCCATCCTATATTTCTGTATTCCATTTTTTCTACCTAAGTGTAGGACCTTACACTTCCCTCTGGTGAATTTCATTTTGTTCGCCTTGGCCCAGCTCTCCAATCTATCCAGGTCATTTTGAATTTTGATCCTGTCCTCTGGCATATTAGCAATCCCTCCCAATTTGGTATCATCTACAAATTTGATGAGCATGAAAAGATCCTGTCAGTTACCCCCTGCTCTTGCAGCATTCATAACCAGAGCCAATTTATTCCCCATGTTTACACTGATTTGTGGGTACTGCTTGAGGACTTCAAGGGGTCTCCCACTTTTAGGGGTAACATACAGGCCTCTAGACCCAGGGAGGGGGTTCAAGGTTAATACCACCATACTATACCATTCTCAAGAGAACACAGCCTGATCTTTGACACAATGATCCATTCCCTACACTCCAGTTCCTCCTGGTCAAGCCTCATAAAAATCTCAAACAAGCTGTGAAGGAGAAGGATCAAGAGGGCACATAGTGGGCCATATAGATGCAAGCCTCAGGCTTAAAAAAAACCTCTGAGTTTATAAAACAGCACCAGACAGCACAGTGTATTCTTCAGCAAACACTGTACCTATATAGTAGGATTCAGGTGAGCATGAAAGAGCTTGTGGGCTTCCTATAGGCATTTTAGATGACCAATGTGGCAACAAAATATTACTGGACTAGATATAATTTTGTTCTGTTCAAACTTACATACTAAGCTTAGAACCAACTCAGTATTTTCACAGCACTGACAACGATAATAACCCCAACATGCCACTTTAAAATTATTTCCAAAAATATGTTACACATAAAATTCTAATACCCATGGTCTTGAAACTATGCACTAATGAAGATATAAACATTAAACTTTGTCAAAAGATCCCATTAACAGCCTAGTTTTCTCACACACAGAGAAACACACCAAAAAAAATGGCAAGGAAGAAACAGAAAACATTACTTGTTAGGATTCTTTGGAAAAACTGGGTTCAAAGGATGTGTTGGGGGGTTGTTTATTCTTGTTTTGTTTTTACTGTGCACTACCACAAAAATTGTGGTAAATCAGAAATCTAGTGGAAAGGCTATTGATAAGTATAAAAACTGAAACACCGGAAACAGAATGACTACTGATAAAACTCAGAACATATAATATTGTCTACCTTAGCTAACTAGCTTCTGAAAACCACATTAATTAATTTAATCTGGAAGTTAGTGAATAAGCTGCTTCAAAATCCTGACCTATCTTTTGTATGATAGGAAAGGAAAAGCCTTGCAAGGATACTGGCATGCAGAAGATGAATGGCTGCAATCTGCTCTCAGTGTCACCTGCCGAAAGTCATTAAATCAGTATTTCTGAAGGTTTAACAATAAAAATCAAAAGAGACTAGTCAAGAAAAATGTATTACAATAAGAAATACTCTTCTCACCCCAGACTCACCAAATATATTAGAGACTTAATTTTTTTTAAGTAAAGTTTTCAAAAATTTATTTTGTAATTCACACACACACAATATTTCAAAGCAGAGGTAAAACTTTCTATTTCCCTGTAAGATTTCTAAATAATAATTCTTCAGTGAAGTCAAAACTCAAAATTTCTAAGTGCTAGTTTAAATTTATTTCTTAAACATATACTCAAAGCCTAGAGATTTATTAGCTTTTTAGCACAATATACAAATAAATTATTGTACTATTCCTACCTGTGAAGTTGTTAGTCAAGGTAGCATGATTAGAACAGCAAGTTTCCTAGAGCTTTTAGTAATTTTAGTTTCATTTAGCAGTTCAGTCCAATTAATTTATTTTCCTCTTATAATCTGTGCTTTACTTCACAGAAACTGATTATTACAAGTAAATAACATTGTTCACACAAAATAATTATTTACAGTCAAATAAGCATTTTTACAAGACAAATATATGATAATGAACATCCTGATCCCAAATTAAAGGACAAAAAGTGTGCTGGAGAATGAAGAATGATAGTTTCTGATTAATTCTCTTTATCCAACTTAGAAATGAAGTCTGTTTAAAACAAAAGCAACAAGGCTTCTGGAACTAAGAGAATTTAAAAGGTGAGAAACACTGAGGTCTCCCAATTTCCTATTACCTTTCATTATTTTGTTAAGTAAACATAGAGACTGCCAAGAAAAGACACCAGGTATGTTACATTTAATTATGTGCTATGAAGTCTGCAATAACCTGGCATGTTTCAATACATGATAGGGCTATGAACATATACAAATAATTCTGGATTTTGAGAAGATTAATGCATTCGACCCACACAAATCTAGTAACCTCTTATACCATCAAAATTTGAATGTTATACTGCAAAGCAAGACAATGAACCATGGGCCATAGCATGGGTATCTGAACAGTATTCTGTGTTAGAAGGTTTACTACCTCATGTGGCATAGGCATTATAAAACTAGAAGAATACAGTTCTGAAATTCATGTATCTGATATTGCTTATTCTTAGGGGGGAAAATAACACAAAACATGCATGAACCACTATCAGCATCTGTTAAACACATATGTGTTAAGCTTACTTCTTAACTGTAGAATTTTGAGAGATTTCTTTTTCTTGCTGGAGCTAGCATAATATATACTATGTGCTCTGACCCTCAGAAACCAATGTTCAATTGACTTCAGGCTGCAGCATAATACCAACTGTTGATAGGCAAAAGAAAGGACAACACTCACTCAAATCCCCCATGTGATCTGCTCAAACACACAAGAATGGTTTCTCTGCATGGTAGGAAGAGTGTTAAGCTAACAAAGGAAGGATAATGCAGAAAAATGTCAACCATGAGATGATAGAGTTCAAGACAGTCCACTGCCAAGGGACTGTTTGTTTCCCTTAAAGCAATCCTGAAGTGGATCTGACACGTTTTTCTTTCTTTTCCAATATGCTTTGCTAAAGTGTTTTGTCATCACTTGTATCTGCTTACACATGGATGGGTAACAGAGGATAGCTATAAACCTCAAGAAGCTCTAGATCACAGTAATCACACTAAATTGATGTTGTGTGCCTTCAAGTGTTTCTGACTTATGGTGACTCTGAGGCAAATCTAACACAGGGTTTTCTTGGTAAGATATATGCAGAGGGGATTTGCCATTGCCTTTCTCTGAGGCAGAAAGAGTGTGACTTGCCCAGGGTCATCCAGTGAGTTTCCACAGCTAAGAGAGCATTCAAACTCTGGTCTCCAGCATTGTAGCCCTAAACTCAAACCGCTATACCACATTGACTCTCTGTAGAAGAGTCTGAGAGATAACTGCCTATCTTCAAACAGAAAAGCAAGCTTCCTTTCTGATGCTCCAGAGGATAGCACCTGCACCAACTAATTCAAATTTTTAGAAAGGAAATTCCAAGTAGAAACTAAGAAGACTTTGACATTTAAGAGCTTTTCATCAGTAGAACAGACAGATTTGGAAGGTGGTGGACTTTTCCTTGGTGGAAGTTTTAAAATAGAGACTAGATGAAGAACTCGCAGGAATAGAATCATAGAGCTGGAAGAGACCACAGGGACCATCGAGTCCAACCCCCTGCCATGCAGGAACACACACTCAAAATACCCCCAGCAAATGGCTATCCAGCCTCAGTTTAAAAACCTCCAAAGAAGGTGATCCCACTACACTTCAAGGCAACATATTCCACTGTCGAATGGCGCTTACTATCAGGAAGTTCTTCCTGATATTTATGTAGTTTTTCTTCTTCTGTAGTTTGAGTTCATTGCTCCATGTCCTGTTTTCTGGAGCAGCAGAAAACAAGGCTGCTCCATCTTCAACATGGCATCCCATATTTAAACATGGTTATCATGACTAATGGCTAATACTTTAGCTGTGGGTACCTGCACTAGCATGAGGCTCAATTAGACAGTTCTTGGAATCTCTTCTAGCTCTATGATTCTACAGAACTCAGGATACAACAGAATTTAGAGTAACAGAGTTGGAAAGGGCCTCATGGGCTTAATGCAGGGTCTCCAGTTAGAGCACCCCAACTGGTGGCCTCTTCTTGAAGATCCAGAGAAGAAGATCCCACCGCTTGTCTAGGCAACAGGTTCCACTGCTAGACAGCTCTCATCTTCAAAAAGTTCTTTCTAAAGTTCAATCAAAATCTAACCTCCTACAGCTCCTAAAACTTCAAACCATTAAACCTGGTGCTTCCCCCTCTGGAGCAGCAGAGAACAAACCAGCACTCTCCTCTGACAGCCCCTGAGGTATTTAAAGAGTGCAATCGTATCACCCCTCAAGCCTTCTCTTCACCAAGCTGAACATGACCAGCTTCTTCAACCTTTCCTAATATGCTTTCTTCTCCATGTCTCTTAGTGTCCTTGCTGGCCTGCTCTCAACCAGCTCCAGTTTGTTTATATTCTCTCTAAAATGGGGTGCCCAGAACTGAATGTAGTACTTCACATGAGGCCTGAACAGTACAGATTACAGTATGACTTTCACTTCCCTGGACTTAGAAACAATGGTTCTATTAATGCAGGCTAAAAGAGTATTTGCTTTTTTTCCTGCAGCATCATACTGCTGGGTCTTGTTCAATTTATGATCAACAGTAATCCCAAGGTCCTTTTCACATGTAGCATTGCTAAGTAAAATATCCCCCTTAAGATATGCTTAATGTTGGGACTGTAGAAGATTCTCCCTGTCTACCTTCTTTCACTTACTAGAAAATGTGTGGCTTCTGTTTCCGTCACACATGGTAGAACCATGATACATGTACACAGAGGGTATATGGCACAGCAGTAAACTAAATTATAATTTACCCATTTTCTTGTTGTTAAAGCAGCAAAATAAGTTTAGGTTTGATAAGAAAGTGAATACTACACATATGTTACATTTCCCAAAATTTCCATTTAATCCCACCTCCCCAAATAGCAAGAAGTTTCTCCCACTGTCTTGGCTTCAAAATTATCAGAAATTTTATATCTGTGGTTCAGTCTTTACAACTCTGGATCCAAGCAAAGTATATAAGAGTACAGTATGCTATTAGTCTCATTATGTAATTCATTTGTTCTGCTATACTACATTTCTATTCACTGAGTTAAGTGCTAATTAACATTTTTCCCCTGAGAAAGTTTATGAAATAACATCACAAATGGCACAGATAGAAATGTCAATTTAACAATAAACATTAACCTGCATGTGCCTAATTAATTAATTAGGTGAGAAACTGGAGAATTTACACATTCTCATCTTCTGCTTTCACAAGGAAGATGAGACAGATTCCTGCAAACTAGAATATAGTAATGCCAATCATTCTCCAATTCCAGTTGCAAAAGATAAGGAAATTGTTCACCCAACTGCCCATATTTATACACTGGACAACAAAAAACCCTAACGCTAA
The DNA here is from genome assembly GCA_948474755.1 of Ctenosaura bakeri. Lineage (NCBI taxonomy): Eukaryota > Metazoa > Chordata > Lepidosauria > Squamata > Iguanidae > Ctenosaura > Ctenosaura bakeri. Next base: position 42,871 of record CAOLHI010001155.1, on the reverse strand, counting down.
TATCATTATGCATTATATGTAGTTTCACAAAAAGGGTTTCTTATATAAATAAATGCTAAGGATTTAGAACTATTGAAAAACAACATTTTTAAATAACTAGGCCAGATTATTATTATTTTTTTAAAGTGCTTTTTTCTGTTTATGTCTTCGGAAAGAACATTCTGTATAATGAAAAACATGACCAAATTTTTCACAGTACATCACTGTAAAACCCTATAATTGACTTCTGGGGTTGGTTTACTCTATGTCTATTTTTGTCTACACAGAAAACAGAAATGATGTGGTAAAAAGACCAAAATGCAGGTCCCATTGCAGGATAAGGCTCCATCCTGATTAGCAAAGAAGTATCATATTTTCACTGGGAAACATGCCCATTCTGTAAAAGAGAATTCAGTCCACATGAACCTAGATTTAAAAACATATACACACAGAGACACAAATACACACACGCGCACACAAAGTCCATATGCTCTATCTATAAAGTCAAGCTTGCAGACTTGTGATTGGAACCCTCTGCTTTTGTTGGATAAGAATAGATCTGCTGAACCCTTCTATTGATCAGCATGTAATTCTATCTATGACTTTTATCAGAGATCGAACTATTGTACGAACTTCCAATTATACACATTTTTTTCAAGGTAAAGACCAACATTAAGCTGCTAGTTATTATTTATTCAGTTTAACCTAAAATGACCCTGTGTTTAAATATGGTTTTCCTAAAATTTACTTTTTAAAAAAGTGAATGCCCCATAGAAATTTATACTGTGCTGCTTATATTAAACTTCCTGCCTACTTTTCAAAGGAATAGCTGTGTTAGTCTGTTGCAGCACAATAAGAAAAGGGGAGGGGAAGAAAAAAAGAAAGATAGCAGCAACTTTAAGACTGATTTATATTTTAGCATAATCTTTAATGGATAGCAACCTACTGTTTCACATGCCCTGACAGAATGACACTGAAGCCTCAGATTATTAAGTGTATTCATACAATTGCAGGAATGGAACAGAATGGAACAGGATCCAAAAAAAAATGCAAATTGTGACCCTCACCTGAAATCTTCAACGGGGTATGTGAGGTGACATCAGACCTTTATCGTGGCCAATTAGTATTGACTTCTAAAAGCAATAACTTTGTTCATCCCAATCAGTTCCCTTGGTGTAAAAATCTTCACTGTGGAAATTTCCTTTTCATATGTGCCCTGATGAGGACTCCTGCATATGCAGTGTGCCATGAAATCATTACCTCTGTTCTGCCTACTACCTAATGTATTATTAGTACTTTATTTTTCAAACATTTTTCAATCTTGCTACTCTTAAAGTTGCATGGCCTGCATACAAGCAATCAACGAGTTTAAATAGGGGAGGACAGTATTGTGAAAGCAGAGGGTCAGAACCGCCTGCTAGTTTCTCTCCAAAGTATTCCTACTAATCTATGTACAATAGATCAAAAATACCCCCAGGAGCAACTCAGCTGATCAAAAATATCCCCAGGAGCAACTCAGAATATTCCCGCTCCTCAGCTTCTGGCAGTATTGATGATGCAGTACAGAAATACTTTAAATAAATGTTCTTATTTAAAATCCAATGTATGCCAGGTTTCAAAGGCTTTCTGAAAGAATCTTTCCAGGGATTATCATTCGGTGCTACCTATCCCTCTGGCTGACCTATAAGTCATTAGAACACAGTTCCATCTCTGAATTATAATTTAAATTTAAATTATATTTAAAATTTCTGAATGATTAGGCACTCGAGTGTTAAGTCAATGGAATCGTTAGCTTGCCTCAGAATATATTAAATATGACTGTTTACACTACGAATATGTATACAGTCAGCCCTTCACATTTGCGGGTTTCACTTTTGCGGATTTGATTATTCACAAATTATTTGCTGTCACCTCTGCTGCCTCCTGATGTTGGTTTTTAATAGGGACTGCAAGCCTCGTGAGACTGAGAAACTGCAAATGAGGCTTGTTAAGCCCCTCTTAAAAATGGTGTGAGGCAGCAGTGGAGGTGCCAGTAAGCCCCACCAGCCCCCTACTTCTGCCTTGTGAAGGAACCCTGATGTCTCAAAGGAATCCATGGTGGGCTGAATATGGCGATCATACTTTTTCTGTGTTAAATATAGTCTAGGAAGGCCCAGAGTTATTCACTGTTTTTCCACTTTCATGGGAGTCCTGTGCCCCTAACACTACCAAATGTGGAAGGATGACTGTATTAGTATCCCAAACCTTCCAACAGTAACATCAAATTTCTAAACAGATAGGGGCTTCTTTATAAAACCTACCTGAGGGAATGAGCAACATATGGCTCTGCAGATACCAGAAAAGAGCACTCTAGATGAAGAACAATTTATTCACATATTTAGTAAGTCTGCCATTGGAAATTCAGAGGAATTCAGAGACTATATCAGCTTAAATTCAGATTGTTGCAATTCTGCAAAAGGTGGACTATATGGCTCAGGTAAACAGGAATCAAACACAGAATCATACAATCACAGAACTGGAAGCGACTTTAAACAAATCTAGTTCATTCCACTGTCCAATCTTTTTATTTTATTTTATTTTTAAATCCTAACAGAGTTTCAATTCTAAGCATTTGACTATCTTGGACATCCTCCTTGGAATATGTTCTACATTGTGAATTTCCTTTTTAAACTGTGGTGCCTAAAACTGGACTCCATATTCCAGATGAGATCTGACCAAAGCAGAATAGTGTGGTACTGCTACTTCCCTTAATCTGGATGCTATACTACTGATGATACAGCCCAGAATTGCACTGCCTTGTGGGGGGGGGGTGCATCACCTTATTGACTCATGCTTGGTCTGTAGTCTACAAAGACTCTTTTTTCCAAACATACTTCTACAGTGTGTATGCCCTTCAGGGGCTCAGCACTCACTCTCCTCTGTTTTGCCAATGTTCGCACCTTGCCATGCTGGTACTGATGTGCATATAAGCAGGCCCCTCAGTCCTGTGGACAATCTTCAGTGAATGAGTTCTTCCAGGTCTTCTCTATGTCTCTTCTCTTTGTCATTGTATTAAGTTTTAAATTAATTTTTCAATTCATGTATTATCAGAGGTCGATCAGTGGCTGAAAACTAGCACAGTTTAAAAAAAAGGTCTATCATAATGTAGTAGTGAACAATCAGCAAGAATTTCTCAAGACACGTCTAACACTTTAGTGTGGTAATAGGTAGAATTATTTACAGTTACAACATATACATTTGAAATAACACCAACTACATTATTTACAAACGTTTTGCTAATACAAAGGGTGTACCTTTATGGAAATGGGCTGCTGAGGGGTACGCACATGAAAAAAGGTTGGGAACTGCTATTGTAACAACAACAGGGGCAAAGATCTAGTGATTATACCTGAACATCTGAAGAAAAATACATTCTGCTAGGACACAGGTTTCAGGAATATTGGGCAACTACTAACTCTTTCAGAAAGACTGAACTATTATGTCCTCTTAAGGCTAGGGCTGAATTTTACCTGGGGCTCTGTAATCACAAAGCCAAGGGCCACTGGAATTGTAAGCCCATCTGAGGGAATTCTACAATGTAACAATTCAGGCTAGTTAACAGATACTTCAGCTACTGACCTTGGCAACCCATTTCAAGGCTTCCAGGGGTGTTGGGGGGAGAGAAGGCAACTCCTTTGTAGAACAAACAGTTCTTATTATTTCAGTGACTTCAGAAAAAAAGGTGGGGGGGAGTCCTTTGTCTCTGATTAGAAAGTTCAGAACCTCTTCTTAGGAAAAATATTCTATATTCCTTATGCTCTTCCCTAGACAGGCAGCTCTCCTCTCAGGAACAGGGGAGTTGGTCTCCTGGGAAATAACCTACTGGGACTCCCTAAATTTCACACCAGGGACTTGGCTGCCCTTTCTATTCCTGGGAGTAACTAGGCTGGTGCCATTAATCCATTGTGTGCTGATTTAAATTCCCCTAAGAGTGCACCATAGGGTGGGACACTTTTGGACTGTTGCCAACCTTGAAATGGTTTCTTCAGATGTCCCCAGATGTATGTATGCACTACAAATCAAACTGAGTCATGACTGGAGGAAGAGAATATTTCCCTCTTTGCTTAGGTCACACCTGAGTTTCCTCACTCATTAGGCTTTAAACAAATCTGAACTTTCAGAGCAAGAGGCGTGAGAGGCACTAGCACTGGCAACAGTTTTAAGAGAGGGGGCTTACAACAATTTGTTGAACCTGTGTCTTAGACTGGCATTGCTGCTTAGGATCTCCTTTGGCAACTATGATGTCCAGAGAAGGAAGGCTCTGACCACAGTCAAGCCCTTGGAAAGAGAAATAAGAGGCTTTGTGTGTCTTTTAATGGCTGACCTCTTCCTCTGTTGAGTTAGTTTCCAAGCGTCTCCTCTACCTTGGCATAAGCCAGGGAGAAGGCAAGCAGAAACAGGGCATCCCTAACAAGTAGCATCTATTGTTTAGAAATTGCACAGTGGGGGGGTGTACACCTGCTGTTTTGCTATTATTTACCGTAAAGATATATATTAGGTATGCAAACACAAGACTGAACTATTTTTTGGAGTCTGAAGATTCACTTAATGATGCCCAAGAGAGATTTAGAAAGAAATGTTCAAACCTGAACACTCTATGGTGCTGCTTATTCTGACTGAAAAAAATATAAAAACTTTGATGGGAAAACTGCATGCTGTCTTCACATATTGCAAGGCAATCTTAATTCTATCTGAAGCCTACGATAAAAACCAGACAACATTCTGGTAGATAAAAAGATCTCTCTGAATTCTGTACAGGATGCTTCCCATCCCCCAGTTTGGGGCCTCTACTGCCATCACATACTGGGACAGCATAAAAAAGATATAAGCATTTTCAAACAAGGCCTAGATATGTTCCCAATACCATGGTCTCAATGGAAATCAGACAATAGTGCACATCTTCTAGATCCTAAAGACACTGCGACTCTTCTAGATCCTAAAGACACTGCCACTGTCTTCTACACCACTTGAAAATCTGGTCTGGAAAGTTTTCCAAACCTCTGAAACAGATTTTGAAGGCATGTGACAGACTGTGGAGAATTGCTTCCATCAGGACAGTAACACCACTACATCTCAGCCAGTGATATTTTGATGATAAGCCTTTACTCGCAGCCTTAGAGATTAAAGGTTTGCATCTTCATTATTCTACATCTTTAAGATGGTGGTGGAGCTACTGTCTTACTCCTTGGTGACAGTAACAGTAGGACTTGGATAAAAGTGTGGCTGACAGAGCTTATGGCATCTAGATGTTGTCCTCTATCCTCTTCTTAAATGGAATTTGATTCACCAAGGGACTTTGAAAAATTTCCTCTCAAAATCTTTGTGTATGTTTATGTCCTGCTTACCTACCTTGTTCTTTATAAAGACTTTTTTCAATCAGGTGCTTACCTAAGTAATTGGCAGGCAGTAAAAATATCACACAGCTTTCAATGTGTATATTCCCACACATAATCTTTCATGTTATCCTCCTCACACCTGTTTGTGGGGAGGGTTGGGAAGAGACAGGACACTCCTCCCCTGCCCTTGAAGGCTTTCCATTGTAAGACATTGAAGGTAGTATCTGTGGCACATACTCTCTTGCTATGGAACTTTTGCATTGGAGGTCAACAGAAAATTACTGTTTCCAAGCAGATCAACCCAATCTTATCTTTAAAATCTGCTTGCAGATGAAATTCCATTAGTATCATTAGTCCTGGTCATATCTTTGTCAGTAATAACAATGACAACAAGGAAACAACTATATGTTGTTGGAAGGATGTTTCTGGGGTATCAGTTTTTATACAATAGTATGTCTGAATTTATATTCTTTCTGTTTTGTGAACATGTCTCTGCTTTAACTTTTGGTCTGTTGACTGCTATTAAATGAATGAATGATTAGTGAAGCTATCATCCACAGTTTTGCTATGGCCATGTACCCATTGAGGAAAGGGTAACATTTTAAAAGTGATAGTTAAGGATTTTAAGTACAATCTACTATAGTTTTATAATTTTCTTGTACTATGTGATGTGAAACCACCACTGAAAATAACTGGCCAGTTTCAAAGTCATTTGAACTATGTGTGGAATTGCATACAACAATTCTAAAGCACAGAAAAGGCCTGTCTACAATATGGTAAAATCTAGTGATGTATTTAAGTCTTTTGCTCCAAGTCTCAAGTCAAGTCTCTACCTTCAAGTCTCCAGTCAAGTCTGAAGTCTTTGAAAGATACTTTCAAGTCAAGTCTCAAATCTGTGAGACGCCTTTATACCCCAACTCATATTCCAAAATTTCTGGACAAAGTCAGTTTTAACAAATGAAGTAGAATCAGTCCAACACATTTGCAATTTTGCCATCTACAGCTTCAGAAATGAGGAATATAATCCTTTTTACTCCCCCTTCTCCAAGCTGGAGGCTTTTGTGTCAAAGAGCATAAAAGAGTCTGTGGCTTTGGAAATGAGGAACAGGATCCTTCTTACTTCCCATTTCCAAAGCTGGAGGCTTTTTTGGAAGTGGGGAATGGGGTCCTTCTTACTCCTCATTACTGAAGCTTCAAAAGCTTTAGAAGGAAAGATCCTTCCTTCTCAACCTTGTTGCCTAGCACATTTACTGTTCCCTTCTGGGAAACACTCCCTACACTGTGTCTTGCCTTCTGCTCTTAGGAAAAGTTTTGGAAAGCTCCTCCAGTATGTGGCAGGGATAGGCTACTGGGCAGTCCTGAACCCTCCCTCAAACCCACTGCCTAACCTGTTTGCTGTTTTCCTTCAAGAAACGTGCCCACACTTTGTGCTTGAGACAGATCATCATGTGAGCAGTAGGCAAAAAGAGATGGAAGTGTTGTCTGAAACTGCAAGGTTTCTGGATGAATGGGTTATGTCACTGAACCAAGGGCAGCAAGTTGCTCACTAAAAATATACAAGTCATGGGTCAAGTTGAGTCAGTGCATCATTTCTTGCCCAGTCAAGTCCAAGTCAAGTCACTGAAGTGACTGAAGTCCAACTTGAGTCTGAGTCAATCAACTCAAATCTACATCACTGGTAAAAGTATTTTATGGATAAAATGAGAAGCTGTACTATAGAATCTAAAAAGCCTAAATATCAGGCATCAGATCCTGTCTAATCTCAGAAGCTAAGCAAGGTCAGTGCTTGGAAGGTAGATCATCAAGTAATGGCAGGTGCTTTAGGCTATATTCAAAGGAAGGCAATGGAAAACAGCATCTGACTATTCATTTCCTAAGAAAACTCTATTCAATTCACAGTTCATAGGTGACTTTAAGCCACAGTACTACTACAAAATTTGCATAAGCTAGCAATCTTTGTTTTATTTAGGATGGCTGGAAAACAATGTTCTAAATGGATATACTGTTATTTTAAGCTGCTTAGACTTGATCCAGAATGACTTACATTTCAACTAAATGCAAAGGGCACTTGAGATAAGGTCAAGCTGGGGGGAGCCCTCAATCAGGCATTTGGTTTCAGAATCCCTAGAAGACTCTGCCCTTTCACAAACAACTGTGGGACAGATGACATCAACTTAGTTTGGCAAATGAGCTCAGTGTGCCAGCTACCTGACAAATTAGCTTCCAGAAGCCACTAACAGTAGATCATACAGCCACAGCTGTTACTCTAACAATAAAATGCTGAATTCAATTGAAATGTCTTGCTCTCAGAAAGATTTCTAAATAATTTTAAAAGCAGCACCTTTTATAAGGCAATAAACTAGAATGAATGCACAGCACAAAGGCAGATTTGTCCTTACACATGTAAAGGGCCCTTCAGACAGCATTTAGTAAATTGAATTAAAATGCCATTTTATATCATGTAATCCATCAGCTTCAAAATCTGTCAAACAGAGGCAGGGATGAGGGGGAAAAGGCTCTGTAATAAGGAATCTGTATGATTTTTAAGATTGTTCAGGCTAAATTGTTCACAATAGGCCATGTACTAGAACAGAACAGAGAAAAATGGAAAAACCGTGAATGTAAGGGGTTTTGTTGGAATTTTGCATTAATAAGAAAGGAATACATTTCATTTTAAAATTAGAAAGCACATACAACAAGCCAACCACAATAATTTAAACACTGAAATTGTCAGGGACCTTAGAGGTGACAAAACAAGTACAGGATGAACTTGGTGACTTGGTCATTTTCATTACCCTATCAAGAAGGAAGATGAATCTGCATCATGCATAAAATGTAAAATAAAGAGATCACTGGGCTCAAATTCTTTAGCAGTTCTTTTGAAGTCAATTCCACCTGTCTTGTGTAGGTTACAATTGCTGGATGTAATAGACACTAAAAGTACAAGAATACGAGGAAGAAGAAATGCAGACAGAAAGGCACAGTCATTTATTCATCTTGTAAAATCAGTAAAACCAAGAGCTAAAACCTCTCTTAGACTATCCTATTCATGCATGTGTGTGTATATTCCCACACGAGAAAATTATATACACATACAGAAAAACAGCATGACTGGAATAAGGTTAGGCTGAAGTCTTTTCTCCATACCATCCTGTTTATTTTTTACAGGAGGGCATTCAAACATATGTTTCCATTCCTGAGTCTGAAGTAGTGTTGTTAAATAAATTTGATCCAGTTTACTATATGAACTGCCTGAGTATGGTCCATATTCAGAACAACATTTGGGACAACATACAGCAGTTCTTCTCAAGCTATTTGGTGTGGTAGACCAGCCCTTTTTTCCAGTGTGCCAGAGAACAGCACTATGGGCCCCTTGGCTAAAACTGTTTCTTTCTTTTTTTTACCCACCCACCCCCCTGCCCTCGGAAATTTACTAGGGACTAGCAACCAATTGCTCTAATACCAGCACTGGTCTAGGAATCATCTCTCTGAATAGCACTGTTACAAAGTAATCTCTGAAACCAGAACTGTAACATGTGAACACAATTATGTCTATTCATGCCACAGAATTAATACTGACATTTCAGGTATGAAAAATATCCTACACACAGTTGAAAAATAAACAATCTCATTCACATATACAAACATGCAGAATATCATCTTCCACCAATGCCTGAAAACTAAATTCTATATACTCAGTAGGAAAAAATAAAAGATGGATAGTAAGCTACCAGTCCTTTCTCTCCCTGCCCACACCCCAACTCCTTTATGAGTCTTTGTAATTTGTCTGAAGTAGAACCAAATTAGATATTCTTCACAGCTCTTTCATCAATATATGTTTAACTTGTAAATATCCCATGAATTTTTACAAGTATTTCATTCTTCCAAAGTCTACTATCATTTTCTTGAAACTGAGCTATGAACAGTGCTACAGAACTAAAGCAAACCTACATTAAACATAAATTGATTACCACAAAATAACAAAGTAATATTTAGCTTTTTTGATGAGTAAAACAATCTTTTGCAACAGAGACACAACAAAAGGCCTAAAATACCATAAAATACCAAAGAAAACTTTTTAAAGATGTGCATATATATCCTTTTATGGTATCAACAATAAGTTAAGCCTTCACATTTGTGGGTTTCACTTTCATGGACTCAATAATCTGCATGTTTTTCCAATCTTGTCCCACACCCCACGTGCTTCTTTTCCAAGGGAACCTTCCCTCTTGGTGGCTCTGATCAGGCCATGTAGCCCTTTGAAAACTTGCCTCCTCCTCCACCAGCCACTGCCTGCCCAGCTAAGGATGGAGTGTGGCCTGATTTCTCAGCATCACAAACCCTCTTCTGATGCCCCACACATACCCAAGGAAGGAAATGGGTGACAGAAAGAAAGTATAGGGCCACCATGCCAAGCCACCCCCTTCCCTCCTCCTTTCCTTGACCTGGTTTGGATCCTGGGTGCCCATTCTCCCCACTATGCCTCTGTTCCCTTCCCATAGGCACATACACACATTTTGATATTTGCAAGTTTTCCACATTCTCCTTAGCAAATGTGGAGGGTCAACTGTATATTGAAAAGAGTATGACACTTCTAAGTGAAGTTCTTTTTTACATGAACATGGCTGTGTTACATGTAGATTGATGTAATGTGATCTAAACATGGGCTGCCCCTGAGCATCAACAATATTCAGTTGTTCAAATGTGAGAAGAAGGGATTTATGCGATACCATGCCGTAGAAGCGTTATAGCCATTTTATAGTAGATATACTAATTAACAGTACATTCATGGGCAATATTCAAGCTGTTGATGTTATACAGTCCAGACAGAAAACAGAACTTTTGCCAATCGCTTTCCGTGCCAAGACATCATTCTATAATATGCAAAGGATGAAGAAAAATTATCTTTGAACAAATACAAAGTGGTATTTCCTCCTTAAATAGGTCACTAGAACTTTGTAGAGTAGGGTTTGAAACTAGAGGCTGTCTTTTCAAGGTTCTAAGCCCCCCAAAGGACTATTATTGCTGTTGGACTGTTATTTTAAAAAGGGGGAAGCAGACAAAGCAGTTTAACAACAGAAACCATTCAACTGTCCTGCTATTAAATTTCTTGTACATTGAATGGAAAATGATCCTCTCCAAGCAGAAAAAGACAAACAATGCATACAACACAACACATAAAACAGAGCCTAATATTTACTTTTAAAACACAATTTCCTTTCCTAGTTCAACATTTTAAAGTTATTTCTCTTACTTCTATCGAACAGAATTTGTGTCCTAAATCTACACACTTCCTACTATAGCAGAAGCATCTGGAACAAGTATAAATGTGAAGCCAGCAACAAAAGTATATTGCATACCTTTGAAAGAAAAGGCTTGACAAAACTGTACGGATAATATGAATATTCAGCTATAATATTTCATCCTGAATCTCATCCGAGGCTTTAAAAGAATTAGTTTGTATTTTTCCCTTGGGCACATAGCTGTGAGGTAGTTTTACAAATACAGATTGAAATCTGCAATTGCAATTACTTAAATAAATGAAAAATCTATAAGCAGCAATGAAACTGGCATGCAACTTAAGAATTCTCAAGAACCATATTGCTAAAAATAAGCTTACAATGACTATTTTAAAGGCTGTGTGTGGTCTTACCCATATATTTTGGCAAGATGCACTTTCTCCAACCACAGCTAGAGTCATCCAACAGCAGTGGCACTGGAGAGTCTCTGTCTCACCTGTCAAAGTTGAAGAACGTTGTTCAACAGACCACCATGAGCACATGGATAGGATCCATTGCACTGCAGCAGCTGGTCTTGATAAGCTTTCTTTAACTACAGCAAAAACACTTCTTCGGTAAGAGAATCACCCTTAATGTGTAGGACTGTTAACATGTGCACACAACCAGACAGCCTATGCAGTTTCTATAATTATCTTCTGTCTAATATCTGCAGATCAGTCCATTGATACTACACTGGAACAATATTTTGGAGGCACCACCAATACTTTAAGACACTTCTTCCATCAACAACCTAATTAAAATCATTTGAATGTAGAAACAAATGATGAAAGTGTTAGAAGATTATTCATGGGTTTTTAAAAGGAAATGTTTCTAAAACAAACTGTTCTATATCAGAACACAAAGTGGACAAAATGTTTAACATTAACTTATTCAGATTTATGAGAACTGAATACAGCAAAATAAGAATAAATATAAGTGCACAATCACAAGCTAAATTAAGAACCCTCAATTTATATAGCAAATTCAAATACTATGTGAGCATCTTTTACCCATACCACCCTTGCTGCACACTCAGTAATTAGATATTTGAACTATGTCTACAAGAGATCTGCTGAACTTCTATTTTAACAGTGTGACAATTTTCTGGGGATGTGAATACTACCTAAAAATATTTCAGTCTACTAGCTACCAAGGAAAATTCCTGTATTTTAATTATTGGCAGTACTCTATCCGCTGACAAAAAAGGGTTTAGAGAGATTACTTTCACTTTTCCCAATATATTTTTAGAGTACTAACTAGCATAGTTTGGATATTATTTTTCTTTGGTTTTGTCAGTAGCATGTTTGAAATAAATTTTATTAAGTGGTACTGTAAGTAACATTGCATTGTGGGTAGCAGTTTCCTGCTTTAACCTAGCCACATCCTCAGCTGTTATATGAGACAAGTTTCCCATATTTCGTGCAAACTTGCTTTTTTTTTCTTACAAAGAAAACAAGACTGGAGGATAAAGGGGGAAAAGATAGTGGTTTAAATTAACTCCATACAGTATAGTTTTATTTAAACAAAAAATACATTAATGAATTCCAAAAATTCTGAAACACAGCATTACAGAAAAATGTATTTTGCAACAGGAACACAGGAAATACTGGTTTTATCACTTTCTCAGCATAGCTGGATATTGATTTTATCATTATATTGCTATAGTGCATTTATATATGTGAGAGCCATGATAGCCAATGTACTGCAGTGGTTTGAGCTTTTTTTGAAGACAAAGGCAACCTCCCTCCGAACAATTCTTGCCAAACTAACCTCATCATATATTTGCATGAGGGTAAGTCACCATAAGTCATGAACAACTAGAAGGCATATGACGACGACAACAACAACAACAACAACACGTATATAATGCAAAAGTATTATATTTAATCTTTCTCAGAGTGATCTATTGAGGTAGGCTGTTTAGTACGCCTCTGGTACATTTAGAATGAAGGCTGATGAGAAAATGTCTTGCCACAAACCATACAATTGGTTGAACCACATCCCCCAGGAATGACTGTAAGGGTTAAAACAGTTTCCATATAACAACAGTCGCTGTCATTAAACTAAGAAACAGCAAACAAGTGTCTACAGCAGATTGATCCTTGTATGCATAATCTAAGCTTGCAATTCTCTGAAGTCAAACTGCACTCTCTTCCAGGGAACAGAAAACCCATAACAGTGATTCCTCTCCTGTTAAACCTGTCATGGGGGAGAAATACTCAACTCCAGCCAAGCAACATAATTACTCTTTCCCAGCCTCAGTCATGTTAATCTGAGCTCCATACGAAGGAGCAAGGGCCTTGATGAAGCAGTTCTCAGAGATCCTATTTCCAGACTATCTCGATACAGAGACTTGGAGCCTTCCTCAAAACCTTCACTCCCTTTTCTAACAGAGTGCAACCAGAGAATCTAGGAGGTTGCATCTGTTCCATCCAGACCACAGTCCTAACCAGAGGACACAGACAGACAGGAAGCATCTAGCACTCTGCTCACCCTCTCATCTACAAAGTCTTTAAAACATAAGAATGAGCAAGATCACAGGCACTGACTCAACTTGAACAGATCTACTAAGAACCATCAAAGACCACCCCATCCTGGGCAAAATAGTTGTTGTTGTTGTTTTTGAGTTCTCCATATTTACATGCATATGTATTGGCATACCTCTGTTAACAAAGTCTGTCAAAGAACCTCATTTCTACAAAGCTTTTTATGTCCTCTTCCTTATCTTCTGGTCCAGCTGAAAGTCCTTTTAGCAGCATCAGCACTGGGAGGATGGTGAATGAGAGCTGGAGAAACACAGACTTTCAATATCAGGTTGTGGTATTGTAGCTGCAATAAACAAAGCTTGAACTGGGAAAGAGATGGTTTCTGCTTTAGCCATTCCTGCTGTAGCTGTGTGTGCCTGCCCACAACAGACAAGGTAAACAGCAGCTACCTCCAGGATCTCTTACTTAATATGTTTGAACAGCAAAAAGGAGAGAGGATCATAGGTTAGTCTGCCTCATCAGCTACTACCAAAAAAAAAGGGGGGAGGGGGGTAAGTTCAATGAAATGGAAATTATCAGAAAAGTGGGACCTGGTGGGGAAAAATGGTATCCCTGAATGCAATTTGGAAGAAGCCTTCAAGTGCTCTGGAAGATTCAAAATGTTTTAGTTTATTTGTACAGGTTTCACCTAACCTGCTTGTTTCATTTCACATGTGCATATATATTAATTTTTAATACAAATTTTGCTGAAAACATACTGAACTGCTCTTCTAGCTTGAGCACATGTGAAAGAGATCTAGTAGTCTTAGTAGATCACAAACTGAAGATGAGAAAACAGTGATGGGGCAGCTAAAAAGCCAATGTGATTTTAGGCTGCCTCAGTAGAAGTATAGTGTCTCGGTCAAGGGAAATAATAGTACCACACTATTCTACTTTCACCAGATCTTATATGGAATACTGTGACAAGTTCTGGGCACCACAATTCAAGGATATTGACAAACTGGAATGTATCCAGAGGAGGGCAGCCAAAATGGTAAAAAGTCTGAAACTATGCCCTGTGAGGAGCTGCTGAGGAAACTGAATATGTTTAGCCTGGATAAGAGAAGCTGAAGAGGCGACATGACAGCCAGGTTTATAGAATCACAAAATCATGGAGCTGGAAGCGACCACAAAGGCCATCAAGTCCAACCCCCTACCATAAAGGAATACATCATCAAAGCATTCCAGACAGATGGCCACCCAGCCTCGGTTTAAAAATTCTTCAAAGAAGAGCTCCACTGTTACCAGCCCACATACCCCTGAGATCTGATACGGTTTAATTGGCAAAATATTATTTAATTGGCAAAATACATTAATTGGCACTGATATAAAATAGATCCTGAAGTGACCATAACATCAAGCAGGGCAGAGAAAAATTAGTGACTGAACACATGTGCTGCAAAGTAGGTCAGAAGATCTCTTCTAGGCATACTCACACTCACTGTCAGGCAAATCACCAGAGATTATAGGCTTAAGCTAAAGCTGTAACATCTCTGATACCACTCAATAGCAAAGGGAAATACCCATCAAAACACTGATTGTTTCAGCCCTTCTTCCTAACACCTGGAAGTTTCCCTGCATTGTTCCCTTACCTGTTTACCATTACTAGAGCTAGTATGACAGCCATTAACTCTTTGTCACCTAACACTAAGACCATTGCCTCTGCCTGGATCACACTGTCCATGTGGCAACCGCCAAGTCTAAGCCACATGACTACTTTCTTCACTGCTCTCTGGATCAGTAATTATTGCCCATTCCCTATAACTCTGCTATCAGCAACTTTCCTATCTTTATCCCTCCGTTAGCTCTTCTGAGAGTGTGTGAATTCCTTGAATCTTTGTGTCCATGACTGAACTCTTAATAGAATACTTTTTAGCGGAATCTCTGGCTGGTTCTTTCCTGCAAGAACCTTGTAAACACTGATGGAAGATCGTGTTAGGTTATCTCCCCACTTGCAGGCCTTCTAATTGAGCTAACTGATTCTCGATTGTCACATGGAGGTACTGGCATCATGGGTGGACCCCTGAGTCAACCATATTTTAGGGTAACACCATCACACTCCCAGGCAGTGTATTCCATTGTCTAGCTGCTCTTACCGACAGGAATTTCTTCCTAATGTTTAGATGGAATCTCTCTGCCTGTAGCTTGAGGCCACTGCTCCATGTCCTAGCCTCTGGAGGCTTGCTCCATCCCCCACAGGACATCCCTTCACACATTTAAACATAGCTATCATGTCACCTCTTAACCTTCTCCTCTCCAAGGTAAACATACCCAGCTCCCATAGCCACTCCTCATAGGGCATGGTTTCCAGACATTCTACTACTTTGGTCACCCTCCTCTGGACATGTTCCAGCTTGTCAATATCCCTCCTGAACTGCAGTGCCCTGAAGTGAACACATTATTCTAGATGAAGTCTGACCATACCAGAAGAGAGTAGTACTAATACTTCCCTTGACCTAGACACTATACTCCTATGGATGCAGCCAAGGATTGTACTAGCTTATTAGCTCTCATATCACACTGTTAATTCATGTTCAGCTTGTAGTCTACTAAAATTCCTAGATCTTCTTCACAGGTACTGTGGCCAAGCCCAGTGTCACCCATCTTATATCTGTGCAATTCATTTTTTTCTGTCTAAGCAGAGTGCCTTACACTTCTCCCTGTTGAAATTCATTTTCTTTCCAGCTCCCTAATCTGTTGAGATCATTTTGAATTCTGATCCTGTCCTCTAGAGTATTAGCTACCCTCATAATTTGGGGTCTCACCTGCAAATGTGATAAGAATGCACTCTCTTCCCTCATCCTAATCATTGATAAAGATGTTGAATTGTACTGGGCCCAGGACAGAACCTTGTGACACCCCACTAGTCACTTCTTTTCAGGATGAAGGAGCCATTGGTAAGGAGCACCCTTTAGGTTTAGATAGTCAGCCAATTACAAATCCATCTAACAATAGCATTATCTAGCCCACATTTTACTATGTTGTTGCAAGAATATCATGGAGGACTTTGTCAAAGACTTTACTGTAGTCAAGATATGCTACATCCACAGAATTCCCTTCATCTACCAAGCTAGTAACTTTATCAAAAAAAAAAAAAGAGGGGAGAATCAGATTAGCCTGGCATGACTTGTTTTTGAGAAATCCATGTTGACTTTCTACACTAATGCAAGGAGTATGGGAAACAAGCAGGATGAGCTTGTACTCCTAGTACAACAAAATAAATACGATTTGATAGGCATCACTGAGACCTGGTGGGATGAGTCTCATGATTGGAATATAGGAATAGAGGGGTATAGCCTATTTTGTAAAAATAGACCAAACAAGAAAGGAGAAGGAGTAGCCTTGTATGTCAAGGATATTTTCACCTGTGAAGAGATCCAGGACTTAAACCCAGAAAGCCAGGTCAAGAGCATTTGGGTAAGAATTAAGACAGCGAGAAACAATAGGGACATTCTGGTGGGGGTTTACTACAGACCTCCAACCCAGGATGAGGACTTGGATGACGCCTTCCTCAACCAAATGACTGCACATTCAAAGAGGAGAGATACAGTAACAATAGGAGATTTCAATTACCCAGATATATGCTGGCAGTCAAACTCTGCCAAGACAGCAAGGTCCAGCAAGTTTCTTGCTTGTCTTGCAGACAACTTCATGGTCCAGAAGGTGGAAGAGGCCACAAGGGGATCAAATATTCTAGATCTGATCCTGACCAACAGGGATGACCTTGTGAATGAGGTAGAAGTGGTTGGATCTTTAGGGGGGAGTGACCATGCCCTATGGGAATTTGGCATTCAGTGGGAAGGAGAAGATAAGGGTAGCCAGACACTCATCTTAGATTTTAAAAAAGCAGGCCTCTGTAAATTTAGGGAGCTGCTGGCTGGAATTCCATGGTCAGGAATAGTGAAAGGGAAAGGAGTTCAGGAAGCATGGGAGTTCCTTAAAAAGGAGATACTGAAGACACAGTCTAAAACTGTGCCAATAAGGAGGAAAAATGGAAGGCATCTGAAGAAACCAGAATGGTTGACTAAAGAACTCTCAGCTGAGCTAAGAGTTAAGAGAAACATGTATAGGAAATGGAAGAAGGGGGAAACCACCAAAGAAGAATTTAAGCAAGTAGCTAGGAGATGTAGGGAGGAAGGCAGAAAGGCTAAAGCACAGAACGAACTTAGGCTGGCCAGAGACATTAAAAACAATAAAAAGGGTTTTTTTAAAATACGTCCGCAGCAAAAGGAAAAAGAAGGAGACAGTAGGGTCGCTGCACAGAGAAGATGGCAAAATTACTCACAGGGGGAAGAGAAAAGGCAGAACTACTCAACACCTTCTTTGCCTCAGTTTTTTCCCAGAAGGATACAAGCACTCAACCTGGCGGTTGGGGAGCAGGGGAGGAAGCAGAGGAAATGAGGCACATAATAGGTAGAGAGGTGGTACAGGAATACCTGGCCACACTGGATGAATTCAAGTCTCCAGGGCCAGATGAATTGCATCCTAGGATATTAAAAGAGCTGGCAGAGGTCATTTCAGAACCGCTTGCTATAATCTTTGAGAAATCTTGGAGGACAGGAAAAGTTCGAGCAGACTGGAAGAGAGCAAATGTTATCCCCACCTTCAAGAAGGGGAAAAAAGAGGACCCAAATAATTATCGCCCAGTCAGCCTGACGTCAGTACCCGGACAGATCCCGGAGCAGATCATTAAGCAGTCAGTTTCTAATCATTTAGAAAGCAACGTGGTAATCACGAGAAGTCAACATGGATTTCTCAAAAATAAGTCATGCCAGACTAATCTTATCTCTTTTTATGATAGAGTTACTAGCTTGATAGATGAAGGGAATGCTGTGGATGTAGCATACCTCGATTTCAGTAAGGCCTTCAACAAAGTTCCCCATGACATTCTTGCAAAGAAGCTAGTAAAATGTGGGCTGGACAGGGCTACTGTTAGTTGGATTTGTAATTGGTTGACCGACCGAACCCAAAGGGTGATCACGAATGGCTGCTTTTCATCCTGGAGAAAAGTGACTAGTGGGGTGCCACAGGGTTCTGTCCTCGGCCCAGTGCTGTTCAATATTTTTATCAACGACTTGGATGAAGGAATAGAGGCCATGCTCATCAAATTTGCAGATGATACCAAATTGGGAGGGGTTGCTAATACGCCAGAGGACAGGATCAAAATTCAAAATGACCTGGATAGATTGGAGAGCTGGGCCAAGGCGAACAAAATGAAATTCAACAGAGAGAAGTGTAAGGTCCTACACTTAGGTAGAAAAAATGGAATACAGAAATATAGGATGGGGGACACGTGGCTGGATAGCAGTACGTGTGAAAGGGATCTAGGAGTCTTCATAGACCACAAGCTGAACATGAGTCAGCAGTGTGATGCGGCAGCCAAGAAAGCCAATGCAATTCTCGGCTGCATCAATAGGAGTATGGTGTCTAGATCGAGGGAGGTACTGGTACCACTCTACTCTGCTTTGGTTAGACCCCATCTTGAATACTGTGTCCAGTTCTGGGCACCCCAATTCAAGAAGGATATTGACAAGCTGGAGCAAGTCCAGAGGAGGGCGACCAAAATGGTGAGAGGCCTGGAAGCCATGCCCTATGAGGATAGACTTAGAGAGTTGGGTATGTTTAGTCTGCAGAAGAGAAGGTTAAGAGGGGACACGATAGCCATGTTTAAATATTTGAAGGGATGCAACATAGAGGAGGGAGAGGGCTTGTTTTCTGCTGCTCCAGAGACCAGGACAAGGAGCAATGGATTCAAGCTGCAGGAAAAGGAGATTCCACCTGAACCTCAGGAAGAACTTCCTGACAGCCAGGGCTGTCCGGTTGTGGAATATGCTGCCTCGGAGTGTAGTGGAGTCTCCTTTCTTGGAGGTTTTTAAGCAGAGGCTTGATGGTCATCTGTTGGGATTGCTTTGAGGGTGTTCCTGCATGGCAGGGGGTTGGACTGGATGGCCTGTGTGGTCTCTTCCAACTCTAGATTTCTATGATTCTATGATTCTAAGTGCTTACAAACTATCTGTTCAATGATTTGCTCTCGAATTGCTCCCAGTATTGATGTCAGACTGACTGGGCAGTACTTGTTTGGGTCCCCCTTTTTCCTCTTTCTGAAGATTGATACATAGAATCATAGAGTTGGAAGAGACCACAGGGGCCATCCAGTCCAAGCCCCTGCCATGCAGGAACCCAGATCAAAGTACTCTTGACAGGTAGCCATTCAGCCTCTGCTTAAAAACCTCCAAGGAAGGAGACTCCACCACACTCCAAGGCAGCATATTCCACTGCCAAACAGCTCTGACCATCAGGAAGTTCTTCCTGAGGTTTAAGTGGAATCTCTTTTCCCGTAGTTTGAATCCATTGCTTCTTGTCGTAGTCTCTGGAGCAGCAGAAAACCAGACCGCTCTCTCCTTGACATGACATCCTTTCAAACATATAAACATGGCAATCATGTCCCCTCTTAACCTTCTCTTTTGCAGACTAAACATACTCAGCTCCCTAAGCCACTCCTCATTAGGCATGGTTTCCAGACCCCTCACCATTTTGGTCACTGTTCTCTGGAGATGATCCAGCTTGTCCTTCTTGAAATGAGGTAGCCAGAACCAAAGCAGAATAGAGTGGTACCATTACCCCCTTAATCTAGACACCATATTCCTATTGATGCAACCAAGAATCATGTCGACATTTGCCCTCCTCCAGTCTGCTGGGACTTCTCCTGTTCTCCATGAATTCTCAAAGATTATTGCCAGGAGTTCTGAGATTACTTTTGCCAGTTCTTTTGTTACCTTGGATGTAGTTCATCAGCCCTGGAAACTTGAATTCATAAAGAGCAGCCAGGTATTCCTGTACTTGTCTTTACCTATGCTATGCTGCATTTCCCCTACAATATCATCTATTCCATTTTCCCAAAGTAGAGCACTGTCTTCTTTTCAGAGAAACTGAGGAAAACAAGACACTGAGTAGTTCTGCCTTTTCTCTGTCTCCTGTTACCATTTCTCCACCTTCTGCTCACAGCAGCCCTACCATCTCCTTGTTTCTCCTTTTGTTACAGACATAGCCAAAAATGCCCTTCTTATTTTTTAAAACCTTTCTAACAAGCCTGAGCTCGTTCTGCACTTCACGACTTTCTCCATACACATGCTGGCTACTCCTTCAAATTCCTCCTTGCTAATTTTCTCCTTATCTCATTTCTTGTACAAATCTCTTTTAAATCTTTGCTCAGCTGAAGGCTCTTTAGATAGCCATTGCAGATTCTTTAAAGATCTCCCATGCTTCCTCCTCAGTGGAACTGTTTGAAACTGTACCTTCAATATCTCACTTTCAAAAAACTCCCGTCCATGATGAACTCTCTTCCTTTTTAGTATTCCTGAATCATTCCTAGTATTTCCCTAAGTTTAATGAAATCAGCTTCTTAAACTCTAGAGTTTAAGTCTAACGATGCTTGGCTTCTCCTTTCCAACGCATAATAAACTTCAGGGGAACACGATCACTTCCGCCTAAGGATCCTGCACCTCCAGCCCATTAACCAGATAATCATTTCTGGTTAGGATCAGATCTAAAACAGCTGTTCACCTTGTTCCTACTTACACCTAAATTGTTTAAATGTCTGAAAGGATGTCACAGAGAAGATACAGCAAGCTTGTTTTCTGCTGTTCCAGAAATTAGGACACAGAAGAATAGATTCAAACTACAGGAAAAGAGAATCCAGTTAAACATTAGGAAGAACTTCTTGATAGTAAGAACATTTCAATCGTGGAATACGTTGCCTTGGGTTGGGGTGGAGTCTCCTTCTTTGGAGGTTTTCATACAGAGGCTGGATAGCCATTTGTCAGGAGTTCTTTTACTGTGTGTTCCTGAATGGCAGGGGACTGGACTGGATGAGCTTTGGAGTTCCTTCCAATTCTATGATTTTATGATTGAATGACTCTTTTTTATGCTGTAGGAACCTATTCATATCCCTCCCACCCACCCACGCCTGCTATTCTGCCTCTGGTATCAAATTTTCTATTAAAGACGTAAAGCTCGGAACATATCCACTTTGTTAACTGAAGTATGAGGTGGGGAATCTCTTTTAATGTGAGGGCCAAATTCAATTTCACAGAAGTTCTCAGGAGATGAATCGTAATGGAGAGTGGAACCAAAGGACAAGGGTGGAGTCAAATACAACATATTGTAGCTTAATGGTCTTACTACTCGTAACTAAGCCTTAAGAGAAACACTGCCACCTTTTAAGACAAGAGAAAGCACCATATAAGAACCAGGAAACCCTGGAACTATGGGATTATGGGCAAGGGGAAAACAGTCATCTGGGAAAGCCCCTGAGCTTGAGCTTCTCCACCTTTGACTTAGAGACTATTTTTGCATTCTGTTCAACATGTGAAGGTAGAGGGGTAGAATAGCAGGCAGTTCTCACTGCTCTCCGTGGGTTGGCTGAATACATGAATGAAAGCTTAAGAAGATGGATTCTTGGCACTTAGCATTACCAGTCTGCAGCTTACTGAAGGCCCTTCAAACTCCCTCCTCAGCCATATCTTGGGAGCTGTGAATATAAATCAGTAAAGATCTCAAAAAGGGAAAGATCTCTAGCCTTCCTCAAATAAGATGCAATTCCAACTGCTCCTTAATTTCCCTCTGAAAACAGATCAGCTGGATCCCTTTTTTCCTCTCCATCCTGTAGTTGTAAAAAAGGAGATCTATTTCCTAGCAGTACAAGATGGGGCAAAGAAAACATACTTTGCAAACTCAAAAAAAAACCTGTTTGCCTAAGCTCTTAATTTTTTAGAGATATTCCTTATAGACATCAATTAATCTTTAATTCCCCTATGGTAAATGTAGTTCAGAAAAAAAAGCTACTATAATGTCCACAGACATAGGGCGAAAGCCCTACTCTACCATGATGGTTACTGAATGATTCTGGTCCCAGAACTAGCCCCTAGTCTTACTCACCTTACACCTGTCACAAGGACTTTAAAACTGGGAAATTCAGTATAAGCTTCCCTATGTTCTTTGATGGAGAAGCATCAATTATGACAATTAATAAAAAAACAAAACAACAAAAACCTACCAATATATTTACTATCACTAGAGAGAAACTATGAATTTCTACAAACCACTAACTCAGTCTTCTTGCTGGTGTTAGGCCACTCACTATATAAGCCAAAAGAGAAATGAAATGTGAGTCTTTCCCCAGTGAAGAGCCAGCATATGGGTTAGAATGTTGGACTGGGGTCTGGGAGATCCAGGTTCAAGTCTCAGCTGAGCTGTGAAACTCACTCCCTATGTCTAAGCCTGACTCACTTCACAAGGCTTACTGAAGGAAAGGTGGCATGTGTGTATGTAACTAATATACGAGTAAGATCACTTTGGGTGTTCTTATATGCCATCACTGTTTCCATATGTATATAAAAAGCTACTCTAATTAAATACTTGGCATTTGGGCAAAAGTAAGCTTTTTTAATGATAACACACTTGGTAATATCTAATCTATTTCAATGGGGGAAGTTCAAATCCAGGGAGAAACATGTTCATGCAAAATGATGAAATGCTATAATTATAGTATTTTGGAATGTTATACTAAGTATTATAGTATTTTGGAGTGGTATACAAAGCTAAAATGTTTCAAGAATGCTCAAGAATGGCTTACAGTTTATTTAGAGAATGAAGTCACATTGGCATTAAAATAATGCAATATTATTTTGCATTAATGTAACATGATGGAGTCAGGAGAGCAGTGGCTACTAGGTGGTTAAAAAAGGCATCCTACAGACATGTTGCAGAATCGCCAAAAATGAAGTATTATCTATATGCTATTAATACAAGATATTTTTCAAGTAGACAATAGACTGTTTAAAGTCGTTATAAAAACAAATTCAGTAAAAATAAATTTTCTGAAACATATTATTTACAATGTACACATTGCTTAAAAACAAATAAATATAAATGTTTTAACACCACACAAAGTGAAGATTACAGGTTTTCTAAACAGATCTTGAACATTTTGTGGTTCAGCTGGCTAAATAAGTTAGGGAAACTCACCTTGGTTATAATTTTATAGCAAAATAAATCCAATTGCACTTCCAACTGGTGACTACTTTTAACATCATATGGTGTAAAGTTTACAGGGCTACTATCTTTAAATTCTTTCCTCATCCACGTACAAAGGCACTTTTGGGCCAACTAACTTAGAAAAGTTAATATTTACTTTTAAGTCAAAAAAGCAATAATATAAAGAAGTCTTTCATTGTTGCAGCTACAAAACTGCATCAGAAATTTCTGGACAGTCCTATTGTCACATGTTAAGAGCAAAGACTTCCAAAGTTTGCTTCATTATTTTTTTTCAGAAATTGTTGCAATTGATGGTTGGCAAGTATTACTTCTGTGCAAATAAAATTATATTTAATCCATACATGTTTTTTTAAAAAAAACAAAGAGGACCACATGGCCTGTTTTTTGTCTCTGCAAGCAATTTTAAAGACAAAATCACAAAGGACTATTTATATTTAAATCTGTACAACAAAACTTGCCACACTGTATCTCCTGATGTGATACAAATACCAAAAAAGAGAATTAAACACAAATTGAGCTGCAAAATACATATTTAGCTACACAGTGGCACAAAAAATATTTTTATTGCCTTCATATGGCCCTAAAGAATTTAATGTTCACTCATATTAGGGAAATTATTCAAAAATTAGAGTCAGTTTGCTGGAAGACCTGCAGATTTTAGTAGCATGTCAATATATACCGTAGTTTGCAGCTTCCCTTAAAACAAAAATGTATCTCCTATTCTAAGCTTCCAAGTACCTTCCAAGAAGCATGGTTTGCTTATCAACATTTCCAAGCAAGCAAAAACTACACTCACAAATATGCTGATGCTCATACCTAAAATCTGCTTACTTCCAATCCTATATACAATTTCCTAAGAGCAGGTCACATTGAGACACACCACAGTATAGTGGTTTAACCACTGGACTATGACGCTGGCAATCAGTGTTCAAATCCCTTTCTTGACCATGGAAACCCCACTGAATGATCTAAGGCAGTTCACACTCTCTCAGCCTCAGAAAGAGGCAAAGGCAAACCAGTGTGACAAATTAAGTCACACCAAATAAAGTGGGCCTTATTTCAGAGTAGAAACACTTAGGATTGCACTACAAGACAGAAAATCTAGGTACATGAACGTAGGCTTATTTCCAAGTATCATGCATAGGATTAAACTATAATCAGTAAAAATCTGAAACTGATCTTAAGTTTAAAAAGTTCCATGTAAATTTGTTAATATACATAGGTACAATATCCAATTTATGCATCACTTGATTATATAGTTTACATCTGAGTCATCATTTGAATTTACAGAAGATCCTTTCTCTGACCCTGTTAAAATACCTGATGATTGTCCAAGGCAAGGGGAATTATCTGTGAGTTATCTAACAATTATGAAAGAATATATACTGTATCCTAGAGAGCTGATGAGAGAAAGCTTCATAAAAATGTGTGAAGATAATATTCAAATCCATTTTTTAAATGTGCATCTCTGATATAATGAAATGTCCTGCCACCCTTTTTTCCCCTCTATCATCTGCTCCCTTGTATGCTTTGCAAATCCACATGCAATCAAGTATCACTCTACTCCCATTTCAAATCAAGTAGAAGGGCAACATGCAAATACGCTGCAGAAATGAGATGCAGAAATGTTAGAAAGCTGTTTAGTAAGTAATAGCAAAATATTTGTGAAAGTTAGCTCAACCTCCACCCCCACCTATGCCATTAAAACCATGATGTACTAGTGTCAATAGGGCCAAAGATTAGCCACTTTCTCAAAGACGTTTTCAAGTTTGTTCTAAAACCAAATGAGCAAATTTAAAACAAAAAACCTGCTGCAGAGTATCTGTGTGCATTATTTTATTGTCTAATCAGTATATTGTGATTTAACTTGAGGCTTAAATAATAGGCAGAACACCAGCTTCACTTTTTAATGATGGGCATGAATATAATTAAAGCCTTTGACAGATAATCATATTCTGGCTGATATAAAGAGGCCATATAAAAATACATGCAAATGTGCCTAGACAAGACAAATGAATCAGATTCCATTCACTTTCAAAGCAAGTATTCCCATTGTCTGCTACTTGCTTTCCAAAATCTGTTTAGAGAAATATAAGCCCTGTTTTTTCATTCTCAAAAAATACACTAAGTGTATAATCATTTAACATTTACTATAACAACAATATCAAACATCTTGTATTCTGCATCCTCCCAGTCTCCATTTTAAAATGTGGACGTCACAGTATGAACATGACAAATTCCCTACAAAACAGAAAAGGCTGATATATAATTGCACTTAATAAAGCTGCCAACTAGCCTTGGGAGCACGTAACCTAGACAGACATGATTTAAGGTTTACAAAAGAACCTCCAGACTAACACTTTGGTGACAGCCAATTACAGACCCAAAAACACAGCCTCAGTAAGCAGACTGCTAGTACGACTTGAGGAAAGGTAAAGTTTCTTACAATGAATTACAGATTCACAAGCAGAAGAAGACAAGAAGAAAAAGAAAAACAGAAGGAATCTAACTACCCAGCAAATGTGAAGCAGACCCCAAGATCACGATAGAGCCCAAGATATAAATTACTGTAAATCATCACTGTTGTTCAGAATTTCACACAGACATTTGTGCCAATTCTGGTATGCTTCTCCACGGACACATGGGGGGGGAGAAAATAGAGAGAAAGAGGCAGGGAGAATATAAATGAAGTTCTGCTGTCCATATGCTTAAACGGCTCAGAGGTTTAGGCTGTTTCAGCATTTTGTATGCCCTCCAAATCCTCATGAGTCACAAAAATTAAAAAGCTATATCCTTCTGGATACCAGGAAGGACCTTACCACGGGCCTTTTGTCAGACTTTCAAAAGGGGGAGGAAAGGAAAAGCCACAGCATTGGGCAGTCCCACTTTACTTGGCTACTATGATGTCACAAACCACATGATTCTGTCTCTCCAGTAACAGTGCTTGCAAAAAAAGGAGTTTTAAAAGCTTTTGCTTTTTTGGATTGTGTGAATGCTTCATTTGCCTCACAAACAACCACAGAACCACAAGTGCGGTGCAAACTTTCTCCAAAAGGACACAACTAGAAGCCTTTGGTTTTTAAATGGTTAATCTCAACAGGTCACCAGCAGCCACTGAGACCAACACAGTCAGTAAGTGCTCTCAAACCACAGTCTATTCAGTAATAGTAGATCTGTATAATATTTGCTTGTTCCCCCTCCTTTTTGGAATTGTTTTGTTTCTTTGCTTTTAACATGTTACCCATACTTCAGAATTTTTTGACACAGAAGAGAAACATATACAATTTGTGCACTCCAGGCATGCTGTAAAACTAAAATCAAGCTTGGCTATGGTTTGTTATTTCAGTTTAAGGCTTCAAGCAACTTTTATACCAGAAGACAATCACATACTGTGTGACAGAGGGGAGAGCTATGGCATCAAACAGTCTCTTCAGTTCAGTGACACCTTGTCAGCAAAACTTCTTCTGGGGTAAGTGTTTGCATTTCAAAATTCTATGAAATATATTGCCTATTGTGATGAACTGCTTCCTATTTACACATTACCCTGTTTTGTTTAAATCTATACTGCTGAACATAATGAAAATAAAAGTGAGTACAACAGTTATTTTTTAAAAAAATTAAAAACTGAGTTAAAGTTAACACATTTTTAGTGTGTCTACAATTGCCCGAGTAGCAGGTGTGCTCTTCATTTTGCAACTCCTTCGATAATCAGGCGTCTGCATGGAAAACGTATGACTGTTATGATCAACATTCACAATATACAGTTACTATGTGGGCCATCAATAGTAAGCAAACTGCATGAAGATCCGGCTGCTATTTATTTATTTATTTAAATTTATTAAAATATTTATACTCTGCCCTATACCAAGAGATCTCAGGGTGGCTAAGTTCTTAGAATTTTATCATTATAATCAAGTCACTGTAGAAGACAAATAAGACTGATCTACCTAGATCCTGACATCTAATTAGAATAAGAACTCCCCATACTCCCCGTGTAATTTTCATTAACACACAGAAATGACCCTCCTGGCTTATATACCTTTCCATGTAAATAAATCTGACTAATTTCAGATTACTTTGTGTTAGGGATCAAACTTTTTGCCAAATTTGTATACCGAACCTGAATTATAATGCATTTGTTCCTGTTCTCTACATTAAAATGCTTTTACAAATAAAGTAAAAGTTAAAGAAAATAGATCATGCCATTCTAAAAAAAATACAAGCTAAGAAAATCTTTTCACATTATAACTAGAAAGTAGCAAAACAGAGTGAAGATGCAGATGAATGTGATTCCTCAAGTGTTGTAACATGTTTTTAAAAGCTATGCAAAAATATCTCTTAAAATAGACAGCTTATAATATCATCCTAGGATAAAATGTAAACTGAGCAGATACACTGAATGCAGTACATGAGGAAAGCTCCCAAGCTGTAAAGCAGTACCTCTAACAGCCCTTTGATCTTGCCCATCTATGATCTGTTTTTGAAATTATGTCAGTAACATATATTAATACCACATGAAATAAAAGACTGCCAAATTTTGTTTAAGAATACATAATACAACTATGAGTTCTGCACAGCATATATTGGTGCAGACATTTAGTTTCTAAAGATACAGCTGTCTCAACCCAAATGCTTTTTACCCAGTGAGCATAGATGTATTTTTTCCTTCCTTGGAAATAATACAAACTTTTCAAAAATGTCTAAACAAGACCAACATACAGAAAGAGAAAAAAAATCAAAACACTTACAATATTTTCTTAACGTTGTCCATCTGGTTCAAAATTATATTGGGGCTGAAGGCTAATAAATTTTCCTTTTTCTTGGGGGGGGGGAGTAACCTGACTGATGCCTGAAATGCTTTCAGTGCATGAGCCTACCTTGAGCTTGTATTCTGTCTTACTGATGGCCGGAGTTCGCTTTACCCCTCCTACTTCACACGTTTCAACTGGCTCTTGTTGAAACATATGAATCTACTGCAATCTGTGAGCACAATTAGATATGAAGCAAGGCCCATACTTATGGAACAGAGGAGCCTGTGTAATTTCTGACGGACAAAGACATTTGAATGTGTTACATAGTCCCCTGCTTCAAAATTTACTTTCTGAAAGTTGGTCACACTGAGTTGCACTGTAATTAGGCAAGCTGCATACTAAAATATGGCACAGCAAGCCAAGGCTTTCTAGAGTAGCAGGTAATATTTTTTTTTCTACCCAAACTTGTACTTTAAAGAAGCACAGCCTAAAGGTAGCCAGACCACATTATCCCAGTGTTTACAACAGGAAGAACAGTTTACATGTACAGGGACTTTCTTTTGCTTTTAACATCCAAAAAGAGATTACCAATAAAAATAGCTGGCTAAAATTATATATTGGGCAGACTGTTTAATTCATCTCCTTTGGACTATTCTTTCAACCACCAGAAAGCTTCTGGGCCATGGGCAAAACACCTTTCCAAATTTGTCCCATTTAAATAAGACCAGCGGAGTAAATGTGTCCCTAAGGACAAACAATGAATTTTTCAGGAAAAAGATAGTAATAGCTCTTGACAATTTTGTGGTGGCAATATTTAGACAGGTTAAAGCTATTTGTTACTTTTCAATAGCTGTTTTCAAAGGAGTGATATAAGTATGTTAAGTCATTAACAGCTGATACATGTCAATGAAAACCCCTGATTCATGCCAATGGGAATGCATTATTTGTTTTATCATCTGGCTCTGCATTTCATTCATCTTTGCATTTTATTCAGCCATCTCTTACAATGTTTTCTTTGTCAGCCAAATTATTACCTACCAGTTATGAAATGAAGACCATTATGGTTGGACAGAAAAGATTATAATTTCCACAATGTATATCTGACAGACACTTAAGTAACCTTTTTAAAAAATCCTCATATGCCAATGAAGAAGTCTAAATATGGCAGTAACTTAATTCTATATTATTTATAATTCATATGATAAACACATACGATAAACTCTTGCAAACTCAAATGTTTGAGGCCTGCTCTACATTACTTATGACTAAGCTGATTAATTTATCGTACACGTAACAGCAGCAACAGTAAATTCACTCTAAAAGTTCAGCAAAATATAGAATAGGTCTGAAACAGTTCTGGTGAATCCAGTGGGGTTTATTTAAATGAATGGAACACTAGTGCTCTTGTGCCATTCCTCTTCCTTTCAGTGAGGCTAGTGATAAAGATCATGCCAGATTGTGCCAACAATTTACACATGATCTTTCAGCCCAAATGCAGGTAAAGAATACATGAATGAAGGGGGCCAAGTCTTTCCTTAGCTTCATGTACTTCATCCCTTGCTGCTTTTAACAGACAATGCCCAATGTACAAAGTGAAAGAACCAGTCAGATTCCTTGGAATCTGAATACTACGCTACATTATTTAACAGAATGATCAGACAAGTCAAAATAAATCACTCCATTATTTTTTAAAATGGTGTAATATACAGATGCACTCAATATTATTCCCCCAATACATAAACATATATCTCATGAGTTACATGATTCACCTATGTTATTTACTTCAAAGTTTTTCCAGAAAAGTCACAGGGCATCTGACAGGGTATTCCTGTCTTATATCAGAACTTTTAGAGGCAAAACAATCAGATAATTTTTGCAAAATATAAACATTCAAATATTTTATAGTACTTTGAAAATGTGATAAGGGGAGAACATGTAGAACATTTCCAATCAGAATAAAGTTTCTTCTCTCTCTGCCATAAATTTTTCACTTTGCACTTTCTAAATTCACAACCATCTGAAATACTGCACAGACAACAAAATGAACAGTCTACATATTGATCCCCTGAGGAATAATATTCATCTTATTATTTAAATGCCACAATCGTATGTAAATTTCCCTTTAAAATGTTCCAGTTAGTTAAAATAACACCAAATATTTGACAGTTAAGCATACAACTAAATGAAAAAAGCTAATTCATTGGAGAAGCTAAGATTTTATCAGGCATATAGGATTAATCTTTATTGAATAGAACTATTCACCTATCAAAACTTACTCTATTTCAGTACATTCAAACAGCGCTAATCAATTACAACCCTTTTCTAGTGATTCAGAATCCATGTGCTTTTAATTTTATACACTGGTGGTCTAAAATATAGGAATGAGGCTGAGTTTAGTCAGTCTGTATAGAGACTTTTCCTTTTTTCCAATAAATATTCATCTAAAAGTTTTCTTAGAGAAAGCTACTCATATGAAGTCTGTGGTAATATTCTTATACTGTACCTCCTTGTTGAAGTAAAGGTTAGGGGTTATCAAAATATCTCAACTGTATATACAAAAAAGAGAGAGAGGGAAAGGGGGGAAAAGTTAAGTATTCACAAGAAAAATCCAAGGGAACTATATTATTTATTTTTGCATTTCCTATGATTAATGATGCAGCAGTGCACACTTGAAAAGTGAAGCCAAAATAGGGTAACACCTCAAAATTCTTTTATAAACTAGACAAATGTATAATCTGGTAGGCTGCATTAACAAGCCTACCAGAAATATTAAAGAGCCTTGCCACCCCGCTTTAATATACCATGGCCCTACTGAAAATCCTCACAAGTGCTACGATTTGTTCAAAGGTGGTTTAATAATGGTACTAGAATGAATTTCAGTTAGAATCCTTTAAATTTGTTTTCTTCAGTATTTATAATTGCACCACACAAAGCTCAATACTGTTTAGGATTCCCCTGGCTGCAACTTGCACAAAATAATAAAACACATGCATAGTAAATAACATTTAACACTTTAAAGCTCCAGAAAGGAAACAAAGGTTTTCTCAAGGCCCTTAAAGCTAAAGAGAAAGACAGGCAGGCCAAATCTAGCCTGTAGAGCAAAAGACCTGATTCGAATTTAAGAAAACAGCGTTCACCTAAACATTGGGAAGAAGTTTTTACCATTAAATGCTGCTTAAGTGAAACAGAGTGCCTTGGCGGCTGGTAGACTTTCCTTCTTTGGAGGGCTTTAAACAGATGCTGGATGGCCATCTTTTGGGATCACTTAGTTGTGTATTCCTGCATGGGGGGGGGTTGGTCTGGGTGGCCCTTGTGATCCCTTCCAACTCTTCCAATTCTATGATTCTGACTTCACCACCCATACTTTAAAGTGTCCTCCATGCTTACTAGATGGCAGCAAGAAAAAGCAATCTGCTAGAGTAATATAAAAGCAGAACACAGACTGCTCAAATCCAGTTTTTGTGGGCCATAAGCATCTTAAAGCATCTTTTTCCCTTTCCAAGTTGCTGTATCAAAGAACAGGAAGCAAAAGTGCAGAAATAATAGCCTTCTGAGAGACTTCCAGTAAAATCTCACTTTGAGCACTGCAGGTGATGAAATGGGTACACAAACCCACTGCTAATTATTAAAAGCATTAAAATAGTGTGCCTGCACATTTAATCTACCTTAAAGTATACAATAAGATCATGGGAGTGGGGAGGTTCAAAATATCAGCAAAATTAGAACAGCAAATCCTATTGCATATTGAATTTATTGTTCAACATACGGTGATATTTTTACAACTGCCAAATAATCTCTTCATATCTTAAAGACACATTTTTTCCTTCAAGATAAATGGTTTCACAGACATATTCAAATTAGTTTTTTAAAAGTATACTTCAAGGTGCCGTTCTATACAAACTTATTTGGAGGTTCACAGTTTGGGGGTTTGACTATAAAGACAAATTAGGAAACACATTTACTTCAAAAAAAATCTCTCTTCAAATCATATGAGACTTGCAACATAACTACGGGCTTTTGTCTATAGACAGCAGAGAGCTACATCATTTGTGAGACTCTTTTCAAGCAAAATTAAAAACAAAAGAAAACTGGTAACTGCTATGTGTGGGTTAGTTGTATTTGAATTATATTAGTGATGAAGGCTAGCAATGCCATATATTAGGCTGCTTAACACCCATTGAATATAACAGGTCTTAAATAGACCAGCTTTCCACAGGATTGCAGTCCAAAGTTCCCAATTCTGTGGTTTTCCTCTATCTGAAGACTTGTTCTTTACACCCTTTCAGGCATTTTTATTTCCAGGGTACTTGCACTTGCTTTCATTTCAAGAAAGCCTAAAGAGTTACCACTTCATGGCTGTGATTTATTTATTAATTGGATTTTGATCCCACCTTCCCATAATGAACAGTCATGACTGCTTCAAACATTTAAAAATGAATCAAAAAGCATAATAACATTGTAAAAAGACCAAAAAAAAATACAAGGATATCAGAAACACACAAAGGAAAATTTAACAAATTAAACAAAGGAAAATTTACAAAACAGATCATTCAGGTTGCTGTTCTGACCAGAAAAGCTGAATCAGTAGACACAGTTCAGTGCACTGAAGTTCACTGAAGCTATTCAGGTAAAAAATTATACACTCTAGTTACTACATCATAAACCTACTTAAGGCTTCCACTAAAAACTATCCATTATTCATACATTTATTTCACACACACACACACACCCCTACCTCTCACACACAAATGTGTGTTTATGTCTACATCTACTCTCTCTAGAATTTTACTTTTCAGCATTCAGCTCATTGCTTGAGACTTAAACATAAAGCTAACAAGTTTCCTATTTCATTACAAACTTGCCCTGGAGATTTGAGGGGGGATGGGAGAGAGGAAATGGGAATTGTGTACCGACTTCTGAATATAAGCCTACTGAGAGGGAATAATTTAGGGGGGGTTTTATCTAACTTTTTGTGGCAGTGGGGACAACATTTATTTAACATGTATGTAACAATATTTAATTTTCCAATCTAACTGTGCATTTGAGAAATATAGGCTTCCCCACTTATCTGACAGGTTAGGGACCAGAACCCTGTCAGAAAGTAGAACCGGTTGCAAAGCAGAACCCATGAACTCTATGGTAGGGAGCTTACTCAGAAGCTCACTTGGACTCACTACCCACATGCTGCTTGAAGTCTCTCAGTCAGCTTAGCATTTTCCCCCTCTCAGCTTACGTTGCAAGCAGTGAACATGTGTGAACTGTCCCAAACAAGCCTCCATAGGCAAGAAGAACTGATGAAAAAGTGGAGCCCCATAAAATTAATGGAACTTGTCCTTAATTTGGAAGTGTCAAAAGAGCGAGCTGTCAGATAACAAGACATAGAAAGGCACGGGCTTTCTGTATTTTTAAAATTTGTTTTGTATCCAACTTCGCTCTTTCCAAAGCTTACAAAGCTTTCAGTGCATTAGATGAAGAGTTCTGTGTAATTCAAGCATTAGTACAAACTTTTTCAAGAGGTTAACCCAATAACTTAATTGCAAACAGTACCTGAAGAAGTTACTTTGGGAGACTAGAACTCCCAGAATCCCTCAGCCAGCATGAGAACTGAGGAGCTGTTTTCAAAATGTAACTTTCTTAAATTCTAAGCCCAACACAGCACTATCTGTCTGGACTGGAAAAAAAATGTTTTCTTTTCTTCACAATTTTCTTTTTGAAATATTAAATATCTTCGTAACACATTTCTTGCACTTTCAGCAGTTCACATTAAGAATATTTTCCATAATTCTTATAAAAATAATCTGTATTCTTAAAATGAAGGTTCTTTAAAGTCTGGCACTTTTAGAAGTAACAATCACTTTAAACCTATGAAATGTCAGAATTAAGATCCCTGTGGCTTAGATGTTCTGACAGAAATTCATCAAAACAGAATCTGCTGTTGTGTATTCTGACAGACATCTGCTGCAGTCATAAATGCATGCTTCTGTGCAATTCATGACTGCAGCAGAGGTCTGCACAAGAAATCAATGGGACTTGCCTTCTGATATCCCAACCTGAAATGCATTCTTTGGAGGCATCCACAGCCTGCTATTTAAGAACAGCAGGTAAGTTACTAGAACAAAGGAAAACTAAACTAAAACAGCAACAAAAAGAAATTCTATCACCATAAGAAGCAAGTCCTAACACTGCAGTCAAGCCGTATAGCTTAGATTATCACTAATATCAACAGATACTTTCAAGTTTTGTGAGTCTGTTTTATTTAAAAAGTATAAAATACCACGATGTGCACATAGGCAGGCAGATTATTTTATGGACTATATGAACACATAAGAATTATGTACATTTACAGAGAACCCTCCTTAAGTCCATCTGAGCTTTATGAACTCAAACCTGAAATGAAAACAAAACATTAAAATCACATTTTCATACAATCCTCAATACAACTAGAATATGCTATAACTATTTTTCAAACAGAGCAAGAAATACGGTTATTTCTTTCTATTTCCATCCCGTCCACCTTCCAGGGAGAGAGTGGTACATTCTTTAGCTAAGAATGGAATATTAGATCAAAACATCCAAACCAACTTAGAGCTGGGGCCATGCTTTGTTTCAGCCAACTGTTGCCTCACGTGCCTTCAGACCATTCCCAGACTGAAGTTTGTTGCTGTTAACTGTCATCAAGCTGACTTTGACTTACAGCGGCTCTGTGAATGAGAGACCTCCAAGTCACCCTGTCATTAACTGCCCTGTTCAGGCCTTACAGATTCAGGGACTTGTCCTCCTTGATTGGGTCTATCCATCTGCAGTGAGGTCTTCCTCTTCTCCTACTGCCTCCTACTGTACCAAGCATTATTGTCTTTTCTAGAGAGTCATGTGTTCTCATGATATGGTCAAAGAGCCTCAGTTTTGTCATCTTGGCTTCTATGGAGAGTTCACGCTTGATTTGCTCCAGGACCCATTCATTTGTCTTTTTAGCAATCCAGGGTATCCACAGAACTCTTCTCCAGCACCACACTTCAAATTAATTGATTTTTTTTCCTATCTGCTTTCTTCACTGTCCAGCTTTCACAACTGAATTATTTCCAACATAATGCTTGCCCTAATGTTCCCTCCCCCATTATACCGCTCACAGTATTTTCATCGCCAAAAAAAAAGCAAAGCCAAATAAGTAGTCAGAGACTACTATTCATTCTTTACTCATCCCAAAGATTATATGCACTCACAATTGTTTAAAGTGGGGCTGAGTGGAGTAGGGAGAAAGAGTTACTGTGTTCAAATATAACACTCCACAAACAGTGTATCTTAACAGCGCAATACTATAATACTTACATGGGAATAAACTCCACTAAAGAGCACAGGATTTACCTCAGAGTAGACATCCACAGGATTGTGTTGCAGAGTATTTTTGTTTTGTTTGGGCTTAGACCAAAGGCTGTGTTAACTTGTAAAATTTATTTTCTGGAGGATACTGTATGTATATCCTTTTGAAGTAATGCTTTATTAAGCTTAACAAGAGCTGCAAGTTTTAAATGAAAGGTTACATTTATTTAGATTTAAAATCGGGCCAGGTATCAAACATAGTTTTTCTTTACCTCTTAAAATGTTTATCTTTATGCTAAAAATACCAAAAATCACAGGGTAATCTTAATTAAAGTAAAAGATTTAAACACTTGCAATTGGACTGGTATTTAGAAGAAGCCATTTCAAAGGTTGCTGGCACTTCGGAATCTATATTATGGAAGTAGTGAGGACAAATCTCTGCCAAGAAAATACTATATACAAAATGTAAATTTATTTTTATAGATGTCAATATACTTTTTCAACAAAAATTCTTAAAGTGTAATTTCCTATAATGTGGAGCTAATTTTCTTATTTTTTTTCTAAAAAATTGGAAAATACTGCTTCTCAGCAATATCAATGAATTCCACATTTTAATACCAGAGATCAATCAAGAATTAAATAGTACTATAGTTTCAGTAATATGCAATACACAGTATGGATGCAGTCTTGCAGTTCAAACTTTGTATTTGTCCTGTTTATATTCTCCAAATAGTCAGTGCTACTTGCTGAAATAAATTTTCATTAATTTACAAAATGATAATTCCCCAGTTTCACAGCAAGCTCTTATGTCCTTTTGCATCAAGGAGTGTAGTAATTACAACAATAATGACTTAAAATGGAAAAGCCTCCAACAGTACTCATTACTCTGACAATATAAGCTAGTATATATTAATAGTACCTTTCTCGTTTTCCCTAAAGAATTTCCAACATAAAAAGCATTCATTTTATTTTCACTTCCTTTCCAAACCACTCCCATACAGCTTCTGAGTTCAGGCAGCCAAACCTTTTTTTTTTTCCCCTCCTCCACCACCCCTGTTATTTAGCACTCTATTTAGATATTACATGACCCTGTCACCTTTACTGTCAAAGTAGAAACTGTAAAACAGAAACATTAAAAAGTCAAGACAAATCCATAAGTTTATTCACATTTTATTATAAAAAATTAGAAAGTGAATCACACTGTTAATAACATACATACTTATGGAATAGTAAATAAAGGACTGGGCTTCATTTTACATGCCGAAAACCCACAGAGAAGCATAAATTAAAGTAACTGGCTAATTCAGCCACAATAATGCTGAATCTGCTCACAAAAAAAGGATGAATGGTTACATTTTTTTCTACATAAATTGTCAGCATACTTGTTACAAAGCACAATACATTAAAAACATCTTCTGACTATGTTCTCAATAATGAGAGGTCTTATGTGTGTGAGAGTGTGTATATGAAATACTTTGCTGTTACAGTATGAACTTCCCTAGCTAGAAACAGTGAGGAATTAACAATTTTTTAAAATAAAGGCTTGAGGATTACTTGGGAACCAGTTTCAATGAATTCATTGGAAGTTCTTACTTCTACATAGGATTGGGCTGCAGTTAATTTGCTGACTTACTAATTACTAAGTATTCTAAAGTCAAAATGCAATACATACACATCTATAGACATACACAGCTACTTCTCTATACTGGAATAGGAGATGGAATATTCCAATTCTGAACAAAAATGTTCTCCTCCAATTGTACAAGGGGGGGGACATTTTAGTAAGTTCTTCAACTTATATTTTTTATAATTCTTCTCCTTCTTTCTCTTAAAACATTTTATTTCCTGATATACCTAAAAAGCAACTCTGATTCTGATCTCCTCCCACTTTAAAATGATAAATTTCAAAATGTGTGAGCCTAAGATATGGAATGATTTAAACAAATGGACGAAAAAGGGGAAAAATGGAAGAAAAAGGGGGAAAATAGTACTAAAGTATCAGTACAATTTGGGCAATGATCATTTATGATCTCTACATTAAACAGTACATAGTAGATATAACAGAATAAGGCTACAAAACCATATATATTTAACAAAGAGTAAGACTCACTGAACTCAGTGAAGCTTACTTCTGATTAAAGATGTATAGGACTGTACTGTAAATACACTATCTTCATGTGAATGAACGAACACACAGCATAACCACTTAACATGTGATAATGAAAATGTGTAAATACCATTTTAAGAGTTCCCAAAATATAAAAACATCGTTGAATGGTAGTTAAATTTCATCATAGATGGCAGGAAACAGAAATAATTCAACCAAATGAAAACAAATGTTTCTGATAAATGAAACAAAATATTCTTGCTTCCAAGATTCTCATCATCTCCAAAACATTTTATAAGGATCTGTTTTGATTTCTCTCCCTCCCTCCAACCCTTCTCATTGTTGAATGTAGTTCTTCACATACCTGGATCTTATCAATTACTGAAGCATCTTCCTCCTCTTTAGCACTAAAAGTTCTACACAAATTACAGCAAAGTAGAACTTTCACATGTATATGCAAGGTCAGAAGTTAATATGTTTTAGTTGCATTCATGATCTGACATATTCAGACTGTAGATATCTTGTAGAAGAAATACAGAATGCCTGCACAGAGTAACACTCCTTAAGCAAACCTCTTCTGTTATCCCAAAATGATCTGATCCAAAAACTCAAGAGTACCTTAAACAACAGGCTACCTGTTCTAGCCATGCTTAGGAATGTGGCCAAATCATTTTTATTGATTTAACCTTTTGAGGAATGCTACACATCCTCAGAGCAAAACATTTCTAATGTATTTATAATATGATACAAGTCTACATTTAAGATACAGATATAGGTATAAGCCAGTCTCCTGCAGCCTTCATGATTATATTCCTTTTTTCCGGTATTTTGACTAAGAAATTTTTGTTTTTTAAGACTCCATTTAATTGCACTGAAGGGACACAGGAAGGCAATTTACCAAATGCTATTCCTAAACCCAGTCTCTAACTGAAATAAATGGGAGAGCAGGAGCAGGGACTGGTAGACTCTGTATACAGTCAGAGATCAAAATACAGGTACAAGTCACAACTACCAATCCCAAATATATTTCTCAAACCACCGCAGACTAACCATGCACTTCAGAACTCCCCTCTTTTTCTAGTTATCAGGCAAGCAAAAACAAACGACAACATCCTGAAGAGCTATCATACTTGTCCGCATACAGCTGTATAGAAGATTAAAAGTTGTTCAACTCTAACACAGGTTTTATAATCCCAACTATGCATGACTAGGACTAAAATAACTTTCATATATGGAAATTGATGGAATTTAATTTTAGGGATGGGATGATCATGTCTAAATACATACTTCATCCACAGTTACAAATCATGCCTATATATTTGAGTTCAAACATCCAGAATAGCGGGAGCAAAAGGGACAAGAAAGCTCCATGCCACTTAATAGAAAGTTGTAGTTCTTACAAGAATTCTTCAAGTAGCATAATTCCATGGATGCAAACTTTATACAAACACGTATGATAGCCATTTTTTCCGTACATTACAAGTTCTTCAACTTTTCTCAAAAGCTGCAAATAACACTCCAATGCTAACAGCTATGAAACGGTAACCCTAACCACTGAGAACAAAATGGAACAATTTCTAAGCTATCAGAATTTTATGATGTTTGAAAGTCTAGCCAAGCAAGATGAGGGTAAAAATAAGCAAGAATAACAAGACAGTAAAAGAAAGTCCATCAGTTCATCTTTTGAAAGAACTGAGGGATTATCTGTGAACAACATAGTATGAATTAAGATAAAATGAATCTACCAGAATTCCTGGTTGCCTAACACGTCTGGTTAAAGTCTTAACCAGTAGCTTCAAACATGCTAAAGAACAGCCCAAATGTGTTTAAAAAACATGAGGTACTCATTCAAAAAAATACTCCAGAACAATGGGAGTGTTTGGCAGAAATGCTTTGAACGCTTCATTATTTGAAAACATACCTTCCTATGTAGCACACCATAGAAAAGATCTTGCTAAAGTTTTCTCTCCAGTGCACCAACTTTGCAACACAGTAGTTTTGCATAAGAGATCAGTCAGTCACTTAATGCTTACGGATCTGGACTCATATAGTCCAAGCACAACCACAATGCTATTCTGTACATCTGAGCTGACTTTTAACTCTTCATGTTTCAATATTCTGAAGGAGTAAATTCCTATTTGGACACAACTGGCATGGAACATGCCAACCCTACCCAAGGGCTAACTATAATTCTTGCTAAAATCATACAGCAGTCAATACTATAAAATCTACTCTATGATCATGAAAATAATACGAAAAGCCCATCAGCAATGGAAAAGAACCGTCACACTGTTCAACACTTTGTGGGGGGAAAATCTGTAGTTTTAAAATATATCCAAAATGACTTATGGCTCATCTTCAAATCCAAGATGTAATTCCCACCAGTCTTGTTTTGTATTTTAAAGTTTCAAACCACCTGAAATACACTCTTTGCTGCCCTAAATATAACAGGTGGGATGGTTTTAATCCCGAAGAGACTATCGAAGTTTTACAATTCATTGTAAACTAGCATGAGTGTCTCAAATGTTCTTAAACAGTAAGGAAATAGCCAATATATTACAAATGACAAAGAAATAAAACTTATTACACAGATTAGCCATATTGTACTGCAAACAGATATCAAGTGTTCTTGATTATCTGTCTCTTTGCATTTCTTTAAAGCATCACAGTCACACAGTAAAAGAGCAAAAGGCCAGGTGCAATGGACAGATTCATGTAAACTGCCCCCTTCCCCCACTGATGGAAAGACCAGGTATGACAACAATGCACCAAAATACTTTAACAATGCAAACATGATCTTTCCAAAAAATGTAAAGTTATGGTGCACAATTCCACTTTCTTATATTATACAATTTAACACATTTCCAGTTGCAAGTAAAGAAGAAATGTGAAAGGCACAGAACAGTGGTTCTCAAACATGGATCTCCATCTGTTGTTGAATTTCACCTCTTAGAAGACTCAACCAACATGGCCAGTTTAGGGATTCTGAGAGCTGTAGTGTAACATCTGGGGACCAAAATTTAGGAACAAATGGTTTAGAGCAGGGGTAGGCAATTGTGGAAGACTAGGCCATCAGGAGACGCTGAAAGGCCACACACTCTACTGCATCTGAAAAAATAATCCAATTTTGTTGCTCCTAAATGCCCTCTAGAGATCATTTTCACCATGTTTATGAGCCATCCTGGGCCATTTTAGGCACTGGAGAGAATCCCTTTTTTAAAAAAAACAGGAAGTGTTTCCTGTTACCAAAAAAAAAAAAAGGGCTTTTCTAGGAACTAAATTGGTCCATGGAGAGACTAAAACATTGTGGAAATGCCCTCTATGCCCCCAAGAAGACATGCGGGGACAAAAAAAAAATTCTTTGAAAAATATTATAAATTGATTTTGCCCCAAATGAGCCCATCAGGTGTCATAACATATTGGAAATGCCCTCCACACACTCATAGAGATCATTTTGGGGCATTCTGGGGGGAAAAATGGGGGACCCCGACAGGCAAAAAAATGGCCCTGGAGACCCACAGGCAGCCTGTAACTGCACTTTACCCATCCCTGATTTAGAGGATAATTAAGAAAGGAAGAAAAAATGAAAATTATTCTAAATCGGTATACAGACTACGGCTGGGATCTTGACAGGGAGGCCACCTTCCAAAGGACAGCCTTTATGCTGCATCGGATACTGTTCTGGATGGCCCCTGAAACCTTCTGATGACTGTGCATCGGTTACATGATTCCGGTCTGTGTGCAAGTTAGGCCCATCATCTAGAAATGCTAGTCTAACAAAGGGACATATTACAAGGCACCAACATAAAAAAGGGTTTTCTAAAAACTAGGGAATGTAGACTGATATACTGGACATACCAAATGCAACTATATTTGCTGATTAGATTAATCTTCATTCATCTATGCTGGCACATATCAAACTAAACATATACAAAAGATGCAAAAGAGGCAGCATGACTCACGCCCATCTTAGATAAGTAAGATTTAAAGACACACTATTATTTGTTTCAAAATAAGATGACAGAGATCTTATACTTGTGCCTAGAAATGGCTGTTCCTAAAAAATGGCTGCATAAGAACATGATATACTATCATTCTCCAGGTTCACTACTCATTGGGCAAAAATGTCAATTCACACTCAGAGTATCCATAACACAATTTATTTTTAGCCTGATCAACATCAGAGGCCATGACATGCATCAGGAGGTTCTCAGGGGGCAAGTTCTTGGTCTCTGTGCTCAGGCTCTGGAATCCCCTTCTATAGGAACCTCCGTGGGCTCCCTCATTGTTTTGACTGAGTGCATCCCAATAACAAGGAGCCAGTGTGGTGTACTGGTTTGGACTATGACTCTGGAGATCAGAATTCAAATGCCTGCTCAGTTGTGGAAACCCACTTGGTGACCTTGGGCAAGTAACACTCTCTCAGCCTCAGAGGACATCAAAGGCAACTCCTTCTCAACAAATCTTGCTAAGAAAACCCTGTGATAGGTTTGTCTTAGGGTTGCCATAAGTCAGAAACAACTTGATGGCACACAACAACAACAACAACAACAATGGCCATAATGAAGAGTACTGGTATTTCAAGAGAGCTTTGAGAGAAATGATAAGCAAGCACAGACCAACCAATCTTGATAATTAGTGCTTCTGCTGCTTCTGATTCTTTGTGTATTTTGATCTCTTATTATCTGTCTGTTGTTTGTTTTAGTAGCTTGCTTACTCATCTGTTTTGGAAATCCTGAAAGATGAATTGTTAAATTCTGTTTTAAGAATCCACTTTGACCTGGGGTTGTAAATAGGGAGCAGAGGGCACAACTCTCATCAAGATGTCCATCACAGCCTGCCGCCATCCTACAAGTTCCTTTTCTTACTTCAGCATGCTTATGGGCCCTATGTGGTTTCAAAACATCCTATGAGGAAAAAGAGAGTACAGAGCAGCTGCTTGCTGGCACTAACCAGATAATTCAAACTGCTAGCTGGATAGACAGGACAGGAAAAAGTCCTGCTGTCCAGCAAGCCTGGGAGTTAATTCATAAAAAGCATGAAGACACAGAGGAGAAGGGGGACATTTTGTATGTGTGTGTCATGGTGCTTTGTCCTCATGGTGATAGAGTGGAATTGTTTTTGTCTCTTCATTTTTTATCAATTCTGTTTGCTTGGGAGAAAGATCATTTTTGCAGTCCTTCTGGTTTAATCTATTTTCTTTTGCTCAGGTATACGTAGGTGCTTGAGAAGATACTTCTTACACCTTTGTTTTCTTTCTGCTCTCCCCTAGCCCTCACTCTGAGGGTGTTTGGCATTTGGGCAACAGGCACAACCTTCTTTTTCTCTCTGTTTCTTAGAGAAGTGTGAATGGCCAGGCTCTGAAAAGCAGCCTTTTTGTAACTGAGGACTCCCACTGGAATTATTTTGTGGTGATGTCCAAGTCAAGTTCTTGGATTTCCAAATCAGCTAGCAGGACCCAAAAGGTTGCAGATCTCTATCT